>CM073761.1:97770016-98255269 GCA_037127475.1 Arma custos
CTATTAATTCTTTACATACAGTTTGAATATATTTTTTAAACCTTGTTACAATGTAACAACAAAATTGGGGCTCCACTAAGCGATCGTATTCCTCTCGTATCCAATCTTTGCAATCCAAAATCCTTCTTAAAATACTCAATACTCCTTTCTTTGTTGCTGATTTGGCCCTAACCCGATACCAATCTTTTCATGAAAAATGAAAATTGCCACTAAAATCTTAAATCGTCTGAAAAGAAGATGGTCTCGTAACCTTTTAAGTTGAATTTTTTATTTGAGTACTACCGCTTTTTACAGTTTCTCTAATTGTCTTTATCCATGCCATTTTGTATCATTCCTGCCATTTACTTGTTGTATTTTTACAATACAGTTGTAAATTTCGATGAATAAATTAATTTTAAAAAATATTTTACAACAAAATCATTACATAACTGAGTTAAATTTATTACTTAAATAATAAACTTACCTACGGTTCTGATTAATATTCTTGAACTTTATTCCTATTCTAGAATTAAATTTTATAACTAATATATTCCGTCATTTATTATTTTTGACCCTCTGATTGTTAATAGAAAGCCCAGTGCAACCGGCGGAAGCTCCCAGGGAATTAAACAATTTTTCAGTCGGGAGGGATCGGTTACTGCCCCGGCTTGGCTAAATTAACTGACTTTTTAATAAGTCTTCTCTTTTGGACTTATTATATTTACTTGGATGGCCCCCAATCGCAATCCTCATTCCAATAAAGAATTCCATAAAAAGTTTAATTAAATAAGCGTGAAATTAAATTTTTCCTGACGAATAAATATTGTAAATGAAGTCTAAGTCAAAAATTTTATCAATCTTCGTTCACCTTAATGTGTTTCGGAATAGCGGAGAGCGGTGTTGGTTAGGACTATTTTTTTTAAAGATAGTGAGAATCTCTGTATGTATTGAAATTCTTCGATTTTAAATTACCATCATACTGATCTAGATTATGTTATGTTAATAGCTATGCTATTAGATGTTAAATAATTATAAAAGTTTCTTACTTTATTTGTAGTCAGAGCTGCGGATTATTGAATTATGGGCATTAGCATCACATCCAAGGACATATATTCCTTCTTATTTTTTCAGTGATCGATGAAGACTACACTTTCTTTAGGACGAATTTCTTTTTTGTCCCGAGCGAAGTAGCCCGAAGCAAGGATCATCTCCCTCCTTCCCCTCTTTTGAGGATCACTGTTCTTGTTTGACAAATACTGTAGTCACAAAAACAATTAATTTTATTACCAATTATTGTTGCCGCACAAGTTCGTCCGCATTTCTGCTGTAGGTAGTGGATTTCATTTGGCCGCTTATCTTACCCCTAGGGTTCATGTAGTAGCTCTATGTCAATGTTATCAGTGGAGAATTTTCTGGTTAGTTCTGCTGATGCACCTTTAGAATGGTGTAGATTTACCCGAATTTCTTGTAGATTTTCCCTTTTTTAACGATTTCTTTAAAGTTGCCCTCTTACCTCTTCTTTTAGGATGTTTTGGAGAAACCTTTTGTACTTTGCAAGGAACTTTTCCTTAATCAGACATTTTGCAGGAAGAAGGTTTTGCCCCTACGGGTCCTGAACTTGGGTTCTTCACCGACCCTTCTGAAACGCTGGGATTTGCGGTGTATCCAGTTGGTTCAGTCTTCCTTTGCATCTCCTTCCGGAGTATACTAATAAATTAAGAACCTCAATTGCCTCTTTTCCGAATCCTCCAATTTAAGGTTACCATTCCTTCTTAATACCGTCCATGTTTAGCTTAACTACAATTTCTTTATTGCTGTATTTTTTTCGGAGGTAAAAATATAAACAAGGTCTTACTGCAAGCAAATTATTTCTCTTTTGACGTTATGCGCTTTGCATCTTTTCATAATTTTAAATTTGGTATATTTGCAATGGTACATCTGTGAATAAATGTAGGGATCACTTGCTAATTTGAAGCTGAATAAAGTTGAACTTCACCACTACTAAACTGCTCTCAGAGTAGTAAGTCGGAAAGGAACCTTCCTACCCTGATGTCTTCCGTCGCCTTATGATTAGACTTGAACTGGATAGAAACTCCTTCACAAGCTGTTTGTCCCAATTTCCAGGAAATCTTTTTCCAGATGGCTCTTGTTCAGAGTAGCCAGTTTTCTTTACCCTAGAATATCTCTTTTGTTTGTTCCTAGGTCTCAAGATGAAGAATTCGCCTTGCGCTCCTGAGGTTCGTGACTTCTCAACAACCGGAGAATCTCCGATGGATCTTTAAGTGCCCTGAAATTTGTGAGTCTCGGCCTCCGAAGTGCTCTGCCTCGTGGTTAAGGAATACTATTTGGCAAATAAAAATTCTTTCCTCAGGATTCATTTTTTTTTTTTTTACATAGTCTAAAATTTAACAATTTGGCTGATAGCGGTGGAAGAATGCTGAGATGATGTGAAAAATATCTGGTGTTATAAAATGTGTCAATACCTTTCGAGGCAACATTAGGTGCATTTTAAATTTTATTTGTTTTATGTTTGATTATTTAATCACACACTATTCTTAGTATCAAAATAAATATTAATTCTAATAAAATGTATTTGAAGGTGAAATGATGAAGTGATGAGTTAACTCTATCGGAATTGTAATATAATGTTAATAGAGCAGTGTTTGGACAGGATATGTAGTATCATTTCCTCCTCTTTTCTGAAGCAATATTTGCCGGCTCTTGCTCTATGCCTATTGACGGAATGAATCCATTAAATAAACAGTCCTTTGCACACTAATTTACATTGATTGATGTAGCGCTCTATTCCTGCTTTCAACACCAAAGAATAATGGCTTCCAGTTTGTTTTTTTAGTTTCCATTTCTAAACATCCATCCTGTAACAAGCAAAATAAATATTTATACATAATTGTAACGGTAAATTCATTAGAGAGGAAAACAAATTAAGCGGTTGTACTCTTGTTAACTTAATCACTAAATTATTACTGATTTGAAGTATACACTTATACTATTATGTGTTTCATTACGCTTTTTTCAGTTCATAATAAAAAAAAAACGGACTAATTTTAAAAGTATTCGATTACCTGACCTTTTATTAACCGAAATCAGTTTAGAGTTTCAAGCGAAATATTTTACAGGTTGCCAATTCAAAAATACATAGTGTTATTATACTTAATAATTAAGTTCTATATACTCAAAAATTGTGCATTGTAATTTAAAAATGCATAATAATTTATAACATAATACCAGATCACCAGGTTTGATTCCCAGCATCCAACTCCACTATTCACCAATGTCATCGTGTGGTGGGTGTAGTCTCCTCAGCATTAGAACGTGGATCATATTGTTCGGACGTCTTTCTTGACATGTAACAGGCTTTTGACCGAGTCTGGCATCCTGGATTGCTCTATAAACTCCGTAAATTCCTACCGCCTACATACTTTCTCGTCCTTCAATCCTATCTCTCAAATCGAACTTTCCAAGTAAACCATAATAATGTCTATTGATCCCTCTTTTCCCAATCTGCTGGTGTTCCTCAAGGTATTATCCTTGGCCCAATCCTTTATACAGTTTATACAGCTGACATCCCAACTCATCCTAATACTATCCTGACCACGTATGCTGATGATGCAGTGTTATCAGTCAACACCAATCCAGTTATTGTATCACAAAGCCTTCCATCCCATATCACTGATCTTGAAGAATGGTATCAAAACTGGAGAATTAAAATAAATTCTCAAAAATCGCATCGAATCACTTTTACCTTACGTCGTAAACCAATGATTTCCTGCCCTTCAGCATCCTTTAATAATATCCCACTTGTGCCTGCAGGACAGATCCGATACATAGGGTTGCATCTCGACTAACGATTAATCTGGAATCCTCATACAAGACTGAAATGACAAGACACCGCTCGACGTTTCAGGCTACTTCAGACTACTTACTAGATAAACGCTCTAAGCTCCCAATTAACTACATAAGACTCATCTACATGACCATCATACGACCTATTTGGACTTACGGTAGAGCATTGCGGCTCCACTAAGCCATCGAATTCCTATCGTATCCAATCCCTACAGTTCATGATTCTTCTTTAAATGCTCAATGATCCTCATTTTGTTAAGAATAAACTCATCCATAATGACCTTAATGTCCCATTTTTTGCTGATTTGTCCCGAACCTGCTACCTATCCTTTCATAACATATTTCATTCCCACACAAACCCTCTAGTTTCTAACCTAGCTTCCTCTTCAATTCCCGATAAACCTCCGAGGAGTATGAAAAGAAGATGGTCACGAGCCCTTCTGAGTTGATCTTGTGATTTGAGTACTTCCAGTGGGTAGTTTCTCTACTTGCCATTATCTCATGTCATTATGTATCACTTAGCCTATTTACTTGTTGTATTATTTTAATACAGTTGTAAATATCTATAAATAATAAATAAAAAAAAGAACTTCAACCTCAGGTGAATGAAAATCTGAGAAATAGAATCTATTTAAACATAAAATCTTATAAACTATTACTCTATAGCTCTATGAGCTTATTAATAATTATCTGTACTAAATACAGTATAATTTCATAATTATTATAAATATTGAATTGTTTTTACTCTTTGCCTTAAAAAATCAATTCATACAGCTCCTTGAAATAACTCTTAGTGGTTTAATTCCACAAAGCATCTTATAAGATCTGATTCCGTGAGATACAAAAGAATGCTATTATAATCTAACCTATACAAGAAGGTATTGGGATTGGTCGAATAAACTGGCATACAGTGGAGTTTTGACCAATAGTAACGCCTCTGCGCCTATTGAGACACAAAGCCAATATAACCTGTTCGATTAACTTTTCCAACAGCAACCATCTCAAGTCCCAGCTTTGTATGTTATTCTATTATACTCAGGTCTCTTGTTATATACTCAACTCCCTCCTCTACCGAAGATTACTTTCCCTCTTTTTTCAAAGCAGTTTTAATTGGAAATTCTGTTGAGAAACGGGGTTGATGCTTAGAAGGTATCAGAATCACCATTCAACATTGAACGCAAAACTAAATTTTGTATTTTCGTTTATTTATTTTTTATTTATGAGAGCGGGCGTGAAAAGCTGGATAACAACGGCCAGCGATAGAAGAACATGGTGTTGGAGTAGGCCAAAACTCGCTTGCGGGTTGTAGCGCCAAGATGGTAATAATAATAATAATAATTCATTGCATTTAGCAAATGATCTAGTAATCACGATTGGATGGAAACAATAAACAATATTTTTATTTCTTTTTATTAAGTGATTCGATGAGTGAATATGAGACTATTTTTTTTTACTATTGGTAACGGGTTAGAACCGGCTTTCCCATTATTCTTCATTATGTATAAAATACTTGTGTACACAATAAAAAATACATGTTGAATAATATTAGTTGACATCATCCATTTGAGGAAGAAAATGGAATAAAAAATAAAAAAATACACCAAACTCCTTAAGTTTTTATAGCATAAAGTTTATCTCTTAATATATTTTATTCCAGATCTTGATCACGTTATCAATTTTTAAGGCTCATAAAACACACAATGCTTAAGATTCAAAGTATTAAAGGCAGTTTAATTAGTCAAAATTTGTTTGATTTGTGATTTTGTTTCCATTTTTTTTTTATTCCCCTTTTCGACTAAATGTAACAAAACAAAAATGATGAGTTTTCTTTGAATTACCAACTTTTTGCTGAATCAGCTCTAATTACCAACATGTCCCTGACACTTATTTTTATTTGACAACACAACTTAATGCTATTACTCCATTGTTTTTCGATAATGCATTCCATTTATTTTTTTTTTTATGGTTTTTTACTCTTCAAAACTGAAGTAATTTAAGTTTTATTTAAATTTTGTTCATCCTACAATAATCTAAACTTTTTTCTTGTTTCTGTTATTGTAAGCACCGCATTAGTGATGTTTCTGTGGATGCAGTGAACTGTGAAGTTTTATTGTTTTTACTATTCTCGTTTTAATTTTAGCCAGTTTAAAAATTACCACGAATGTATCTGCAAAGTTAGAATAAACCTATTATTTAGCGTTCGATCTTAAAGAATCAAAGTCGAGGAAAAATTTGTAAATTCGAAAAAAAATTTTTTACTTTTATGATTCACATTTTTTCATCTAATGGCTTGAAAATCCCTCATTCGGATAGAGCCTTTTTGGACGGTTACTGACGATACTTTATTTTTATCATCTAATTTTTAAAATGTATTATATATATATTCATGATATCATTATTAATGTGAATTCCGTTGTATAAAAATAACTTCTTCGAAATGGTTTCGCGTTTTTATAGATTCTCCTTCAATTTTTTACAACTTTCATTTTTATTGATCGTTATAATGATTTCAATTAATATTGAAAGCAAGTTAAATGCATTAATAAGATATATCTACCCTCCTTTCTACACTCTCTCAGGAGTTATTGTTTTATTTTCCAATTAACTTTTCCATTAAATCTATAGATTAGAAAGGAAAAATGCTTAAAGTTTAGATCGCCCTGAAGTAAAGCTGATAAAAAAGTTCATCTAATTTTTCTTCTGAAACTTCTTCAAGTCCATTTTCATCCGGAGGGAGGAATAGGGCGACGTTAAAGAAGTTAGATGTAACGAAATTTCACTGACTAAATAACGGGAAAAACTTATTTATGCCCTTCCATGTTTAGTGCATCAGGGTCTTACACTTTATACTTGAAGAATTGAAATACAGTTAAGTTTTTGTTTCAATTTTCAATAAAAAATGTTAAGAAAAGTGGTTTACATTATCGTTGCAATACTAATAAAATATTATGCATCAACATATTAATACATACTAGATTATTTCGGTTTATAACAGTTTTCTGGTGCATATCGTCCCTGCCATTTCCGACTATAGAATCCGAAAATCGGTACTTTTGAGGAGAATTTAAAAAAAACAGTTTCAAGGTTCAATAAAGATTAGTGCCTATAATCAAACCAATGACATTCGTTTTAAATTGTTTTTGTGACTGATAGATGTCTCTATATGAATTTTATATCAATTATCAATCCTAAAGCAACTGCTATAAGTCGATAACGAAAACTATGTTTTTTCACATTCGATACTTTTCGATGGCAGGGACGATATGAGTAACTATCAATTCAGAAATATTTATGTGGGGAAAATTTTAATAATCTTTATTAGTAGGTTATGCCTACCTAAATTTGTTATATTAATTAACTAGACTGCTAATATTTTTTTAAAGAAAAATAATCCCTATCAATGTATAAAAATATTTTCATCGATAATTTTTTGTAAGTAATGGGTTTTCGTATATTCTTATTGGAATTTTGCAAAATCTTTTTATTAAAATTATTTTAATTAATACAAATTAAAAATACCAATAACTGTTTCCTGCATTTATGTAACTTGGGTATCACTTGAACCCAGACAGAATAAAGTGTTTTCAATTACAGTTTGGTCATAATAATAAAAGCATAATTCGCCATTTATGGAAGAGATATCATTGCTAGCTTATAGTGCACTTAGCGTCCTTTTATTAATTTTTCCTTTTCCTAGCTAACGTTGAGTTACTCTGATAAATCCACAAATGAAGGTGTAATTTTTAACGCTTTCACTTATTTCCACACTGCAGCCCTGCCCATGGTATTCGTTTTCATTTAATTTATGGCCTATTAGAATACAGGTCTAGTCTTGGATATATAGATAATTAATTGGTCTAGTAAACATTATTAAAATTAATAACTTAAAGCGATATTAAAATGGAGTTACTTCTAATCATTTCTTGATTTGTCCCTTGGCACATTTTTAAGAAGAAAGGTAGTAAAATAGTTTTAAAATCCTTAAGGAATTAATGGGAAAAAGTCTTTATTTGTGCCAAAATTTATGGGAACATATTATATGTCATCTTGGCCATATCCATTTGGTGCACCATCATCGTCTGCCAGCCCAAATGATTCTGAGAGATGTTCAAAATTTAAAGATCGTGTTTACGAAAAACAGATTTTAAGATCACACAAAACTAGTAGCTGCTGGTGCATTCCGATCATCGATAAGTCTAGACGACTGTCAAGTTATGTCCACCGTTTTTATTTTGGGAGGGCTAAGCATTAAACATTTAACGTTTTGGAAGTTTTCCATCCCAACGTGATATTGGAAGTGGGCCTTGTATCGTGTGAACGCGGACATCACAACGATATTGTGAAGAAATTATGATTGATACTGATTGATGGCCATATCGAGAAAGTATCGTTTACATTCGTGTTCTACAGGCTTAAACCTAATGAAACTCTTGTGGGATCCTCCATGGATGTCTCGGCCACATCACAGCGAGAATCGCAGTACATATACTTGGGCTTAAATAGAGAAATTCCCTAGTTAATATTAATATAATCTTTTTATCTATATAATTTTCTTAAATTGGACAAAAATATAAGAATTTAAATTTTAAAAAAGTTTAAAAAAAAATGTAAATCTTAAAATATTATTAAAAACAATGGAGTGTAAACTATTGTAGAAATCTTGAAAATTTGCATTGAGAAACTCCCCATCCCAACTGGCCATTGACAGTACAAGTTCCCTTATCTGCCAATACAATTTCGTGGTCCAACTTCCCGTTAATTGCTGACCACTGTTTGTATAGCTTTGGAACTAATAATGTAGAATCGCCAGTCATAAATAAATCTAATTATTAACAAAATAAACAATGTATACATTGAGCCATTATAAATGCACACACACGCATACATAATAAATACATTACTATCTAATTTTCTTTAAAAAAAAATAGGCTTTTAGTGAATTATATTATATATTATGATTATATAATAAAAAACATACTATTCTAAGTTTTAAATTGACAACTGTAGGATGTTGAAACGAAAATAGTAATTACAAATTGATAAAGAAATGTTATAGTTTTTTTTTTTTTTTTTTATATTAACACTTTATTGAAATATTACAATCTGCCACTTGTGGGCAATAAGTAATAGTGCTGTGTAGCTTACAGTCATTCCATAACAAAACAATAATATAAACAAAATAAAATAAATAAATATATGCATGCGGAAAAATATATACATGCGGTAACAGAAAGAAATTAATGCGGTAATAATAATAATAAAGTAAAATAAATAATAAAGTAAAGTAAATAATAATAATAATACTAATAATAAAATAAAACACATTCATACCATAGTTACAATATTTACAGTTTGCCTGGGGTCCCCGAACTGAGCTTCTTCCCCAGGGATGAGGGCAAAGCAGGAGTCCGGGAAGCCCCAGCCTCCTTTCCCAGCCGCGTCAAACGCCAATGGAAGCTGGTTAAAATGTTTTAGTAATAATATAATATAATATAATATATATATATATATATATATATATATATATATATATATATATATATATATATATATATATATTGGTTTTTTACTTTTCTTGACTGTTATGGAAATGATATAATATTTAGATCTTGAGTTTCAGTCTTTTATTTCTTTATTAATTTTTCAGGTGACGTTTCGAGACTGGGTTAGGCTCATACAACATCGGAACAATACTTAAAACGTAGAGTGTACCAACACAAATATAGTTGTGATTCAATAAACCCCAATAAACCAGATCAAACGGCTCTCACTACACATTTTAGAAATACACAACATACCTTTAAATTTGATAAACCTAAAATAATACACCAAGAGAAAAATAGTTTCAAACGGAATATAAAGGAGATGATGACTATAGAGAAATATAGAAATCGCGCTGTAAACAAAAAATCGGATGTTCAGGGTCTTAGCTCGTGTTATGCAAATTTAATCAATTCATAATATATAAAAATAACAATAATCTAATATGATTCAACAATTAAATAATCTGCTGTTCCTAAAAAATGGATTACTTGTTCATTGATCACAGCAATTACAATACAAACAATTTATGCTGTTTTAAGAGGCAACAGATTAATGAAAAACTGATTCATTCCTTAGAACATGCAAGTACACCCCATCTTACACAGGTCACTTTACATCTATTTTAGTGTGCTGTTTGATGTTTTTTACTAAAAAGCTCATTTGTTCACTGTCAGGGCATGAATATGAGACTAACCCAGTCTCGAAACGTCGCCTGAAAAATTAATAAAGAAATAAAAGACTGAAACTCAAGATCTAAATATTATATTATATATATATATATATATATATATACACACATATATATATATATATATATATATACACACATATATATATATATATATATATATATATATATATATATATATATATATATATATATACACATATATATATATATATATATATATATATATACACACATATATACATAGAGAGAGAGATTAGCGAATCCGAAGTCTCTTTGCCTATACCACCAATTGCTGTTCATGAACAACCTAAACCTCCATCCCTAAGATCTCTTTTAGCGCCATCGACCCACATATTATCAATGCTATTATATTTAGCTTTATAGTTTCCGCATATTCAACCATAACCAAATCATCTGCAATCCCTCTGGAATGAAGGAATCATTCTGTCAATAGCTGAAAGCTTTCGACTAAAACCGGATTGGTAATTTTAGATGATTTATCCAACATATATTGTAGTTTAATAAGTTAACAAAAATACTTTATTTCATTTTAGAAGTTAGATTCTACAATAGTTATTAGAATCTGTCCTCCTTTTTTGGGTATCTGAATAAGGTAATTGAATAAGTAATCCCCATTCTTGCAGGGGAGTAGTTTTTCAATTCCTAAAAGGCGAACCTCATTGAAAGTTCTGCTTCCCTGCATGCTTTTACCAGTTCACTAGGAATGTTATTGATTCCGACCGCTTTATAATATTTCAATGACTGTTTCAACTTCCTACCCACTCTGTCCTTTTATTAAAGATTCAACACTGTGATATTCAGTGGATATGAACATACGTGAACATGTCACGAACTAACATTGTAATCCAGATTTTTTATATCAATGAACAGCAGCACACCATTCATAATGCACTTGGATACGAAAAAGGGCGAATTCACTTAACAATGAATCAATTCTTACTTTGTTAGGATATAATAAAATGTGCTATTACTTTGTGTTTCAAACGAGCAGCATATTCATGAGGTCTACAGATGCTTTTCGTTCTAAATTACCCAAAATCAATCGAATAAGCTGTTCGTTACAATCATGCCCTCACTGCAATGTAGCAATGCAAGTACTTTTAATTAGCTATTTACGGACAATTTCGTGGATTTTTTGCACATCACCAAATAGAATGAATTTGTAAATATTGGTCAGCAAACAGAGGCCTTGCAAGTTACATGCGTACTTTACTTTTTAATAAGTATCCCGCATCAGTTTTTTAAGTTGTGAGAGGAAAACTCATCATGTGATCTATATCTTCTCAAGGGGTGTTATAAGTCACACTTGGGGTGGAATTTTTCCCAACATCCCTAACCTGACGTGTAACAAATCCATCGGGAAAGTGGTTGAGGGGCTTTTGACGTTTTATTCTGAAGGTTTATTTCCTGATAAGTGAGCATCTTCTGCCCAATATCTTGTATTTGGATATTTTTTGGGGATTATAGCAAGATGTTTTGATGCTAAAATTAGAATAATTTTTTTGTTGTCAAAATGAATGATGAAATCCCAAATTTCTTTATTTTTAATAATCATTTCTAAACTTATATTTCACATTCCGGAGTAGAGCTTTGGGGCTCCACTAAGCCATCGAATTACTCTCGTAACCAATCCCTACAACCCAAAATCCTTCGTAAAGTCCTCTATGCTCCTTATTTTGTTAAGAATAAAGTCATCCATAATGACCTTAATGTCCCCATTGTTGCTGATTTGGCCCGAGCCCGCTATCTATCCTTTCATAAAAAACTTCATTTCCACTCAAATCCTCTAGTTTCTAACCTAGCTTCCTCTTCAATTCCCGACAACCCTCCGAGGTGTCTGAAAATATAATGGCCACGTGGCCTTCTTAGTTGAACTTGTGATTTGACTACTACCAGTGTGTAGTTTCTCTACTTGTCATTATCTCATTTCATTATGTATCACTTAGCCTATTTACTTGTTGTAATATTGTAATACAGTTGTAGATAGCAATAACTAAATAATAATAAAAAAAAATTCACATGCAAGGAAATTATGTAACAGTGATATAAATAATTTTTTAAAAACTGCTACCTTTTAGTTTCCTAACTCATATTCCCCTCCTATGATTATGGTTGCCTTGAATATGGGGACTGGCTAATATGCATGAGATGAGACTGACTAGTGACTAATGAATCGTTTCATTAGATTTATCTTCCGAGTCCCCATGCTCCCAGGCCCCCAACTAGTTTGACGAATTGTAGCTGCTTCACACAATTTTCAAACTAAACCTTAGCCTCATTATTCTCTCTTAATTTCATAAATCCTTTAATCTTTCTCCAATCATAAATAATCCTGATTCTTCACTTAAAATTACATTCCCCTTCTTCGTCATCAATATACTCCAAATACTAAAAAATAATAGTGTATATGCGCAAGTTTGTAATAATTGTTAATAATTTTGTAAATAATTAACATATCCATCTAGATCAGATGTAGTTTTTTTCCCTTAAACATTGCGTTTTTATTATTTAAGAACCAGACATGTGAGGCGTATATTGACATAATTGAGAATGTAAAATATTTATTTTTTTTTATATATTTTGTTATTATAAGTTGTTGGAACTGTTGGAAAGTTGTCAATTCCAACTCTCACTGTATGCAGTTTCCTTTTAATACATACATATATATATATATATATATATATATATATATATATATATATATATATATATATATATATATATATATATATATGTATATATGTATATATATATATATATATATATATATATATATATATATATGTATGTATTGGGTAAGAAAAAATATTCATAAATTAAAAAAAATCTTGTGGAGTTTTAATTACTATAGAGATATCCGGAACACATAATGTTCCAACAATATCCCATAAAAATAACGATGAAAAAGGAAAATGGGGTGGAAAACTTTAGCTCGAAGGTAAGGCTAAAAATTAAATGTAATCCAGTGTTAGGGGATGTTTTGGTTTTCTTGCTTCGCCCTGAATCGGTGCCAAGGCGGGCCAGTTCTGTCCTGTAATTGCACTTTAATGTTTATGTCAAAGTCAATTATTTCCCGTTAGCATAATACATTGGCTCCGTCTTACCCAAATAAAAACAAGACATTATCTCATAACTATACTCCAACCTAATCTCAAATAGTACTTTATTAAATGGTATCATAAGTTTGCTTATGATTATTGCTTTATTTATGAGTTTATTTATTTATTTTTTGTTTAAACATATTTTTTTCACTTTATAATTGTCATTAGATAAGAAATAAAATGGCATTGTTCCCTTATAGAGAAATTCAATGCTCAATTTAATAAAAATATACATTTTTTTTCCTTTGGTGTATAAAAACACAAAAACCTTTAGTCCAAAAATTCATTTGATTCATTTATTCTTTATATACGTTTCGACACAAGAGTGGTCATTTTCAATATAATATAGCAACAGTTATAGTAACTGACTATGGGTGGAACTCGCCTAGCTTATTTTAAACATTAATCTCCAAAAAAAGATAGAGATTTATACTGGCCTGAATGATGATGTTAGGTGTATATTGAAAATGACCACTCTTGTGTCGAAACGCATATAAAGAATAAATGAATCTAATGAATTTATGGACTAAAGGTTTTTTTGTTTTTATACACCAAAGGAAAAATATAATTTAAAGTCCAGTACCCTAGACCATTAATATTGGTAAAAATATACAAAAACAGGAGTTATTTGTATCGATTACAATATAATCGCCGATTGTAATGAAATAAAAAATGTTTAATCTAAAATATAAATCTAAAGCAACCCTATCACAATTAATATACTTTATCCTCCTTCTTAAAACATCGTAACAACGTTTTGGGCATTACTATTTTTCTCCAAGTAATTATGATTATAGTCATAATTCTTAATAAATATACCCACTTTTATCTTTTTAGTTTATTCAACAAATAAAAAGCGGATCATTTATCATAAATGAATAAACCATAACAATTTAATTAACGAATATATACAGCTTTAATTTTCACGAGATCCTTGTAATACAGAAATATGTAAATATATAAAAGAATAAAATAAACTTTTCAAGAAAATACATTAAATAAATAATAAAACCATTTCACATATATATATATATATATATATATATATATATATATATATATATATATGTATGTATGTATAAAGCATACTAGCTTTTGCCCACGACTTTGCTCGTGGAATTTGGTCTGCCACATAAAGTTTCGTGACAGATCATTTTAATCATAAGTAGGAATACAGCTAAGGAACAATCAATCCTTAATCCATATGACTGAAACTTATTTGCAAATAAAACAACCAGGGGTGCAGATTTAACGTATTCGAAGTAGTATTATGAAACTTACCCTTTGCAAAGAGAATAGAGGTAACATGTTGGTTTTAGTAGTAGCCGGTACATGACACATCTCTAAGAGGTTGAGGAAACCTTTTGTCAATAGTCTAGTGGCCAAAGTTAAAAAAAGGGGAGTGGAAGTCATTAAAGATGCTGAGGAAACGTGTGGGGCAACTGAGGCCAAGAATGGACTTGGAAAACTAACAAAGAGACTGGCTAACTGAGAGTTTCCTTCATCAGTGTAGATTAAATATTTATCAACTGAGACCAATAAAACCACCGTCGAGGATACATTTTATTCGAGTAGTTTTCTCTTTAGTTGAAGATTTTACTTTTAACATTTTATTGCTTGTATATCAGCGAAATCTCCAGAAAGCAAATATTGTGTAAAAAATCTATTAAAATGGCACAATATACATTTTTAAAAATATATTAAAAAAAGTGATTGGAGCTCGTCTATCTATTGATCATATTAATATGCTACCTATGACGGATTTAGCACTGAAATTAGTGTTAAATATGCAAAGCATTTGGACACAGACAAATAAAGTAAAAACAAATATTGCAGAATGGATGAAATACTTCAAACATGTCAGTCGCATACTATGGAATGAATGCAAAGAAAAAATGTAAATACTGGAAGCCTTTCATAGAAAACAAAGAGTTTTGAGAGGAAATGGGCGGTTCTTCAGTGGTGTACTCATTATAATCTTATGAAAAATTTCGACAAACACTCCGTTATACCACTGATGATGTAATGTATGTACGGGGTGTATAAACAAAAAATGACCGTTTTTTAACCAAATATTTGTATATTTGAGAGAAGATGGCCACTAATATTATCTTTCGACACACCACACTCCCCGGCAAGTTCGCTTAATACTTGTGGACGGATTTGACTCAACAGTTTTCTTCAGAACCCCATCAATATCCATTAATTGTCGCCTGGAGCCCTTCTTCCTTTCCAACGTCGTATCTCCACTGCTAAATATTTCATACTACGCCGCGCAGTGCGCTGGTCACCTCCCCTACATATTTAATAATTTCACGAGTTGATTCAATGGCTTTTTTTATATGGACATTTTTTTTTCCAGTAATGTCTTAAAATTACGAGAATCTCGTAGGACATTGTCATGTTTCTTCTTCGAAATAAACAACTAAAATGAGGCTTTTTTTGAGGAAGTCCAGTGTTAGTAAACAAGCTTAGAGAATGCTCTAAAGTGATTATTAAGTGTTGGTAAATAACTGTGAATCGGTAATGAATATAGGGCAGTCAATTATCCAACTACATTTTTGGATTCATTTGCTTGGCTAAGCACCCCGGCCGGCGCACTGAATAATCGTAATGGGAAACCATCCAAGGGGCCCTGTTTAAAAACTTTGGGCTGTATTTCCTGACGTAATATTAATTAATTATTATTTTTTTATGTTCACGTCAAATCTTTATTAGTTCGAATTTCATGGCTATTATTTTTTATTTTTTTTACGATTTTTTCCAGTAAATTATTCAAGTTGCAGCGGCCACTAGTATGGTATAACGTCTGTGAAATATTACTATAGCTGATATCAAAAACGTTTTGGGGCTTCAAAGTTTGAAGATAATGCACGATATCATTAGTTCCTATTTTATTGGTTTAAAGAATACAACTATTCATGAAATAAACAATATAGATAATATAAAAATAAAATATATAGAAATATCCAAGAGAGAGAACATAAATGAATTTACTTATCACAGAAGTATAAAACCTTCGTATATCGATTGTGGTTATCCTATATATATTTAAAAAAAGCGACCAAAACTAATATAACCTTCACTTCCAACGAATTGGGGCTATTAAACATATGAGGCATTTGCCAAAAAAATTAATATATTCCTTTTTGAGGACATGAAGCAACCTTCATTGAAAATTTGTTGTTTAACATCTCTTTGACATCGGAGTTCAATCATTGAAATACACTGAATTATTTTTATTTACAGAAACTTAATTCGCAAAATATAATCTTTTATTTTTATAAGTGAACATATTAACATATGCTATTTAACTGGCCATAAAATTGAAATATTAACATTCTGATACATAATTTATGATTAATTTATTATGTATCAGACCTATTAATTTATTATGATTACCTTGGTGATAAATACTATTATAATCTATTTATAACTATTAATGTTACATATATTTGGCATTATTATCTTAAGACCGATTGTCACTTACGGTGAAACGTGGGTCCTGACCCAGGAATGCGAGAAGATGCTGCAGATCTGGAAGAGGAAGGTACTTCGGCAGATATTTGGGCCAGTATGTAACGAAGACGAATAGAGGTCAAGAAATAATAGAGAGCTTCGGGAATTATTCAATGAACCAGACCTATTCACCTATGTCAAATCAACCCGTATAAGATGGCTTGGGCACGTGGAAAGAATGGGAGAAGATAGGTACCCGAAGAAACTATTATATGGCAAAGCAGGAGGCAAAAGAAGAGGAAGGCCCGGGCTGCGATGGCTGGGTGATGTGGAGAACGATCTGCAGAGGATGGGAATCGGACAGTGGAGAGGTCAAGCTGCTGACAGGAAAGACTGGAGAGGCGTTGTTGTGGAGGCCAGGGTCCTACAAGCGCTGTAGAGCCATGGGGAAAAAATTACACCTTTGTTATATTGATATAAACGTTTGCTAAATAAAATGATAAAATTATTTATTATAAAGACAAAATAACTCATTGCAAGTACAATAAAATGGTAAATATCCTTTTTGTTTATTCAATATTAACTCCTTTTTTTTGCAAATATTTATTTGAGTCAGTTTCAATCGGCTCCTGAATTTTATTGCCCGATTTTAAAGTTAACACGTTGACTGCCGACTAAGAGGTAACTCGCAGATTGCGTTCTTTTCTAGGACGCCAACTACGAGTTATCTCGTCCTCTGTTTACTCCATTTTTGTGCAGCTACGATTAAACTCGAAATATATCATAATTAGAGTTTTTAATAATATTATGTGATTAAATCAAATTGTCATTTTAGGTTTCTGAAAATTGCCTTGGCAGTCAACGTGTTAATAAAGCTCGGAACGCATATGGAATATAATGGAATAGCAAATGGCTTATTGCATTTTATAACCGTCCTGGCAATGAATAAATTATTACATTTTAAATTAAATTATTGCGGGCTCGCAAACGGTATATTTCGATTTTATTTCGTGTTTAAAATATCCAGATTAAACTGTAGTGTGCCCGTGTTCCGAGAAAAAAAAAAATAGAACCTGGAATCTTAGTAATATTCTTAATGTATTTTATTTAATTATTTAACGCAAAGAAAAAAACTGTACACAAGTTAAATGATACACAATCATGTACTTTATAACAAATAATTTTACCATTTTTTTCTTCAACTAAAGAGAAAACTACTCGAATAAAATGTATCCTCGACGGTGGTTTTATTGGTCTCAGTTGATAAATATTTAATCTCCACTGATGAAGGAAACTCTCAGTTAGCCAGTCTCTTTGTTAGTTTTCCAAGTCCATTCTTGGCCTCAGTTGCCCCACACGTTTCCTCAGCATCTTTAATGACTTCCACTCCCCTTTTTTTAACTTTGGCCACTAGACTATTGACAAAAGGTTTCCTCAACCACTTAGAGATGTGTCATGTACCGGCTGCTGCTAAAACCAACATGTTGCCTCTATTCTCTTTGCAAAGGGTAAGAAAAGTTTCATAATATTTCTTCGAATACGTTATGAATTAAGAATTGATCCCTTAACTAAATTCCTGCTTACATTTTGTATTAAAAAACAAAAAACAACCTTAGGAAGGGTTGTTGGATAGAAGTAGGCAAGGTAGCAATAATGCATCACAAAATCTTAGAAGCACTTTGGGAATGAAATTGGGTTTCGGGATGGTTTGAGAAATATGGTTACTCTATGTTAAATATTGATCAAAGGTAACTTCTTTAACTTATGTTCTTCAAAGCTTTTTGCAACATATTAGTCATTCGATTGAAACTAATTGAAAGTAGGGAAGAGTATTAAGAAAGGATTTCGAAATATCCTTAATTATTGCAATTAATACAATCAATATTGTCTTCGAGCTTACTGGACTCTTCGAGAAAGGATATATGCCTAATTTTAAGTCATATGCTTACATATGCATTAGGATACATCTTGTTAAACCATTTATTTAAATTATATGAAAAAAATGGTTGATGGTAGGAAAAATCCATGAGAAATACTCGTGGAGAGAAAAGCTGCTGCGTTCGAGTTCATAAAAGTTTGGGAACCAAGAAATTTAAAGCTGTAGAACCACGAAAAGGATCCAGAGTCGAGATGGAAGGAGGTTGTAAAGATCAACATAATGATGCTTTTTTTTTTAATCAAAAAAGGACAAAAATTGTCATTATCTCGCTGTATTTATAGGAATAATGGTCTTGAGTGGTTTTAAGCAAAGCCGATTGGGTAGATTGAATACATCAGAGCGTATAGATTCGAGATCTCTCCTGGAAACTTATTTAAATATAGCTAATTTATTTAAATAATTTATTCATTGTATATAGAGGTGGTAACTTGTAAATTAATCTGCCTTACTTTTTATTGTATATATTTCAAAAATAACATCAATACAAATGGTCTTTCACGATGAAAACCAGACAACTAAACCACAATCTGAGAAGGTGGAAGATGTTGGAGTAAGTTGGTGAAATCAACGTCACTGTCTTATCTTTCACGAGAGTGTTGAATAAGGTATTAGAGAACGTTAGGTACAATAGCGAGGGCAGAATGGTTATCGAAATGGAAGGAGTGATTGAGGGAAATGGGATGTTCTCCTAATTTTGAAGCAAACAGGTTTCTGGTGGAAATGATTTCTAATGATAAAGGCGTTGGTAAGGTAATTTCTTGTCTCTCCAGCGTAAAAGGAATTGCAATTGAGGGTTGAACAGGGGATGCGGTGACAGCCTTCATAGGAAATCCAGAAATTTCTTAATTTGTTTACTATCTTTCAAGGCTATGTACATATGAGGTAAACTAGTAATTGAGGATTTTGTGGGTTGGATACGGTCATGATTCGATGATGGATAAGGTTTTTGAAATCACTGGTTTTCCGTTGTTAGGGGTTTTGTGTAAAATAATTTAGAAACTAATAGAAAATGATTTATTGGCTTCTATTTCAACGTAAAGGGAAGTTCAGTTAAAATTGAAGACGGTAAGAATGCAAGAAATAGCGTTGGCTATTAGGACGTATTAGTTGTGAGTCCATAAATTATTATTCTCATATATTATTATATATTTTTATGTCTGGCTATTCTTATAGGTCATCTACATATTTTTATTTAATATAATATCATTAGGATAGCTAGGAACTATGGATTCAAGGAGATTATTGGGACAATTCCTGAGAGGTCAGGACCAATAGGATTCACCATTTCCAGAAATTGGATTGTAGTTATAATTGATTGTAGTATTAGCTTTGGAAACAAGGATAGCCAAGCTTGGAGCAAAGTGAGAGGGATTCATGGCCCACAAGTTTGCGCCAAAACGTTGATTTTCAAAGTAAAAATGATTACCCTCAATTCACCCTCAGTATTTCTTCCATCATTATAACAAATATATTATCGAGTAATGGCGTTTTAAAAAAAAAACAAGGGGGAGATGGTTTCATTCCTATTTTTATTCCTCATAAATTTACTGGACTATTTTTATTATAGACTTAAATACCTGGAATTTCCAAATATCAGGAATAATTTTTATCTCAAAAAAGAAACGGTGATATGTACACTTCTATATTCAACTTTAATGTTATCAATTTGCTACTTTAAACAAATATGAACCCTTGCTCTGACACATACTGAACCATATTTTATGGCAGTTTCTTTACAACAGAATGTTCAACAAGAATACTGTTGTAACCAGTAAGTCTGGCGAGCGTACATTAAGCCTGAACATTGTAATTATTTAAAAAATGACCATTCTGTAAGCATTTCTATAATTGCTAAGAATGTAAAGTGCTGACCGTGATGTTGCGTACCGCTATTCAATGTTGCAGTTATTTTTCAATTTTTTAAAAATCTGGTAATAAAAAAAACAATATAATGCAAAGATAAACGTTGGGACACGATCCTAAATTGTCTGTGAATTATTCAGGAGGTTTATTTTCATGTCTAAAATAAAAAAAAAAAGAATTAACGGTTAAAAAATTATACCATTCCAAGATACTATGGCTAATCATGAGGCAGAATAGGGCTCTGCTTTGCTAATAACGAATTATCTGGGGTACTTTTAACTGATTTACGATGACAGACTCTTCAATCACTAGCTAATCTATTGCTCTTCCTTCTCGGATAAATTTGAAACAAAAATAAAACAATAAGAAGGATTGTATTTATAAACGTTAATATTGGCAGTAGTGGCTATGTTGGATACTCATCTGCAGAAAAAAAAAATTGGGTATCTGAGTGCTATTGATATAAAAACATTTTTTGATCTCCCTGACAATTATCTGTACTATTATTAATAAAAAAAGAACATAAAGACTTTCCATTATTCTGAATAGTTTCTTTGAATAAATTTAATGAATTCATTAGAGAATAAGAAGTTGTCTCAGCTAAATTCTATGGTAATCCACTAAATGTGACAACAAACGTGATGCTTGTTCAACCGTTTAAAGGTTTTCTACTTTAAAGATTAAATTAATTTCATGTATATAGAATGTTTAAGCAGATTACTACGAAACTTAGGAGCTTACAGGGACTTCATAAAACAACGTCTCCCCAAGCAAGGTTGGTTTTAGAAAGTCACCCCATAACGGTACAGCTGTTTACTTTAAATTGTTAATCGTAGCATGAGCATCATTCGAACTATTACCAAGATCAATATGTAAGCCTCTGCCTGCTAAGTTTCTCCCAAACCAGTTCTTGAATTATAAAAGCTGATAGTTGAACATATTCCCCTTTACACCTTATTATTCTAGGATTATTCCCCAAAACAATATAAATAGGAAGAAAACAGTGATTTCATTTTCAGTAAAATGGTGATTTCATCATAATTTATAAAATCCGTGAAATTACTTTAAATTACTTAGGATATTGTTTTGAAGAGTTCAGTAGTATTAAATATGCTATGTTTATTTCCGGTGCCTCATTACACTTCATTATATTTTTTTCTACCTCACATGCGATCTTAAGTATCGAAGAGCCTCTACTGTTTTTTGTTCTGAGGTTAGGTAAATTTATTTCAATCTGATGTACGTTAGACGAGCGATTGGCCTAGTCTTGGGTCTTATTAGGGAAGGTGGCCCTTAGGTGAGTACTTTATATGACCTTGTGTATGAATAAAGTGTAAAGTGTACTGTTCTGTCGCGTGATAGTGCCTGTACAGAACTTAGGAACCCGAGGGAAGCGTTATTCCCGGCTAGCCTTGCACTTAGACTAGTCCGGAACTTTTTCACACTTAAAGCAGCTCAAGTTTTGGCTTCAGTTGTCTTGCAATGTGGGACGAGAATTTGCTTCTAAAACACCCTAATTCGAATGACAGTCGGTTATTGCATTCTTGTATTCTGTAGTCGGAATGATCTTGATTCCTTTTTCAGAAAATAACCTGCTATTAAGCATTAGATTATTCTTTTTTCAATTAGATTTCATTCGTCAGTGTGTAGTATCTTCTAAATAGCAGTAGGATCTTAAATTCTAAGCCTTGTGTCGATTCTTCAAGTATTTATATAATTACTTGGCTTTTAATTTTAGATACAATTTTATTTATTAATCTGATATTCCGAATATTTATAGCAGTTCCTCATTTACATGCAATATCTTGCCCTTATCACGACCGAATGACAAGCCTATGCTACTTGGTTTCAATTGTTTTGTAATTTTTATTTATTTGCTACATATACTTTGAAATGATTTACGTATCATTTGTTACAGTGTTACTGTTTCCTGTTTGGTGACGATTTTATTTTTTATCCTTGTAATAACTTTTCCTTTAAAGTATTTAGTGACATAGACGAACGAAAAAACTTATAGATCGAGCATTGAGAGATAATATCAACTATTGCTAAGAAATGTAGATATGATTAGAATAAATACGTTTATTTAAAATATGTACATTTTTTTTATAAAAATTTCTGCGGTTTACATTAAATTTGTATTTTAATTATCTTGTTTATGTTACTGGAGTACATCTTTTTGATTCATTCATTCAAGTAAGTAAAAAACCTTTTCCAGTCAAACATTTTTTCTTTATTTAAATACGTTTCAACATTCTTCAGTCATTTTCAATTTATATCTCTTATAAGTCCCTTTTTTTATTTAATTTAATTTTTTAAATACTTATAAATTTGCAAACCTTTAAGTAGATTGTAAAATAATTTAAAATCAATGTCAAATAAAAATTTAAAATGGTCATAAATGACCATGGAGTACATTGTAAACTCTAAGTATTATAAGAAAAATTTTAAATTATTTGACAATCTACTAAAAGGTTAAAAATGTGCAAATTTATAAGTATTTAAAAAATAGATTTAAATTAAATAAAAAAAGGGACTTATAAGAGATATAAATTGAAAATGACTGGAGAATTTTAAACGTATTTAAATAAAGAAAAAATGTTTGACTGGAAAAGGTTTTTTTACTTATTTGAATGAATGACTCAAAAATTAAATTTGTACTGATTTCATTCTACCCATTTCTGTATCTAATGCAGAACTTCAGAGATATCAAATCTGTGTGAATAAAATTTATTCTTTATAATTATTGTGTATTCCACTTAAAATATATTCAATAAAATACTCGGTTCGCCTATTTATTTAACTATTGACAATTCGAAATCCTTAGTATCGCGAATACAGTAACAATGGGTAAGGGCTAGTGTTCACTTCCCGTTGGTCCTCCAATTGAACCAATTGTTCTCACTAATTGTTTTCCATTAATCTTCATTCTCACCAGGCACCTTCGATTTGTTGATAAATTACCTCTTGTCTTATTCACATCGACTTGGAACCTTTCATCATATTATATATTCGTAAAGATGAGAACGGAGTGTTTGAATATGGTTGAGTGAAGTATACATTGAAAATCATAAGAATTAATGACAATAAACACTAAGCAATGCTCCGAAAAAACTACATATTATTTAATTAGACTGTATTAATTAAATTCAGGACCGGGCCCTGGACAAATCTTTACGCTTCAAAATAAAATATTTAAAAAATTATAACAATTGATAAAAAAATAAAATAAATTAAATTAAAAGCCTTAATGTTGTTATGTATACAAACATAGTTAACTAAAACTTTTCGCAGCATGTAACCATACACATTCTATTAATATCATTCGTAGAATCCAGGCATAAATGAGCAAAAATATATTTTTGACCCTTTCAAACCATTTATTACTATTATGCGGAAATCATTTAGTAAACGTTCATGATGATAAAGAATACAATATTCCTTATTTCCTGCAATATAATTAATATAGTTAGTTGATAATTAATTTAAGGAAGAAAAATGTATTTTTCCAAATTGTTTTGTTCGTCTAAAAAAACTTCATCGTTTAAACAAAAATATATTATACACACGTGCGAATTGTTTTCCTATATATATATATATATATAAATCTCCTGTCACGATGTTTATCCGGGCTAATCTCCGAAACTACTGGAATGATTTTAATGAGATTTGGCACAGGTACGTAACATTGTCCAACTTAAAATATAGGCTATATTTTATTTCGATTAACGACCGAAAATCCGTGAAATTTCGGAGTTATTTCAGTTGTTAGCCTTTATCTCTTAATCGGTGCGTTTTTGGAGAAAAAAAAACAACGTAATAGTCTTTTTTAAAGAAGAATTAATTTCCTACAATTTGAGCCCAAGCAGCTCTGTAGGCCTAATAGTACCTGAGTTCAGTCCTATCATGTATCGAATAACCGGAATCTTATCTATATATATATATATATATATATATATATATATATATATATACACACACATATATATATATATCCTGTCACGATGTTCGTCCGGACTAATCTCCGAAACTACTGTACCGATTTTAATGAAATTTGGCACAGATACATAACGTCGTCCAACTTAAAATATAGGCTGCATCTTATTTCGATTAACGACCGCGATATTTTTTCGCAAAATTATAATTTTTTCTAACCGGCGGCAATTTTTATATGTTTTAAGTGCATGTCTGAGTAGTAATTATATAAATAGATACATGGACTATAATCGGCTCAGTAATCGTTTTATTTTGGCAGCGAAAAATGCTGATGTTGACGAAATTTACTTTTAAATACAACACTTGTTACTAAGTGATCAAATGTCCTTTAAATCAATCGATGCTATTGTTGATGAAAATCAAGGTGTAAATTATCCAACTGAATTTTAAATTGTCTCGATATACCGGGAATGCCACCACACATCGGTTGAATATTGGCTTATCTATTACTCTTCTGCGTAATTTGAATCCACCTAAATTATGCAATGGTACACTTTTGTTCTAAAAAAATATTGTCGGAAATGTTATTGAACCAGCCAAGTTCTTTGTCTGGAATCTTTAAAGAAGAAATCGTCCTGTTTCCGCGTATTCCAATAATACCATCAGAACACATAATACCGTTCAAAAGACTTCAATTTGATATATGCTTGGGTTTTGCTATGCCCATCAACATCCCTGAAGGCCAGACAATGTCCATTTGCGGTTTGGACTTAGAAAACCATGTTTCTCCTATGGGCAAATATATGTAGCATCCTCGCGTATTAGTAAACGGACAGATTAACAAAAAATATTGTGCATCGATTAGCGCTCAATATATACCATTAAATTGAAATAAATATTTATATTTTAAAATAATATTATTAGCCATAATTAGAAATCAACCATTATATACCTCATTCATTAAACTCATGTTTATATTTTATCAGTTATGAATTTTATGTATTACACAGGCCAACAAAAAAAACCTTTTTGAAAACTTTTTTAATTTTAATAGCTGATCTTGATAGATTTTTATGTGCTGAATCCAAATCTGCTCGTAGTTTTTATGTATCACCCTTAGTTTCCAAGCAAAATGTATTTTATTATATAGTCTAATACCCATTTACAGTATATAGGGAAATCAATGAAACACTGTAGAATCGTAAAAATGGTTTGTATTTACAGTAAAATACTTGGAATAGTAATTTTATGTGATGATACAAGGTTCACTTGTCAACTGGAATTGGTTTATAATTTCTTTCCCTTTTTTCCTTGAAGCTTCTTGTGTAGCTTTTCCTGCGATGAATAGCTTGCTGAACTTCCCGGTGAAGTGACCAACAGTAATCCCCCATCATGTTGGTATTCCAGCGGCCCTGGTAACGTTTTTCCATCACTTTAACGTCCTGGTGAAAACGCTCACCTTGCTCCTCACTAACATCTCCTAAATTTTCCGGGAAGTAATCGAGGTGGCTGCTCAAAAAGTGAACTTTCAGGCTCATCAAACATCCTAACTGTTCAAATTTTTTTAACATGTTAGCAACAATAGCCTTATATTCTGGGTCTTTTTCATTTCCCAAAAACTTGGTGACAACTTGCTTGAATGAAACCCATGCTTCCTTTTCATTTGAGGTCATTGTGGATTCAAAGTTAACGTCAAACATCATTTTTCTAATATCAGGCCCGGTAAAGACGCCTTCTTTCAGTTTAGCTTCTGAAAGGTGTGGAAACTTCTGACAGAGATATTTGAAACAAAGCCCATCTTTAGGCAAAGCCTTTACAAACTGTTTCATGAGACCTAACTTAATATGTAGTGGTGGTAGGAGCACGTTTTTTGGATCTACAAGGTTTTTGCGTAAAATGTTCTTCTCGCCAGGCTTTAAAGACTCCCTAGCAGGCCAGTTCTTTCTGCACCAATGTTGATTCCGAGCTCTACTGTCCCATTCACACAAGAAACATGGAAATTTGGTAAAACCCCCTTGCTGACCAAGGAGCATGCACGTAACTTTCAAATCACCACATATCATCCAACCGTGTGCAGAATAACCTATTTTATTTAACACTATTTCTAGATTTTCGTAACTCTCTTTCATATGTACAGAATAACCGACAGGTACAGAGGCATACATGTTACCGTTGTGTGCTAAAACTGCCTTCAAACTATTTTTGGATGAATCAATAAACAACCTCCAATCTTCTGTTTTGTATTCAATTCCAAACTCATTCATTAAACCATGAATGTCTGAGCAGTACACCAAATCACCCTCTTGTTCAAAATACTTCGAAAATTGTTGTTCTCTCTTCCTATACACATGAATGCTGGTTCCAGCCGCCAGCAAGTTCTTTTCTTTTAGCCTAGAGCCAAGCAGTTCAGCTTTTTCTTTTGTTAAGCCCAGATCCCTAACTAAGTCATTAAGCTCGACCTGAGTGAACAATTTAGGCTCTACATTTTCTGTAACACATTGGAATTCTTCATCGTGTTCATCTAACTCCGACTGTACATCAGAAAATACTTCTGTTTCAATAGAATTTAAGTCCTCTGGTGGTTCCGGGATTGGCAAATCTACACCGTGCCCTACTGGTCGGATGGCGGACGGAAGGTTAGGGTAGCTTATTACCTTCTTGTTCTTAGAGTTATGACCAGTAATATCTACACTGCAAAAGTAACAGTCATCGGAATGATTTTTTGGTTCCCTCCATATCATGGGAACAGCAAATTTAAAGTGTTTTTTCTCTTTTTTTGACCATTTCCTGAGGTCTTCAACACATACATAACATACCTTATGCGGTGCCCAAGGTTTATCCTGGTCTCCAAGTTTGGTTCCAAAGTATGCTAGATAAACCTTTTTCACAAAGTCTGTAATGTTTCTTTGGTGCTTTTTAATAACAAACTCACCACAAATATAACAAAAACTGTCAGCAGAGTTTTTACAGCCGCGATGAGACATTGCACTGAGCACATGTACAGGAAACGTAAAAGTGAGGTTATGTTGAAAATAAACAAAACATCAGCTGTTTAGCATGTGTTTCAGCAGTGCTGCCAACATCATCTTTGTTCATTAGACCTATTTTTTCATGTTATCTTAACTATGAAAAAGCTGTTAAATTCTAAAAATATTTCTTTATTTCATGAATTTAACTATAAAATGTGAATAAATGGTGGGTGATACAACTTTTTAAGCATCATATTTGGATTCAGCAACCTAAACAACATAAGAATAAGGTATTTTCATTAAAAAAGTTTTTTCATCGTTGGCCTGTGTTATTTATTTATTATATACTATAGTTAGATATAAGATGAATAAAATGTAAAATCAAAAATCTATGTAATTCATTTTTCATTAATTCATTATTTCTTTGAAATTCAAATTTTAACTAATAGTTTTTAAAACTAATACAACAGCCACAGCAACGCGTGGCTGGGTCAGTTAAACATATATTTTAGTTATGAACAGGTTAATTCTATGAGTCATTAATGATATGATTATACAGGTGTTCTTTCTAGGATGACAAACTAATTATTATATTTTTATTAACTGCCATTTTATATAATGTAATTAAGAAAAATTACGTTTCTGATATCACAAGTGTTCAGAAATTAAGAAAACCAAATAAAACAATGATTATGAGGAATTTTTATTTTTTGTTCTCTTTATTTATGTACCCACACTTGTCAAATGAAAACAATAACAATCAGCAGATTCCAACCCCAGATAAAAGGCTGAAGCTTGATATATACAAATATCGTCCACTCTTGACATTCACCGTTGGGAAATTTGAACCTTGTACTTTTTGTTGTGAAATTCTTTTAAACTACTTTTTAAAGCATTATTCAGAATTAATTTCATTTGACATTGACGAGCATTAACATTGTTCGTAACTTTACCGCTTTTCCTCTTGTTGCTCAAATCTTTTAAAAAATGTGAAAACTCAAAACCATCCAAATCTGACTGTCACATTTAATATTACATTTTCTGATTTTAAAACCTTTTAATCTTTCGAACCTCTAAAATACATTTACTATCCATTAGATAGGTGAGGAAAAGTGAAAAGAAAGTCTATAAAGTTTCATGACCGTATTCCTTTAATTATACCTTTAAACTGTCAGGAAATTGTTTGAATAAATAAAAATTGACATTAAAACCGTTCAAGAGCTATAAAATGTAAAAAACAGGAAAAAATCAAACTTTTTTCAATCGAAAAAAAAAACAATCGAGAAACCTTTCGAATCACTAAAATCCTACTAGTGGCAAAGAGAATACTTAATGGACATAGGATTTCGTGTACAAGATGAAAATTGTCTTTATTGTTGAATTAACATGGCTTATACAAAATCCCCTATTAACTAGCCCCGGAATATAGTCT
Organism: Arma custos; assembly: GCA_037127475.1. Taxonomy (NCBI): domain Eukaryota; kingdom Metazoa; phylum Arthropoda; class Insecta; order Hemiptera; family Pentatomidae; genus Arma; species Arma custos. Next base: position 97,798,815 of record CM073761.1, read on the forward strand.
AACTACTACGGATTAAAGGCTATAGTGTACAACATACGAGTATGATATTAACTACTCTACGAGTACTCTCTACTATCGGTCTCTCTATCTAATCTCTTCCCTTCCTCTATCCATTACAATACATCAGAGGGCGTCACATTTTATGGGTTCATATAAACGAGGAGGGATGTTGAGGAAGTTTACAAAGCTGACCACAAGGCTGCAATGTTTTAACTTACTGGCTTTCTTAATGTCTTAAACTGTATTTTAAACATAATTTCATAGGCGAGAGATCCATTTGTCAACTCCTCCCGTCTTTAAGTACGAATTATATTGAGTCTGTACATAATATTTAGATCTCACATGATTCTTATAGAACTAAATAGGCTCTTTAACAAGTCCTAAATTGGTTACTTGATCTATAGAATATAAGATAGCTCATAGTTATTGGATGGACAATATTATAGTTATATGCATGCTCTTTGTTTTATTAGCATTGTTTAATAATGTGTAAAAACCGTTTACTGCCAAGGCTACGGGTGAATCTAGTCATGCTTAAACTTCAGGGGCATTATCTGTATCATTATAATTAAGGTGGGAAAAGGAAGGAGAAAGATATAGAAAACATCTGGAAGTTAAGAGATAAAAGCAGCTGGAGGAGACGGCATCGTTAACAGTGAAAGCCTCTCAATAAATGTATATTAATAATAATTGTATATGTTAAAATCATATAAAAATATACGTGATGTCGATAAAGCCAATAACAATACTTTAAAGTATATTAAATGTATTTAATAAAAAAAAGGAGAGGGGTAACAAGATATCTGTAATAATCCGATCGTGAATAAATACTAGAAAGAGACCGAATGATTAACATAGCTCTTGTTTGCTAAATAGAACAAATAGACGTTGTTTCAGCCAATTAAGCAACCTTTTGACAAATAGAAAAATATTTCTTATGCTTAATTATAGTTTAATTAATTGTACATATTTTAATATTTTATACTTACATTTTAAAGATTTTAGGTATTTATCTTAGCTGTACTTTTGTGATTCAACCTTCAATGAAGTATAACTTGCTTTACGAAATTGCGATAAATGGAGCAATTAACGATAAATTGGAATCTTATCGGAGTGACCATTAATTAAAAAAAGGCGTGATTCTGTAATTAAAACCACTTTTTCCCTTTGCATGTCTACCATCTGATAACTTCTAGCCTCTGAAGTGGAATTGTAGTGCTTTTACAACTTGCAAGATGTGTAGAATTGTAATTGATTTTATCAACAAATTTCTGGAACATGAAATTCTTGAAATTCAATTCCGATCTTTATCTCACAGGATTACTAGCCAATTTTTTTGCATTAATTAGTTTTAATTTTGCTTGTTTTTTAATTTAGATGTGTAACGATTTATGTGATGACTGTATTTTGAACTTGTTATATATATTTATTTTTTACTTGTTAATATTATTGTGGAAAATCATTAGTCCGAATTATGTTGAATGTTAAATATATATTTTATTAATAATTAACGGGAAAATGAACATGTACAGATAAAAAAAATTAAATAAATTCGTTTATAGAAAATTTACACCAAATGACATTAGTTCCTCTAAAACTATTGTTCTGTCTTGAATAAAAATAATCATTTTAGGTCCATCATTGCTGTGTTTATGTCATAAAACATTTCTGATACTTATATAACCCACTTTTTATCCAGGTCTCGGAATACCCATTCCCTATAGAGGAAACACTTTCTACAGGAATATTTAAAATAAACGAACAAAGTATATTCATGGATTCTTCTGAGTACAGTGCAGCGTGTGTATTTCTTATGCCGAACGGCACCCGCTCTAATCCTAAACCTGAATTTCTTCTTTGAAACAAGAGCTTGTAATGAATCTAACTGTAATTTTATTATTACTTTATTCATATACTCTACTCTCTGTACCTCAATTTCCACATCGTTTATTTTCCTTGTTTCCTCAGTGTGGACGCGAGAAACCAGACAGTGGAGTCAGGGCGACACTGGAGCGAGGAAGGGACCCTCGGCAACAGAGCCTACTTCCAGTCGACTGGACAACCAGCACGGCTCACCATCGAAAGTGTTCGCGACGGAGATGCTGGGATCTACCGCTGCAGGGTCGACTTCCGCAAATCCCCTACCAGAAACACTCGTGTCAACCTCACCGTGATCAGTAAGTATCTCATTTGTTATAAGTATTTGCAATCTATAAAATAAACCCATATCAAGATTTATTTGAATTTTTTAAAATAAGAAACGATAATCTCTTCTCCGAGAAGATGAATCAGCGAAGGATGTAATACAAGGGAAAGGGCAGTCACTGAAGTACGGAGCTGTCAAAATAACTGAGGTTAACTGTCAAAATGATCGGCCTCAATCATCAGGTCTGCATTCAATTCCAGAAGTCGACCGCGTACCTATAACAAAAATAAAAGGATATAGAAAGGGTTACATTATTACATTTACTCAACGTGATTTTTTGAAGAAAAAAAAGTAAGAGGAAGTAGCTAGCTAGATGAAGAGACTAATAGCTCTTATAGTCAACAGCAGAAAATGAAAAATGATGATGTTTTTGCAGAAGGGACTAGGACTAAAGACACATTCGAAGACAGAAAGACATCTAAGGTAGAAGACCTCCACACACATACACCTAAAATAACGAGATTTGGGATATCACTTTCTACAGACCTAACTGACGAACCATCCTATATTTATATAATTTACAGTCACTCTTAATTTCATTATGTTAGCGCTCTATTGCTATGCTATTCATGTGTTGAACCACTACAACCCTTGAAGGGCCTTCAAATGGTAGATATTGTACTGTTGTTAGACAAGGGCTGTGCAGGGAAGTATTTGTCCTAGATCACGTTCAACCTCCATATTCTCTCCCTATTTTGGGTAACGCTTTGTGGAGGCTGTGCGAACCCCAGGATGGTCTCAGATTCGAAAGAATTCATACCCAGATATTAATCAAATAAAATCTACCACAGCCGGGTTTTGGGCCCGAGATCTTCGGCACAGCAATTCAGCGCTCTGGCACCGAGCCACTCCACTTGTAAAAAATTAATTTAACGGCATTTTATAATTAACTTAAAATGAAAAATGGCAAGAACTACAGTAAAATTCTGTGTTAATCAACCTCTCTCTGCCAACCATCATGCATTCTGAATATACAGATATATAGAGAGAGGCAGGAAGGGACAAAAATATGAGTTAGGTAAATATTTAGTAAGATTTTTTTTATAATGCAATGGGAAAAAACACAATGCAAAGCCTTATGTTTCAAATCCAGTAATACACCCACTTACCAGTCGACGTTTCGCCTATTCAGGCATTATCAAGACACAAAAACAAAAAAGGGTTATGTGAATCACATCTCGAAGAAAAAGGTGCAAAACGTCCCAACGATCAACAGCCCAAACAGGCTCCAAACATGAGACAGCACCCCACCACCAAGACGTTCAATATACAACTCTTTGTATGCAATATACAACTGTTTGTGATTTTTCCCCATTGCATTATAATAAATAATAGTGTTTCTTTTTGAGTTTTTGGTTCTATTTTATTGAAGATTTTTTTTATAAATAAAACATAATTTTTTTAACTTACTTAATAATGTTATACATTATTCATGACATTAATTCGATGGCTGAATAATACGTTTGGAGAATGTTAAGCCCCGGAAAGTAGGAGAGGGAGTGAGTAATGAGAGCTATGTTAAGTGACCCAGGGTGACTAAGGCAACCTATAATAAATTGTCCTCGATTCCCTTCTCGAATTTTTTATTCTTGTTAATACCTCTGGCGTATCAACCTTCTTTCCGGAAAAGAACAGAAGAATGTTATGGGGTAAGTTCATTCACCGTGTTATGAATATAGACATAAAATGTTCAATAAACAAAGTCCAAACTTTACAATCATAAAAAAATATCTAGCAACATTTTTTAATAAGAAAAACAATACACAATAATGTAATGATAGTAATGACAAAGAGCTAAAGACATCTTAAATTCTATAGCTACATAACAAGGCTTCCCGATCACAGACTTACAAAGAGAATAGTAAAATATGTAGCATCCCTTGTTAATGGAGGGGAATGGATCCAAAATATTAAGAGAGGGTTGGAATTGGCCAAAATTAGTGATGAAAATATAAGAGCAAGAAACAATTTTAAACTTAAAGTTGAAAAATGGGAGGTTAAGCCAGAGACAAAAGCGCCGAGAACTGGAACAAAATAGAGTGAAGAAAGAAAATCTCAAAGAATGAAAACCTGGTGGGAAAATAAGAAGAATAAGAAGCCCCCCCCCCCAAACGTGAACCATCTTTACTTAGCGTCTTTCACTTAGTGAGATTTACGACTAATAATAATAATAACAACAAAAGGCTTATCGATAGATGCCTATATCATCAATCTTTATTTACAAACTGGTTTACTACCCATAAACAAATTTTTATGAATTTGTTCGTTACTTAGCTCGATAATTTCGCGAATCCATCTCAACCGCTATCACTTAAATTATATTAATCAGTGCATGGTCTGCACCCTATTCCATCATCACCATCTTCCAAAGGAGAATGTATGTTTATTAATATATTTTTAGACCAACGTCCATGTAATATAACTGCCAGCATTCTAAACAACAATTACCGATCCTTCCATATCAAATAGTGCACTTCCCTTTCGTTAACGACCATTCCCTTAGCCATCGAACCTAGATCTTGCATTGCCACTATATTTAACTTTTATGCCCCATTACTTCGTTTGCACCCGGTTTCAAGCTATTTCATACGATTTAAACTTCTTGCGGTACACATTTGTATGCCTCAATCTCTATTTCCACTTGCTCCAGGAATTCCCTGAAGCAGTCCTCAACTGGAGACCCCATCGAGGGACTAGTTTACCTCTGCAAAACGAGGCCATCGACAAAGATCAATTAATACACACCATATGTTCATAATCGTTGAATAGATGTATAATAAAACTCAACCATGTCAAAGAAAATAAAATAAACAAAATATCAAAGATAAACAAGGCAAATTCATCTCGGCAGCTGATATACCACAAATTAAGTTTACAGTATAAACTCGAATCTAGTTCCGACAGTTAAGAATGCAGTCTTTATTTACACAGTTACCAAAATCCCTCATCTATTTTTAGTACAATATAGTTATATATTCATTCATAATTAAAATAAATTAAATGTTTAAGCTTTTCAAGTTGATTAGGCATGACAACAAACTTCATATTCAATAAAAACATTAATCAGCTGCGGCAGTCTATCTAATTGATATTATTAATTTTTACTTAATACACATTTAATTTATCTCTGTTTAAGTTTAGAATAACATGAATGAAACACTTCAGTAGGACGTAATTAATTTAGACGGAAGACAATTCACAAGAAGCGGAGCATCTTGAAACTTTCGTTTTAGTTGAGAAATTAGTTGCACTCAGCTTCAGATGTATGGGGCATCTTATCAATCTATCTTCTGAAAGCAACGTCCCGGTTAATGTCACCAATTCTACTCGCTCATTAAATTGTATTTATTATTTCACAAACAAATTTCTCTAAAACAAAAAAGATTTGCTTAGGGTTATTTTAGGTTTTTATTTTAAAATGGACTAAAAAAAATATTATATCTCAATGAAAAGCATTACCACGCACACTCTCTCTACTTTCTCTATATTATTCTTTAAGTATCTAGTGTTCTTTGTGGAGCTCCATACTTTTTTGAAAAATTTAAATCTGGCTTAAAAAATTACGATCCAATTTTTACGAATGCCAGAGGGAATCTCGGCAACATACATTCTTATTTTGATTCAAAATATTTGTACTAGAAGCATTTTAAAGATACTTTTCGAATTAGTGGTTTTGGTCAACTTATATTTTTACAATGAATACCAAAAAAATATAACCCCTATTTATTAATAATCTATTATCAAATCAATTAATCATGGAAAAAGATTTCTTTGAAAAATAAGAAATTATATCAAATTAATGAGCAATTCTCCTATGTTATTTAAGTATAAGCGTTTTTTCATTAAGTAGTTATTGCTGATGAAAAAAATAAATAAAATAGTTAGCTGCAGTAGTAAGTTGAGTTATGTAAATTGTAATGAAATAAAAAACTGAAAAAAATTTAATTATTTATCGATAAAAGGTATACACAAATAAAAAAAAAGAAAAGTAAAAATTCCAATAAATATAAAAATAAAAATACATATTATTGATAAATTGATTTTAATTAAAATAAATACAAATAACAAACTTTTAAGAGTGAAAAAAAAAAATGTTTTTGTTAAAGTATGAGATGTATCGCAGAAACATTAAATTATAACTTATTTAACAAAGCAGAAAATTAAAGTTTTTCATGAAGTGTTCTTAAAAATTATGCTCATAGCAGACCTGGTTCAACTCATTAAAATAAAATAAAAAAAGTCTCTTAGATCAATATTCTTTAGTACATATATAACTCAATGGGATTGAATTTCACTAAGGATCCAAAGGCTATTAACGCCCCTTGTAGTTTTCGATTTAACCTTATCGATAAGGATCTTAATAATTACATATGAGCTGTAAACTGTAAATAAAATGTGACATATTCACGGAGCCCAGCTAATCAACATATTTTCTGATGGGGAGTCGTGTATGTTTATGGGCTATTCGCATGGCTTGGCCGCTTACTCTAAGTCTCAGTTTGAGTTAATGATATGCACAACAACCATAATTTCTGCTATTATAATGCGAGAAACCAGTTATTAGCAGCCATCATGAATATGAGTAATTATTTATATATAGGGGATTTTACCACGCTAATGTTTTTGTTTGGCTCACGTTATCTGATTGACAGTAGCTCGCTTTTGGTATTAAGAGTGTCGGTTTTTATGAGATAAACTTGGTTATGGGTTAATCCGATCATTATCATATAATTAAAACTCATTTAATTAATCAACTCCCCATCAGAACCTTTATATATGTATCATGGCAAATAACAATGGCTGAGATTACTAAAAATAACTGAAGATTGAAAAGATATTTAATTCAAGTAAAAAATTAAATATATCCGTTTATATATTGTGATCTTCATAGGTTCTATGGCTCAATTAGTGCGTCATTTTACGCACCTAGAGGTAAGTTTTAGTCCACTTCCAATTTCTTTTGTTGTTAACATAGAACACAAATATTGTTACTCATTCTCTATAAGCCTAACGATTCCTCAGCATTAATTAGTCAAAATAGCGTAGAGCGGCGAACTGTGGCTGTATTATCATAAACAAATGGCTAGCTCAATTTAGTTACACCTTAATAGAGTTAGGACTTAGACCTCGTTCCAACATTCACAGCAACACAGGGTGGAGGGGGGGAGAGGGGTGAAGTGGATGGGGGGGGGGGGCATAAAGCACCTGATTTATACGAGACGGTTGGAAATTAGCTTGATAGGAATTGAGTATGGCTTGGGAGTGGTTAGAATGCCAGATTAGTTGAGCGTAATCTCCGTTTACCTTAGCTTAGCCGCTTGAGTCAATATCCAAAACAGCTTTGTACCTCTCATCTCTTTCCATTACTACCTGGATTCCTTGTGAAAAATGCTTATTTTTATGGTTTACAAATGATTACCAACGATGTTTAGTTCCAAATCACATCAGAACAATCAAACATCACAGTTCGCCTAGTATTGGATGCATATATCGTACACATGTTGACGCCTAATTTTGGGTCATTGCATTTTTCATTTCTTTTTTATTGTATAATTCTTGATCAATAATCGTCCGTTAATGATTTCGTTTGTCGTTATAAAGTTCCAATGTACTGAAAACGATAGAAACGCAAGTAGAACGTCCTTAAGGGAATACACCTACCTATCTAATCTTAATTCCTGTAATCACTCAAGTAGTTTTTTTAAGAAAAATTATGAAGATTTGGATAATATTTTAATATTCGAGCTATATTGTTAATCAGGAGGTATATGTAAGTAAATTAGATCAACAAAAGTGAGAAAAAAAATGCACCCGAGTTTAATGCATTGAATCGTACATGTATTGGTTTGGTTTTATTTAAACAATTGAAATAAAGAGAGGTCCATTTTGTTACAATTCTAAACATTTTCGACATTCGAAAATCATTAAAAAAAAAATACCTGTACCACAACAATCCATGAAGGGTCTGGAGTTCAGTTCATGGTGGATACGGTACTGCTTCTTGGATAACGGTTGTACAGGGAGGTGATTAGCACTTGATCACGCTCAACCACCAGCTTTTCCCCCCTTAATTTGATTACCCAATTTATAGAGGATGGGTGACCCCCAGGAGGGTCTAGCCAGCAATTGGATTTGAACCAGGATTTTCGGTATGGCAACTCAATGCCCTACCACTGAGCCACTCCGCTCCCCGAAAATGTATATTTACGTTTTGAAAGTTTTGGGAATAAACGATATTTCGTTTTTTACTCTATTTTCCCAACAGAATTTCGGCGCAACATGAAAACGGAGTATAAAGAGAGCAGAAAAGGTTTAAGTATGGAAAAGGGATAAAGAAACTGCTGTGTTTTTTGCGAAAGAGGTCGAAGGAGAAGGGTAATGTGGGTATAAACCGTATTACTTATTCACATAATTTATCAAAGCTGACAAACGATTCATCACTAAGAGGTGGGGTTGGGGGGAGGGGGTAGGCGTCTCCTCCCTTTTGACTTTAGTCCACGCATCATCTTACACTTAGCCGGGGTAACTTCCCTTATCGCATCATTACCTGCTTATGTGCCGTCAATCATAGTTTTTATACTCCCTCTGTTTGTTCTGCACTGCTATAGGGAAGGGAGGACTCAGATTTTGCCATTCTTGTTTGTTGCAGTGATCAAATGAGATTGCGTGTGAAATTTTTCGATTAAAAGTCGAATATTCCTGGGTTTTAGTATATCTTATATATGCATATATATATATATATATATATATATATATATATATATATATATATATATATATATATATAATGATCTAAACATTAAATTATTTTTAAGAAGATACTAATGTTAAGGCGCCATGCTTATAGCCAGCTTCCCGCTAAGAGAAGTTATGTAAATAAATGAATCAATAAAGAAGAAAGGGAAAATAGAAAAATAAAATGTTCCATTTAATTCACATAAAATCAAAAAAAGCACAAAAAGAGGCGGTTTTCCCTATGCTCTACAGCTCCTAGGCTGCCAACTTTGATTTAAATATATATACATGTATACATATATAGGTATAGTATATCTTTTTAGATAATTTAATGTATTTTTAAGATCCATCGTTAATAATTTTAAGTATAAGTGTTTTTTAAGAGGGGAATAACTTTCTGTATGAGATTTTGTATTCCTCGGATCCGGGTTCAAGCCCTGATGCAATCTGAAAATGTATTTTCTGGTCCATCAAATGTTGATCGTCCATAGTACGCAGGGACTCGTGGGGTCTACCCATCCTTTATAAAGAGGTTCAGCGTGAGTAAATAAAAAAACATTGTATTCTTAGAAACTGCTGAATCCAAAACCCTAAATCCTGCGTAGTGATACAGGTTTATTTTCATTTAGTTTGAATTATTTGTTTTTATTACTTCCTCGCTCGATCAATAACAAGCATAAATCTATTAATTATTATGTGGTTTCAAGCCCCATCCTGTGTCACCTGTGGTTCAGCATTTTCTTTCATTAGATAAACAATTAAAATGTATCAAACATTAACACATATCCCACAAGTAAAAATAAATAAGATCTCTAATGAGCTTCAAAAAATTGCTTTATTCTTAACCTGTCCCTTCAAAATGAACCGTCGACGTCCATGAATTTAGAGGCGAACATAAAAAAAAGGTTAAATAAAAAAATACCTATCAATTTCCCTCATTTCTAGTCGGCACTTACCAGTGAATGGTTGCGGTTAAAACAATTCCTTCCACAGCTCTGCATACTTCTTATATCTATAGGCCGTGTTTTATGGCTGTGATTAGGCTTTCGCCTGTTTCTGCCTATTTTCTTTTTTAGATTATTTTCTTTCTTTTCCTTCATTTTCATAGGCTGTTTCCGGATGACTACTGAATGCGTTTTAAATAATATCGAAATTTAACGATCTTAATAAATGGTTATTTAAATAACTAATGTAACCATTCCTTTCTTTAAAACTTATTAGTTCCGAGATCTGAACATTAGAAATTAACTATTGTTTAAGGGAGCACTTGTTCCACATTCAAAAAGGCCCGTTCCTACTCCGCCTGGTTTGTCATGCATTATACGACTTGAACTGGCTATATTTCATATTCCACTCATGTCCAAGTCGTCTGTGTCTATTCCTGATGATAAATGGGACATGGGCGCGAATACACTAGGGGTTAGCCACGCGGTTTCGTAACTCGCAGATAAAAGAGGATATCAAACCTCTTAGTGATACTTTAGTTCTCATTGCCGCTTAAGCTCTAGTTGTTACTCGAGAAACATGTTACAAAATACAAATTTTAAATATCTGTTTCTGGATTAAAATTCAAAATCTAAATTATAGATTCGTTGTTCGTCTTATCGAGCACTAACTTCTTAATAAGTTTGCGAATTATATTCTCCTAGAGATAACATACTATATTAGAAATTATTAATAATGGATTGAATTTGTGAAGGGGGGTATACCGCAGTATACCGTAAGTTTACGGTTGATAGTTTCACGTATCACCTCAGACTCGGCACCTTTTTTTTTTTTTTTTTTTTTTTTTTTTTTTTTTTTTTTTTTTTTTTTTTTCTCCCCCTACCTGCCATTGCTGGCATACGGGGTTCGGCACCCACTACTGACCTGAAGATGGCCTACACCTAAGGCCGAAACGTTGGCACATAATAATAAGTTTCGCTTATTTTGTGTTACCTTTGAACGCACCCCCTGACCAATTCAGTCCATTATTAGAATTATCTAGTCAACTATTTTCCACTATAAATTACTAAGTAGTTACATAATTTGGTAAATCGGCTAGGCAACAATTATTGAAAAAAAAAAAAGATTTAGACAGTTAAAGACAGTATATTAATTCTAGTTAGTTGTATATCATTGTGCTTTCAGTGAAGACATCTCCAATTTCCCAAACATACTTCTTCTTTTATGAATTATGAATAATATCGATTTACTATAATTGAGTGAGAATAGTAGAGTTCATTTCAGATTACAAGGTTAATTTTTTCGTTATTCTTCACACTCAAATAATGAAACATCCGTGATACGTTACAATCTCCTATTGCAGTTAGAGCATAGGTGGATCAACAAAAGTAGAAAAGTAATCCTCTTCTTTGTATAATTCTGCAAATATAGAATAACTTAGGCGTGTGTAAACCTTGAACGAGCTGATCCATAAGATCTATTCACTAAATCTTATGGTATAGAACAATCAACCCCTTAAGGAAAGAGGTGTGCTATGTATGTTTAACATATTATTGTACAAGATCTGCCTGAATAATGGACTAAGTATTACGATTCACTGTTCGAACATTGTGATCACGATCGAAGAATCTCATTTTTTTTTAAATATAAATAACACTCCAAAATACTAGAAAGTCGTCTTAGGAATGCAGTAGAACCAATGCTGGGGGAAGATCAAAGGAATCAGAGGAAATAGAAGCACCCAAGACCTTATCTTCACACTGAGACAAACATCTGAAAAGATCATAGAAAAGAACAAGGAAGTCTTCACCTGTTTTGTCGACCTCACAAAGGCCTTCGACAGAATCAGAAAGGAAGATATTATAAAGGCTCTCAGTTTTTGCAAACAATGGTAGGAACCTCCAGTTCAATTTACACACCTTACAAGAAGAGTTGGACGTGATTAATATGACAATAAATACAGCGGAACCAAAATCATGAGAATAGGAAGAAAAAGCGAGCATGGGGAGCGAGTCGTAAGACTTAACAACACGAGGTTAGAGCAAGTAAGGGATTTTAAATATCTCAGTGCACACCTTAACGAACACGGCTGGATAGGAGGCGAAATAATTGAACGAATAAAAGCTGCCAGCAGGTGTTTTAATTGTTACCTCAAAAAAGAATTCATAGGGAAAAAGAAGTGTCAAAAAACGCAAAAAAAAAAAAGTAGTTTATAAAAACACTTTCTTACCGATTCTCGCCTATTCAAGTGAATCTTGGACTCTAACCAAAAAGCACAAGAGCCAACTTCAAGCCATGGAGATGCGATATCTGAGAAGAATGGAAGGGAAGAACAGAAGAGACCTAGTGCGAAACGTAACAACACGGTCAAATATCGGACTTCGGCCAGCTGGGGATATTATCGAAGAGTATCAGCCGAGGTGGTTCGGCCATGTTTCCAGAATGGCGGAAAACAGAGTGGCGAAGGCCTTATATGAGACTAAGGTGGAGGGTGTGAGACCGAAAGGAAGACCAAGGAAGACTTGGGAGGGCGCAATCCAGGAGGCTTTTGACAGAAGAGGTCCGGAATGGAGAAGAAGATGATTGGTACGGGAGAGGGATTCATGGATCAGGATCTATAGAAAGGACCCTCACACCGTTGGCGGTAGAAGAGGAGAAGATTAAATAAATATAAATAACCTTTAATTATTGGCTTAGTATTGTTTTAACTAAAACAGAATGCTTTATAAAATAATATTGACCTTGATTTTTGCTCCAAAAACACCGAAACGACCAACCAACCGTCGTATACCCTGAGACATGGTAATTTGCTACGTTTTTACTGACTGCAATGCGAAAGAAGCTGCAAGGTAATTCCGTACAGTATTGTTTATGTATGATACCAAGACCTCTATGGATATCAGATGGAAAAGAAAATTAAACTGGCTGTACTCGAGTATCAGAGACTGAGTGGAGTCTTAATGTTTAATCTACAACAAACATTCTCTTGAAAAATAGCCTGTATCACTGCACTCCATGATGAGTTTAAGCTCAGTATTGGTAAGAGCTGTAATGTTCAAGAACTTCAAATTGTGCAAGAGGTGATTTGAGCGAGATCACGCTAAAGGTTAACCAACCCCTTTATAAAGGCTGTGAGCCACGGGACGGCCTAAAGATCCCACAGGATAAATCCGTGGGAAACAAAACAGAATTAATAATTTATCTAAATGTCTCGAACTCAGGATTTAAACATTAGGAGCACAGTGTCATTAGGGACTGAGCTACCCATCTCAATACAAAAGTCTTTCAATATTTAACACATCTATTTATCTCTTAGTGTGATAAAGCCCTCAATCTGTTTCGTAGTGAGTACGGATGTGTTATATCGGTCTCTATCTCGATGTAAAGCAATCTTTCGATCGAATCAGATATTCGGGACTACAAAGAGCATAAATACATAAATATCCATATAATAAATAAATTCGATCCTTCAATACATCATCACATTATTCAACGTTACCCCTACGCCAGCGGGTACAGAGTATCGAAGCCGACAATTATTCATCTTACTCATTGATTATTCGCAACATCAATATATTTATATGGAATCATAAATTGTCATAAAGTTACTGTTTTAATTATTCTATAGTTACAGCAAAACTAGTGGGATAACGAAGGATATACTTGAATTGGCAATAATCGCCTTGGGAAAGGTTAAAAAAGAAGCGTAACTGCGAGAAAACTAAGTAATGAGGTGTTGTTTTTTTAATTGAGCGTTTAATTTTAAAAGGTAGAACAATTTTACTATAGCTTATGAAATAGGGTTAACGGATTTCGATTGTTGGGAAATTATCACAACATAAAACTATGGTTTACGACATCTATGGTATACATCAACTCAATACACCAAATTCTTTACACAAACAAAGTTCTCGATGGGGTTACGGTCTGGGGAACGAGAAGGTCATTCCAGCCTGATTACTATATCCTGTAATCCGTCCATTGTTGCCTTTGATTATTATATATCACTAATCGTTGTTTTTTTCTTTCTTCCATGTAGAGCTGCAATAGTTATTCTATTATCAACTAGTCATTCTTCATATATTTATTTTTATTGATCACTCCATAAACAGATAAGCGCACTTCTCTGCTTGTATCTTCAATTTTTTTCTGCTGTCCTCTGTACAGTCATCGTCGTTAACCATGGAATAGCAATTCTCTATTCTCTATCTCCGCTAAGTGTTGGCCTAAAATTAGCTTCCACCGGGCCAGCTAAAACAGCTACCTTTGATAACACCGCTTTCGATTCTCTCTATGCCTGGTAATAGCTATTCTTATCTTGAAAACTCTGTTACTGAGGTAGGTACTTACGAGAGGATGTACCTGAACTCCTGTAATTGCTGGAATACGCAAAGCCACCCTACTGTGTCCATTGCGTGGCATACTTCATGCGACCCACGATCGAATAGGACACCCTTTCTTCTTCAACACTTCGGCCTCCGTATGTATGTCTCTTCCTTTAGGTGGCATGGTACCGTTCCCAAGCCTTAGTATTTGTTTTTATTATAAATCACTCCAGATGGCCCAGCCAAAGCCAACACCTAGCCGCTTTTGATCGGGGCATTTTCTTCTATGCTTCATTATCTTACTTATTACACATTACATTATCTCCTGTTTCTCGGACATTCTCAATCCCAGCATGCTCCATTCCTTTCTACGCATCTCTATCTATGACATCTGTCTGCTCCGGCAACTTTTCTTTTTCTTGCTCGGTATTCGGGCGCCATTCTTCCTCTGTTTTCTCTTTTTTCTTGTGGAATTTCTTCTTCCTCTAATTTGAGAGTCACTTTTGTGTACATAGGGTTTGTATTTCCTTCACTTTTGTCCGCCATATGTAATTTTTCGTAATAAATAAAGTAAAAAGTGTTTATTTTTTTATTTTTATGGGTTTCTCATAGACTGATAACTTTCAAATTTGGAAGTATGTTAACGGCCCACTTATTACTAATAATGAAAATCCAACTTTCTGTCCAATATAATTATTTACAAGCATGAAAATTAAAAAGCGAAAGGATGCGAGGCAGCGAAAGAAGTAGTGAGGATCAACGGAAGGGAATCCAAGTCTTTTCCCATCGAGAGAGGTGTGAGGTAGGGTGACAGCTTGAGTCCTCTTCTATTTATCTTATTTAGGGATGAAATCCATAAAACCTATAAGCGCCGTACTGCCTGGACGGTCATCGGCAATTGGAACTTAAGAAATGTTATGTTTCAAAGCCTATTGTATGCCGGTGACATAATATTGATTGCGGACACGAAAGACAAGCTGCAGTAAGCCCTGGAGGAATGGGAGGAAGAACTCATCCGCAAAGGAATGACAATAAATGGCAATACTACTAATGGTATCAAGAGGACGTCCAGCTGATCTGTAATAGGGAGGTACTTGATGTTGTGGAAGAGTACACCTAATTAGAGACAATCATCAGCAGGGGAAGAATTGACCAAGAAGTAGCTAACAGAATATCCAAAGCCACCCACGTTTACTACTCTATTTCCAACAGTATAGTTGAGCATATGGAGATTGGAAAGGAAACCATAATGCACATCTACAAATCAGTATAGCTCCCAACCCTCACTTATGGGAGTGAAAGCTGGGTTATGCTGGACAAACAAGCTAGCCGAGTGACAGCGGCGGAGATGAAATTCCTGCGGAGAGTCGTTGGAAAGACCAGGAGGGACTGCATTAGGAATGAAAGAATCAGAGAGGAGCTGAAAGTGATCGAGCTGAAAGATTCCATAAAAACCGACAGGTAAAGTGGTTTGGCCACGTCTGTCGGATGGACGAAGGGAGAGAGCCAAGGATGGGCATGGAAGCTTGCCGCGATGCAAGAAGAAGAAAATAAAAAAATTGCAATTCAAAGACTAGCACACTCACACACACACACACACACACACACACACACACACACACACACACACACACATATATATATATATATAATTTTTCTTTTTTTGACTGCCCCTCCGCGGACGATGTACATTACCCATCCAGTGAGATAAGCCAGAGGGAAGACAAATGGATTGCAATATTAGGCGAGGGAGGCTGATGGCTCACTTGCTAAATATGCGGCAGGTTCCACGAACCAATTTTTTAGCATATTGCATAAAGTAGGTTTCAATATTTTTTTATTGCAACTCTTTATCGTGATAAATATTTTTCTTTCCATCTATTTATTTTATCTCATTTAATGATAAGTTTCGATGTAAAATTGAAATCTGAGGTGTAATTACTGAAACAATATATTTCTTATTTTAATCTTGCTTTTCGACAACCTGTTTGAAGCTATCTTCGTTATGGTGTTCAATTAATTCAATAAAATAATTTCTAAACTCCGTTTACGAGACGGAAATATAATAATTGATAATCGGAAATAGGTATTTTTGGCAGAGTATATGCCGAACAGTTGTAGGAAAAATCTGTTTTGGCATTGTTGCGGCAGTAATTTGACGGTAATGCAAGTAGCCATTCTACCGGGTAATCCATTCGATAAGTACGCTAATTAGTTATGTTGAACCTCGTTCACTATTGACCCAAGTTTCAATTATGACGGCTAGATCACCATTTTTGTCTTATAGTATGGCATAGTAGATTTCAGTTTTTATCACCTGTAAAGTACTATTCACATTCCAAAGATGAATGGAAAGGGGATTATTTTAAAGTTAGAAAAAATTGAGTTGATATATTGATATTTGGAAACAATAGTGTTATACACGCACATAAGCATGGCAGTCACAGCATTTCTCGCTCGGTGTAGAGCGTTTTGGCAATCACTACTATAGTAAAAATGGTTTGCTTAATAATTTTCTTCGACATCCGACGACCGATCAAGGTCAACGAAGAATACTGCCAAAGTTATTTTGTTCTTAGTACCGTTTTTTTTTAAACTGTGATAATAATTAAACCGACTTGCAATCGCAGTGCCATTAACGTTCGTTTTATAGCCTCTGATGGTATTAAGTTGTTTAGGCGTCTGATGTCCACCGCCTGATGAGCGCTCTCTCTTGGCGCAGTTAATATGTATGAAAATCTTCGGCCTAAGTATCAGATGGTACTCCATGTGTCAAACATAAATTTAATATCATTTGAGCAATTTTGACAAGTATATTTTCTTATACCCACTTCATTATTTATTTTTCCTATTGACAAAATTGAAATTTTGTCATGTTCTTCATCAATATTGGTGGAGAACTTGTCTTCTCTAAGAGTCGCTATTGGTTCCATGTCTTTCCATATTGTGTTTTTAATTACACTAGATATGTATTCGAGGTGAAATGTGATTCATCGGTCATAATTTGGATTGAAGTTGCCTCATTGTGGTTTGATTTATTCAATTATTTGAATTCTTTTAGAGCCATTTGCCTTCTGCTTGATCTGTAAATTTCAAGGGTGTTCTCCAAATTTCTGATCTGTTGGAAGATGTTCCTATGTTCTACATTACCACATAGAAATACCAATCGCATTTCGTGTTTATTGACAACAATGAGATATAAAGATGAGGACTTGAAACATTCTTTAATTACGGTGTCTTGAATGAGTCTCGGCCACGTACGACGATTTTGTCAAAAGTGGAGACAGATTGCTGTTACACTATTTTTTAATGAGCAGTTTGGAAATGAGCACGCTTAGAGAAAACTATCATAGAATAAAAGCAGCGAATTATGCTGATCTCAGGTAGTTGGCATATTAGCCCAGATCAAGAGATCTTTGGGTTTCCTAAATATGGAGTAAATCATATTCTTAGGTTTACTAAATTATTATGTTGTGTCGCTCAATAAAAGCATAATTTAATGGTCTTAATTTTAATATATCATACCTTTTTTGGTAGAATATACCAGTTGGAATTACAAATTTTTATGAAAAACTCGTTCTAAAGGCGGGTTGTTTCACCATTTTTGCAAAGAGCGTGATACAATTGGTTTACACATTTTTTTTAAAAATATCAATATTATGTATTAAAAAAATTTCACATTTTCTTCAGATAGTGACTATATCTAGCTTGAGTTCTCGTACTACAATAATATTTATTTAATAATTGTAATTGCTATAAAATGTGAGATTAAAAAAAAAAAAGCATAATTACTCAAATCAGTTGTCTCTCCTGTTCCTGGGCAATTTATTTATTTTGGTGTTTTTTTTTCTCTTTGTGAAATCGTCTATATTTATTGTCGTTGTCGTTTTTCAATCAGTGTTTGAGAGAAGTGAATGAGGACAAATTTAAAACCCGAGCCCTGTGTTAGATATCCCAGAGCCAATATTCAGAAAATTAGCTGCAGATGAAAAATACCGCCCAGTTCCGACGAGCGATATCGTTAAAAGACAGGACAAAGGCTGCCATCAAACCACAATGCACGACAACAAATCTCCCTGATAAATACACTCCCTTCTGCATTACCCTTATTTATTGCTCCGTTTGAGTCCCAAAATGTTTTATTCGCCTGATCATCAAAATCATTTTTGAAGCCTAACCGTGTATTCCAACAGCGCCAGATTTATGAAGACACCCCTCAGATATACTGCCATAAACATCCCCCTCCGCCCATACTACCGCTAACCCCTCTTTAATATAATCCTGTGATACCGATTTTTCCCCTAGTAGCCTATATATTCACTTTTTGGGACAACATATTAGTAATTATAAATTTCCGAAAGTATTTAAGATGCTGTTGGTCCATAAAGGAATGACACAATTTGAAATAAAAAATCATTCGTTCTAGCAAAGTTTACTAAGGAGGATACGAGGATTATGAAAATAACATGTTCAATACCATTCCAGGAATGGAAATATTATTTTACAATAATGCATATACAGGAAATGTTTCAGGACCATTTCCACTGATTTCATTCCAAAAATTTCACTATTATTCGTGAGGTCATGTTTTCAGTTATATAATTAGTAAGGATGTACCGTTTCGTGTTCAACAGTAATGATAGAAGGTGAAGCAACCCGTGCTCATAGTGCCATAAAATTTATATATTGATTACATCATAGAAGTGTCGCTCGACTCCAGTTTCAAATCTAGGCTGCTTTAACAGGATAATAAATTATTTATGGAACTTCCGTGTCCAGTTCATTACTCCCTGAACAGTAGCGGTGTTCTCACGTACGAAAAAAGAATAGAGAGGGTGAGGGTTAGATCGGTGGAATAACAAGGAAGCCTATGCCGTTTAGTAACGGCGTTGTGGCCGAATAATTTATAGGAATCGGTCTCTTATCGCCGGAACCTAGCAAAGGGCCAACTTACAAATTAGATGGTCATAGTTGTGTGCTAAATCAATTGCCGATTTCCTCTAACGGTCCAACTTAGTTACCTCACCTCCCTCGACTGGCCACCTTCCAAAGGTCACGATTTATTCCGATATTAAATGGTATTTGACCGAAACCTTTCGTGAAATTTTCTCATTTCCTAGTACTGCTATCACAATCGCTGAACACTCCGACATATGAGGAAGCCTGTTAAAGCTTAGGCGTTGAAGCGATGCGGTATCATCGGTCTTTGTGTGTTTCGCTTGTATAATACCACCAAACAAAAAGTATAATGTTTGATCTTTATCATGTATTTCTTTTAGCGCAGACTGAAATTCTTGCTGGAGTAGGACTAAATGGAAAGGAATTCATTTTTATCTAGTTTCATCTTGCATTTTAAGGAATACGAAAATTAAAGTGGAAATGAAAAAAAAAGTTTGTTTTCTGCTAGGGTATCATTGCTTCTAATCGAAAACAGAAAGTGTCATTCATCGCATCCAATGTAAACCATTACATGAAAACTGACAATTAACTCCTTATAAAATGTTAGCACAAATCAATTATATTGTACCTACCTTGATTTTTTTAATTTCATTTAATCTGTATTTTATTGTAGCTAACCCCACCATCCCTTAACCATTACAGCATTTATATTATTGTATCGCTTAATTGCCTGTGTCTGTTTTAGTTCCACCGGATCAGCTCAGCGTTTTAGATGAGAAAGGAGAACACATCCCTCATTACATCCTCGGTCCCTACAACGAAGGATCCTCCTTGCACATCACTTGCGTCTCTACTGGAGGTCAGTAAATCCATTCTATAGCTACCTTATTTCGATGTTTAAGGTTCTATTATAGGAAAGTAAAGATTAATAGTTTAACCGCAAATTTACTGACAGGGGTATG
Source organism: Arma custos (assembly GCA_037127475.1). Lineage (NCBI taxonomy): Eukaryota > Metazoa > Arthropoda > Insecta > Hemiptera > Pentatomidae > Arma > Arma custos. Next base: position 97,818,887 of record CM073761.1, read on the forward strand.
CCGGAAGGGCGTAGGCTACCAACAATACTAATATCCCTAGATTTATATTACAGTAAACTATTGGGGGTGATCAGTTTCATCAAATGCATTGGAGATGTCACTAAATCACGGAAGGCCATTGCCTATTGTCCTATACAATACCGATTGCCGCGGGATTAGCCCCACCCGGTAAGCAGCTTAAGACCTCACATCTATCAACTAATATATTACCCCAAATAAATTCGCTCTCAAGTTCTTATTTCATTGTAGAAAATTTTGTGACCCCCTCCCCCCATATCGGTGGAATATATTTTATCTATTTAACAAACTTGAATATTACTAACGTAATATCATTTTACCCAGAAAATTATGGATACGATTTTTCTGATATGACCATATTTAACACTAACGATACAAGACGGAGGTGCATACAAAATGGTTTAAATGACAAAGGAAATGTATATGATGGATAAATAAAAGCTCTAAAGTAATTTTCTATATATTTTGTTGATCAATATTTATTAACTGTTATTGCTTGAAATTTCGGGTAGCTACCGAAACTATGCATAACTATAGAGTCAGAGTAGGCATATAGGTAGGTATGTATATCCCGGGTATATCGAAGTCCGCACCTCGGTTGAGCCGTCAGCGCCTCTATTTGTGTTCAGGTATTTAATAATACCCATCCAGTTATTTCATTCGGTAAATAAATACTTTATTGAATCAAATAAATAAAACAGCAATAATTTTACCCTGTGACCTTTTAATAGATAGGTAGAGAAATAATTCTTCCTCCTTTGATATCTATATACGTTATATAGTATATACTATGTATATATATATATATATATATATATATATATATATATATATATATATATATATATATATATATATATATATATAGCAAACACATATGGGTATATGTGAACAAAAAATCATAGAATAGTTCAGAATGACTGTCTTAGCTTGTCTATTAAGCAAATATTTATTCAAATAAAATAATTTCCCCAAACCATGATTTCGTTCACGATCACTACAGTCACTACAGTTTTAGTTCATTTTACTTACTTCAAAGACGAACATCGTGTAGAAATGCATGAAAGATGGTTAAAATATTGCATACTAAGTTTTAAAATTATTTCAGACTAAACGTTTGTAGGTGGGTAGTGATAAATATGACACCTCAGGTATATGTACACTTATTTATGATTGTGACAGGTCGACCCCTTCCAAGGGTAACTTGGTGGTTGGAGAACGCCCTCTTGGATGACTCCTACGAAGTTATATCTGACAGGAAGGTACGGAACGTCTTGACGGTGAGTGGTCTCGAGCGGCGGCACCTCCATGCCGTCTTCACCTGCCAAGCCTTCAACAACAACAAGCTTGCTCCCATCGCCAGTTCGGTGTCTCTCGATATGAATCGTAAGTAGTCAACTCTAAATAACAAAATTACAGAGTAATTAGATTTATAATACATTTAAAATCGGTTATATTGAGAATTATTTTTATTTCATAGGTCACTATTGAGAATGAGATTGTCGTTTCATTTCCATGTCAAAAAAGTAGATGTCACTTGCTAATATCGCCACGTATTTCCTATAATTCGTACAGCTTATTCATACCCCCAAGAAATATCCCTAGATTCAGCACATAGGATCAACTTAAATTTAATCTTTCAGATATTAATTATATTGTATGTAAACTTCATTTAAATTTCAGAGTATTTGTAAATAGGTTTCAAATGGTCGGTTGTTCGAACGAAAATGTGTCTATTCCAAATTATTTATGCAAATTTTCTATTTTATTTATAATCATTTTGAGTTTTATAATTAATCAGCTGTGAATAAAGTTGCTTGATCAATGCTGTATCAATAGTATAAATTAAATATATATTGACGTTTTTTGTCAATTTAAACTTTTATGAATATAATGGAATCCTATAGGTTTAATTTTAAATTATGATTTTCGAATGCTGAGAAAAGAGAAGATATTAGAAATTCATTAATGATATTTTTTTCTTCTTTGCAGTTCGTGCTCTGTGGGTGAAACTCCTCGGGGAAAACCGGCCCCTCAGCAGTGACACGACTTATGAAATTTCTTGTGAAGTTGTTGGAGCTAGGCCCACGCCAATAATCACCTGGTGGAAAGGCAGTGTTCAACTTCGAAACACCAGAGAAACGGTAAACCAAAAGAATTTGACTTTTTGACGAAAGAAAGTTATTTACCAAAACAACTCCGATTAGGTTTCTTGGTAAAAATGATCATCTCAATCCTTAATGGGTAAACCGAATATTATCTTCCGGTTCACGGTTCACCACGTCTGGACAATACCTCAAGTGATCTGCATGCTTTCGAAAGTAGTAGTTAAGAACTTTTCAGTAATAATAATCGAGAGATCCTTTCTTTCGAGGAAGCATAGCACTAAAGTCCTTCTTTTAACATATACCGGAAAATGACATTTGTGCCTGACGTCTTATACGGATTTATACAACCTTAAGTCTCCGACAGTGTTAATAATCCCTCTATGGCTCCCAATCTTCCTGATTATCATGAGACTTTCTACTTTGAAAACTAATTGTTCTTTAATTTGCAGATCCACATTTTCAAGGATCTTTACGAGTCCGAAGGCTTCAGAAGATTTTCTATGCCATTATAAAATCTACGCCAGGCATCTTGTTTATGTTCTCTAATTTCTCTTTTGTATGCAACACGGTGCTTGCTTTGATTTACTTGCTCTCTATTAGGCTCTGCTTGTGGCCTTTTGAAGCTGAGTTAGCTGAGTAGACCACCACCGAACGTTTTATTTTAGGTCGTTAGCTTCGGATAGCATTTTTCCCTACAAGAAAAAATACAGAGTTCTATCCCATCTGAGTTCTGGTGGTGAACATGAGGTTACATTTCTAATTTGTCTATGTAAACTTTCCAGTCTGTATTTCCCGGATTTCTTGGGCTATTTAGAGTTAATCTTAAACAACATCGCTCCACATTCAAAAATAATAAAGTCTGAGATGATCTTCCATTCTTTATGCGACTATAAGTGAATGTAATGTCTGGAACCTCACTTCTAACTTTAGGTTCGAAATTATTAACTAGCTATGAAATTATCATTAACTCTTTTTGTTTTCCGTTACAACACGAGAATTAATAATACTATTCTAAACCAATCGATTTTAATTTAACTTTGTGATATTAATTACTAATCAGTGTTCCCCAATATTATCTCAATACACATACTTATTTGTGAATGTATTTTGCTCTTTTCATAACGAATGGCTAGTTCCCAATTTGTTTTTAAATCCATCATTTACACATATCCTTTATTTTATCTATTCTTAAAGAAAATATCTGACTTTATTTTACTTGTTATTTTAGACTAGCAATGATGGAAATCGCACAGTCAGTACATTAATACTTTCACCAAACATGGAAGATTCAGGAAAATTTTTGTCCTGCCGAGCAGTGAACTCTCGTATTCCAGGTTCTGGAATTGAAGATGGGTGGAAACTAAATATATACCGTAAGTTAGAATTAGATCGTCATTAAACATAGAATACATCAAAATATATTTTCAAATTTTATTTAGTTTTATATACAATAATGTAACATAATGAACTAGGCACCTCCTCGATGTTTACCTTTATATGTCTATTTGTTTAAATTTCCTGTAACTTTCTCAGTTTTTTGGATTTCCTTTCCCTCAGATCAATTGGTTCAGCTCTAAACTTTATGTATATCTCTCTTAGTTTAGTGATTCTTATTTTTAAGTGAACCTCTTCACCGTGTCAACGTGGAAATACATCATGGAGGAAATAACGTCCATGCAACTTATTCTCACAAATTCAACAACATAGGCTATCATCTCATTCGCGTTAATAACAATTTATCTTAATTATAACGGTTTGCGGGCGTTCATAGCCGCGCCATTGACCATCATTCACAAATCAAAATTAGGACATTTGTAGACACACCAAGGACCATCATTCATATTTTTGACTCATATGCAACAAACTGATTCTTTTTTATGTGAATCTTCATTCATTCATACCTCTTATTTTAACTACTTTATCTACCGCCTTTACATTTTAATCAAAATACCAGGGCCCAAAAAACGTGTTTAGGTTTTTTTAAGGTTCATAATGCACTTTTATATGTATATTTTTCGTTATTCAATTTGGGCCCCAAAGTTCATCTTTGAATTTTTCTAACTTTTTTTATTTTCTGCGGAATAAGAGAGAATTTCTTTTGGTTAATCTGAGAACTCAGAATATTGATTCATTTATTTTTGTTCTTATCTTCAAAAATGAAGTAATCATTAATGAATATTAATCATCTGTTAAAAAACTATTAATGTAGGAATCAGTATCTGTATGCATCATCCTTAAGGAACTAACGGAATATTTTTACATCAATATATCATAATGAAATTGAGACAAAACAGTTTTCGATAAATCTACAATGCACTACCAATATGCGCATAGTTTTAATATCAAAGAATTTGGATTTTTCAAGATGAACAATGATATATTATTATTTTAGATTGTGTGGTGTATCAAAACCAGATTAGCAATGAGTTTCATCTATGCTTTCTAGTCAATTTTAAATTCAAACCATCTACAATCGGTCCTTATGCATCTTTAATCTTTGGTAGTATAGACAATAGTCTTTGAATTGTTAATGTGTTATTATACACTCAGTGTCCCCTGGGAGACTAAAACCTGTGTTGTTGCCTTGCCTATTACTTACACTACTCAGCTCTGCATTCAGATGCAGAATGGTTATCCAAACCTTACCCTTTGAACAAGGAGGAACTTTGTGGAACAAAGACTGAAAATACTCTCAAGGATAAGAAAGCCTTCTTAAAGATTCTGTTTTAAAATTGATTCTTTATGCAAATAACAAACAGTTATCGCCAGGTATATCCAAACTAAAAGGTTCCCAAGTCGTTTAACATTAAACATTTTTAAATATAATTCCTTGTAATCCGTGTTGATATATAACTTACTTATTCCACACTAATCCCCTATTAACCCTCCTCCACTACCCACTGGGTTGTGAGCGAGCCAGTGCTGCTTTGTCAGCGCCTGCGCTCTCCTGAGTGATGTTTCTATATTTACAAGTTTTGTACTTTTTATTTTAAACGCTAACAGATTGATTTTTTAATGGCAAGGTAAATTTCAAGGGCATGGGTCATAGAGGACCCAGGAGTAGCAAATTTGTCATAGGATAAATGGGGTAGTGGAGGAGGGTTAATTCATTCTGTTTTATGCCCAATGGATTACTGAGTAGCATTTAAGTACGGTGAATGCAATTTAACCAACTTCTATGATTGGCATTTTAACTTAATACAAACAAAACCTCTAATGTTTTACTATTATATCCAACATGGGATATAGAACAGCAGGAATAACAAAAGAGATTATGAGATGGGATGACCCTTCAATACATCAACCATCCAATCACAGCATTTACAACATCCATTCAACTATTCTAAATTCATATTGTTCGAGGTATTCTGGTAAAACATGTCTTGCTAACCTATGCAACTGTACATCAAAAAGCATAAAAATGAAGTTAGTTCAAGATATTAAAATTTATTCTCAACAAAAGTGCTAGAAACTGTAAACCTAATTTTCATTTATTTTATTTTCATTAATCCCTTTAATTATCATTGTAAGGTAAATTAGTAAAATGTCCTTTTACTAATTAATTCAAACTAGAATATTTTTGAAATACGATATTTATATTTCCTATTATTGAGTTCATGTTTTAAATCTAACTTTTCTTATTATTTAGATGTACCCATTGTAACTTTAGAGCTTGGCAGTAACCTCAATGGCAGTTGGATTAGAGAAGGTGTTGATGTATATTTTGAGTGTAATATAAAGTCTAACCCCTGGGTATATCGTGTGAGTTGGCGCCATAATGTAAGTCAAGTATTTACCTTTTTCCTACTGTGATTAAACAAATAAATTAAATTAAGTTGAGATATTTAACAATCAATTTCATCTAATAAAACTTTTTAAAAAATTAATTGATTGCTTTTAAATTTATTTGAACATATTAGTTAAAATTACTTATATGTAAGCTCATGAAGAATGTATAATTTATTCATTATTAACTATCAATTATTCTGAATTTATACTATATAGGTATGCAACCTAGTTACAATCTTTATACTATTCTTAAGGTTTATAAGTATCTTTCATTTTTACAAAACATTTGTTTTTTATATGTATTGAGTTTTAGAAATACAATTTAAAAATTGTTTTAGGTAAAAAAATTAAATTTAAGCAATAAAAAAAATTAAAGCTACAGACTTATGCTTTATTATTATTTTAATACTGGTTACAATTAATTATTGAATATTTATAAGTAAACTTCTCTTTACTATGTTTAAGGGTAAAACTGTCACCAACAACCCTAATGGAGGTACAATACTAGCCAATCAAAGCTTAGTACTACAGACAGTAAGTCGTGCTAGAGCAGGTATTTACACTTGCGTTGCTAGTAATCAAGAAGGAGATGGAGAAAGTAATCCATTATATTTAGATGTTAAATGTAAGTATATAATTTTATAAGCAATATATAGCCATTTTTTTTAGCACACTTAAACATTTCAAAAGGCATGTCCCTAATTTTAATCATATGTTATATTCTATAATTTTTTCCTTTTTTCAACTGGATTTATTTAATTTTATCTTCAAGAAAATAATAAAAAAATCAGCTTCCAGTCATAATTCTTTTATTGTTTTATATAAAACGTTTCGACATCACTGTGTCATTTTCAATTATTTGTTCCTATGCATTCTGGAAAGTCAGTCTTTTTATTTTTAAAAATTATTTTTAAGGAGGTCTTTTATTCTCCATAGTCAAACTTATATTCCATTACATTAAAATGTAATGGAATATAAGTTTGACTATGGAGAATAAAAGACCTCCTTAAAAATAATTTTTAAAAATAAAAAGACTGACTTTCCAGAATGCATAGGAACAAATAATTGAAAATGACACAGTGATGTCGAAACGTTTTATATAAAACAATAAAAGAATTATGACTGGAAGCTGATTTTTTTATTATTTTCTTCATATGTTATATTGTACTTTGGTATTAGCATAATTTGAGGAAATATAAAATATAGCAATGTATATAATAAAACAAGTTCTGAAAAACACGAGGATTGAGAAAGAATGGCCTATAAAGTTTCTAGGCTAAGGACGGGCAAATAATAAGTCTACCGAAACAAATATTGGGGAGATGGAGAGAGTACATTAAGGAGTAACTGGATGGGAGAGATAGGAACTAGGAAAAGGAGAATTATCCGGAGAAAAATCAAGATAGTATTGAATTACAACAAGGGGAAGATGACCCAATAGAAAAAAAGGAAATGTGGGACGCGCTGGATAAGATGAAGATGGAAAAGGCAGCAGGTCATGATGGAATAACACCTGAGATGCTTAAGTACATGGGGGAAGCAGGAGATGAATTACTCTTCAGAGTATTAGAGCTGGCTTGGAATGATAAGAATATTCCAAAGGATTGGGAAATCACAATCATTACCCCAATCTACTAGAAAAGCGATACAAGAGAATGTGCCAATCACAGATGAATTTGATTGCTAAGTGTTCCAGGAAAAATATACTCACGTATTCTAGAAACAAGATTGAGGAAAGAGGTAGAATACCAGCTGGAGGAGGAGCAGAGTGGCTACCGACCAGGTAGGAGTACCCAGGACCACATTTTTGTGCTACCCCAAATATGCGAGAAATTCATCAAATATGGACAGCAAAGAGGTCTACTTAGGTTTTCTAGACTGGGAAAAGGCATTTGACAGGACACCTTGGAATGAGCTATGGACTTCATTCAGGAATAAACAAGTGTCCGAAGCTCTTATACAAAGAATTAAATCATTCTATTAGACATGCAGAAATTATGTACAAACGCACATACAAACACATCCGCTGAGTTTGTCACCACAATGGGTGCCAGACAGGGAGACATAGGCAGCCCTCTATATTTTATTACCCTTATGGACAATGTAATTAAAGAATGCAAGCGGCGAACCAAGGAGACACTACTTGGGTATTGGAAGTCACAACCTATAAACTGTAAATCGTTTGCATTTACTGACAAAATTGTAATAATGGCTGACTGAAGAAAAGCTACAGGAAAATTTAGATGTCTGGACAGAAGAATTGGAAAAGATAAATATGGGTATTACTACTTCCAAAACCAAGTGTTTGCTAGTATCCAGAACAAAGAAGAAAATTAGTATTAAAATTAATCAGAAGACTATTGAGCAGATCCACACATTTAAGTATTTGGGCGTGACCATAGGTGAGAATGGGAAATTAAATGATGAAATCATCGTGAGAATTGCCACTTCAGGAAGGATGTTTTCTGGTACCAATACAAAGCTTTTAAGCAAGAAAGAAGTCACAAAAGAAACTAAATTGGCTGTTTACCGGTCAACATACGTTCCTATTCTCGCTTATGGAAGTGAATCCTGGGCCCTAATGCACTGTGATTGGAGCCGACTCCAAAGCATGGAAATGCGGTACCTGAGGAAAATAGAAGGGAAGACCAAGAGGGACAGGTTACAAAACAAGACGATAAGGACTGCACTCAAAATAGAACCCCTTAATGAGATAATCGAGAAAGGATAGCTTCAATGTTTCCGACGTGTAATGAGGATGGATTACTGCCTGACAGCGAAGAAAGCTATGGAGGTAAATCCAACAGGAAAAAGACCCAGGGTAAGGCCGAGGAGTGACCTGGAAAAATAGCCTCCAAAATATTCTTAAAGAAAAAGGGGTTGGATGGACGGAAGCCAGGAGAGCAGCCCTTGACAGGGACAGGTGGCGCTCCTTATGCAAAATCTCTTCACCACAAGGTAGAAGAAATATCTGAATAAGAAAGAAAGAAAGAAAATATAATGCATTAACATTGCTACAAACCATTATTTCATCTTAGAGAATGTTTAATAGTAAACCTCATTCAGATGAATTTAGATCTCTCTCTTCAGCTCATTTATTTGTTTTTGACATTTATTTTCATACGCCAATTTTTCAAACCGGAGTTTTATCTTTTCTGATTTTTAAAACTTATAAAACTATGGTTTTCAATAATCTTTCTGTGTATTTCAAGGATGATTATGCAAGGTGCTGTTATTCTCTATTCCCTTAAGTTTCAACTTTGTTTTAATTCACCTTCATGGGTCATTTTGTTCATTGAAATTGGTGCTTGATTAAACGTAAGGTAGCACTACTCATTCTTTACTATCAGCTCCTCTTCACATAATGATTAACATTTTGGTAAACTTGAAACCCTTTTCTCTTTATTTTGAGTGGCTAAGAACAAACTTTGTTTGGCTTCTAAAGTAGGCCAAGCTTTTCTTTTCTCATATCCTCCTGTAGTACAACTTTGATGGTTAACTAATTTTAATTACAAAAATAAATGAATTTATCAATAAACTATATCTTTTTGAAGTCATCATCAAATATGGTGTGACAATGGATCTATGTCTGGGCTACTTCTGAAAGCCTCCACCACTTGCAATCCAGATGTTAAGATCTGAATTTTAGAAGGGTTCTTGTGTCTGTTTTCTCTCTGTCCAGTCATCTTTATCTTGATCATCACACTCTTTTGTTCTGTGCAGTTTAACAAACAGTCACCTCCAACTTGAAGTCAGTGAAAAAAAAATTGGAGAGGTTGTTTATTCAATCTTTTATATCTTTTAAACTTCATTTAATTGATTAGGATGGTTAAGTGAAAACAGTGATAATTAAATTTATTAACACTTTTAGAAATAAAATGTGTGAAATAGAACACAAAGTTTCCTTCAAGGGTTTATTGTTTCAATTGAAAAATAGTATTAATAATTATAAGAATACTACTTATAATTTTATTTTTATTTTTAGTTCTTCCAGTTTGCCGTCCTGGTCAGGCCAATGTTGTAGGCGTAGGAAAAGGTGAGACTGTTAAAATATCCTGTGAAATTGAGTCTAACCCTTCCCCAATGGAATATATTTGGAGGTTTAACAACACAGGGGAAAGTATTGAAATATCTAACTCAAGATACACAACTGAAGGTAGTCACAGCATTGTTACTTATACGCCTAATACAGAACATGATTTTGGAACACTGTTGTGTTGGGCCAAGAACCAACTTGGTCTCATGCATCAGCCTTGTGCCTACCACATCATTCCTGCTGGTAAAGCCAAATAAAGTTTTTGCCTGAATTAATATTTTATAAAAAAAAGCAAGATATATAAATATCAATATCTTAGGTCGCCCAGATTCTCTTCTGAACTGCTCATTAATAAACCAAACTGAAATATCACTGGGTGTCGAATGTTCTGAGGGATTTGATGGTGGTTTACCACAACAATTTGTGATGGAAGTTTTTGAATCAAGAAAAAAGATGCTGATCGCAAATATTACTTCATCAACCCCCACTTTAACCGTTGCAGGTTTACCTCCTGGATTAGAATTTGATGTTAATGTTTATGCATCAAACAGTAAAGGCAAGAGTGACTCTGTAATAATTCACACCTATACCTTGAAATCTCCTCAAAAAAGAACAGGTAAAACAATGCTTTTAGATTTTAAATTAAAAATTGTTTAGGCAGTGTAATACTCGTATTTAAATCCCTGTACTGGTTTGCTCCTTTTTTAAATGATTTCTAATTCATTTCAAATAAGAAATAAGTATTCTGCGAATAAGAGAAATATTGAAAGTAAATTATACAGTAAACAAACTGTATCAAAATTTTTTGAAAATTGTTGTAATGAATTAAGACATTGGTCACATTTAATGATTCTGTTTATAGATCTCCTTTTGTGCAGGTGGAGAGGCCTTTATGAAAAGTAAAAACAAAAGTTTTCTGGGCAGGAGAGTTTTTCAGTCCAAAATATTTTTTTAAATTTTTGGGGTCATGTTAAGAAGGATGAGGCTTTGAAAACCAGAAGCAAATATGATTCCTATACATTCTAGAATCCTACTAAGCAATAATTTAATTTTAATCCTGTCTGCTTACAGCTCAAATTGGTTAGAACAAAGGATTCATTTCCCACTTCCTCACCACTCCTAGTGACCACATAGGCATAGAAAAAATTCAGTTCTATCTTGTCACCATAGGAAAATAAATATTAAAGTTTATCCTCAACAAACTCTGACAGGCAGGAGAAAATATATCTCCTGCCTCACCTTCTTCATTCTGTTCACAAACCTTTAGCGACTTTGCAATATAGCAATTATCAACACCCTCTCTTCCACTCTTCATCTCCTGTATTTTCTCTGTCTCCTCCTCCCTTACCGTAGTGGATCTCTCTTTGTCATCTGCACTTCAATTATGGAAGTTTTAAGTAAAGGTATAAATCAGCATGAGATTTTTGACTTAGTAAAATATTCAAAGCAACTAGAACAAAGCTATTCTTTTCCTAGTTTATGTGAAAGATGACAAGATGGAGATGTGAGAACTACTATTGGTAGTGCTTTTGTTCTTTGAATAACATACTCTCTCTTAAGATTAATCAGGGGTTGGTGATGGCTTAAGAGGGTTACTAGACAAGGTATTTTCGACAGGGGATTTAATTTTCTCAAGACAGTTCATTTTATTATATAAGTTATTATTCAAAGTTTATATTAATTTTGTATGAAGCAATAACATTGCTTTATTTCTTTAATTTACATTGTTGAGATGTGGACCACATCATTTCAATAGTCTTTTTTTGTATTTAGTCTTCATATTTCACCAGTAATCCCTCCTTCATCACCAGTTTTGCTTTTTTCTTTCTTCCGTCCATTTCTATCCCGCCTTCACCTTTAGTTTTTCCTGAAAACCCTGCTGAGCATTTATTTTAAGACTAAGACAATTGCTTTCCAGAATATCCTCGCAAGTAATCTCCATCTTATCCATATTATGTAAATCCTTTTCTACCACTTCCAGGCAGGTTTTGTCCTCTTTTCTATAAAATAGCTTGAAATCCAGTTTGTTAATCTTAAGGGTTTCATTCTTAGCAAGTGGCCATAAAATGCAATTTTCCTTCTTCTCATAGCATTTGATATTTTTTGAACATGAGTGTACAACTCATTGTTATGCCATCATCGGTATACATCTTGGTCTTTAATTGGGCCAAGAATTTTCCTTAAGATCTATCTTTCTTTGACCTCAACATTTTTTACCGGTTCTTTCTTATTCATAGTGAGGCATTCCGCAGCATACAAAATATCTGGTTGTATAACAGTGCGGGTTATGCCAATGCCTGAGTTTTGCATTCAAGGACATTGACCTTTTGTTTAAAATATTCTTAATGAGTTGATAAACCATTTCCATTATATTCAAGCACGAATTAAAGGCCTCATTCTCACCATCATTGAGTTCTATCCATTCACCAAGATATTTAAACTTTCCTACATATTTGAATTTTTCCTGGTTCACTTTTAGCTCCTTTGATAGAGACTTGATGTTAGTAGTGAAGAGTGTTTTCTCCAAAGAGATTCCCGCTTTGTTGCCTCTCCCTGTAGTTGATTACTTTGTTAGATGGTTGTTTATTTATATAAGCCTTTATTGTTATTTCTATTAGCTTTCTCATTAGCAAAAGTATAAAAAGTTTATCATTCTATTTACAATTGCTGTGTTAAATAAGATAAATTTAATGCATTGCTATCATGTATGTCAGCATTCTATCATTATAAATATGATACAATTTAGAAAAACTGATGGTAAATTATACAATAACAACTATTTTTGTATTAAAATTTGTTCAATTGTCTCATTTTATTTTACAGCTATGAATCCAGTAATGTTACAATTAGTTCCATTACTTGGCATGCTTTTGGGATTAGTTGCAACTTTTGTTTTGATAGCAGTTTGTATTGTGATTGCTTTGAAATGTCGAGAAAAAAATAAGAGGCAAGATAATGATAAAATTAATGAACTCAAACAACATAACCATGGTCATAGCACAGAAAGCTTAGAAAATAATCCTGATATAATCCCTCTCAATTCAGGTGTGTGTGTAATTTTTTTTTCATAATATGTAATTATTTAAGATTTGGCTACGATAGCAGCACTCAGACTTATAGGGCATCTAGTAGTAATCTAAGTTGTAATGGTAGAGAAAGTTAAGGAGACTCATGTATGGACTCAGCATCCATAAGAGATTAATTCGAATCTTGTAATTACACAATTAAGTTTATTATTTTCAATAAAATTATCATTTATAATTATAATATCCATGTTAATATAAATTTTATTCATAAACATTGTTCTAAGTTTCGTTTGTGAATGGTTTAAAATTATCTTAATATTTTATTTTAATTTAATTTAAAAATAATTAATTTTTTAATTTGAATTAAATTTATTGTTTAACTATTTTCTTGGTAGATCTGAGCATTTACAAACTAAGATATTTCACATTTCAGAATTTCAAGGAATTAATGAAAAATCAGTAGAAACTTCCAATATGACTCTTTATCCAAGTGAAATGAGAATTGAAACATCTATTAAACCAAAGGTATATTATATTTTTCATCATCTTTAATAATCAGTAGTATGTCATAAATTCTATTAGTATCAGTATATATTTTTAGTTTTAAAATTAAATATAGTATTATTGAAAAGAAACAAAACCAAAGATTTTATTACTAAAATATCAATGTAAGATATAGAATTTTTATTATTATTAACTATTATATAACTAAAAAAATTATTTAAAAGGAGATTTAATAATTAGTTTTAAATGAGAATGATATTTTTCATACAATATAAGTATAGAACTATTAATTTTTATCCACTTTGTGCATTTTATGAAACACTTTATGATAAATAAAGTCTATTCTATTAATTCAATTTTATTAATTCAATATGAACTTTTTAGAAGGGAGAAGTAACCTATGCGGAACTTAGTTTGGCAGGAACTTGTAATGCATATTCTGAATTACTTTCTCCTGGTACTGAACCGACAGTTTATGCTCAAATTGAGCCAGGAAATCATATTAATCACATTTCTCAGCATACTACGGTATAGATTTATCCTATATGTTAGTATGCATGATATGTCAGGTGAGAGCATGCATAGAAAAACTTGTTAGTTTAATGTTGTATACCTTAGTTTATGCTAACTGTATTTATTAGAATTTTAGACTCAAACCTAAATATTACATTAGCATATATTAGAAATTTAATGGTATACTTAATTAAAAGATTTTATGTAGTGTGATATATTCATTTATTTTATTTCTTTAATTACTAATTTAATCTAGTTTTTTAAGCCATCATTTATAGAAAACTAATTATTTTTCTAAAATAACCTAAAAATATTTTATCTTGTGAAATATTGAAAAAACTGCTGGTTCAATGTAATGCTTGTTTTATTTTTTAAACTGTTCCATTGTACCATTTAAAAAGAATTAAGTTATATTTAATATAAATATTTCTTTTAAAATAAAATGTTTATACTTTAACTAATTAAACAAATATATTAACGAGAGATATACATTGAATAGTAAACTAGAAAAGTAATGTTGATGAGGAAAGTTTTAATGTAAGGAAGAAATAGTTGGGGGTGCAGTCAATGAAAACACCATAATAAGTGCATAATTATTTATTGTGTGCCGACGTTTCGACCTATAATGTAGGCCATCTTCAGGGCTATGAGAGAGAAACAAACAGAACAAAAATATATAAAAACGTTGCAGTAACAAGAATACAGTGACTTGTAATGTAGAAAATTAAAATAGTGACTAGATATGATAAAATAGTGAATAGATATGATAATTAAAGATAACGAATATTAAAATAGTTACAGAATAACATAAAATTAAAGTAGTGACATTACAGATGATGAACAGAAATTAAAATAGAAATTATATTTTAATTCTACATGTCTATATATCATCTCCTATATTCGCATTGATCACCCATTTTCCATTATCATATTATCTATATTCATATTTTATTTTCTATTATCTATTACCATATTATTCTCCTTTATCTCGCCTATATATTCACATTTTGACCATTGACTTATATTTTATTTTTTATCTCTCCACCATTTCCCATTTATTTAGTCATCATTTCTCTTGGTTTTCTTTCTTCCCCTTGTCTTTAATTTTTTTATGGTTTTTAAATTTTTACCTGTCACTATTATTCACTGCATTATGCATTTTCCTTATCTCTCTTTCTCAGTTATTTTTTTGGCCATCAGAGATCGCGGTTAACGCTTCCAACTCATTTCCAACGTATTTCAGTTGGCAGTTGGCCCTTCTCGTCGCCGCTCCATATATTTGGTTAGTACACATTTTAATCTTTATCTTATCTCCATCCTATCCACCTTCACCTTTCTTTGCACCTGTTTCTCACACCATCTTTTGGCATCCATCATATGTTAATAGCATAGATTTCATTATTATTTAGCCTCATAATGTTACATCTACTGAATTTCTATACCTATTTTCTATATGGTTCTGTTATATTCACATCATATTTTATATTTATATAACTTCATTCTAACTGTATACAGTTATAATATTAACTTCCCTTACTTATATTTTCTATTCATACTTTAGAGTTCATATTTATAAGCATTATTTTTAATTTTTAATTTTTCAAATTTATTATAATCCAATCAACTATTTTTATATTACATCCCAATCAATTTTT
Organism: Arma custos; assembly: GCA_037127475.1. Taxonomy (NCBI): domain Eukaryota; kingdom Metazoa; phylum Arthropoda; class Insecta; order Hemiptera; family Pentatomidae; genus Arma; species Arma custos. Next base: position 97,834,536 of record CM073761.1, read on the forward strand.
ATATTACATCCCATACTTATATTTTCAAATTTTTTACATTTCTAACTGTCATTCTACGAGATACCTATTCATTTCTTTCTACATATTCTTTTATTATTACATTTTACTTATGTAACCTCTAGAAGTCTATATCATACAATTTATATCTATAATTAAACTAGTTTTTTTCTAAATCCTTCATATTCCACCCCCTTTTTTTTTATATTTTAATCTTCTCAATTTGTATCTTTCTGTTTACCTCCTCATTTTTCTTTCCCTTTATATTATGTTTACATTTTTATCCTTTCTGTACATTTATTTTCTGTATTTTATATTCGTTATCTTTAATTATTATATCTGTCTCTATTTTAATTTCTGTTCATCATCTGTAATTTTATTATATCTGTCACTACTTTAATTTTATGTTATTCTGTAACTATTTTAATATTCGTTATCTTTAATTATCATATCTATTCACTATTTTATCATATCTAGTCACTATTTTAATTTTCTACATTACATGTCACTATATTCTTGTTACTGCAACGTTTTTATATATTTTTGTTCTGTTTGTTTCTCTCTCATAGCCCTGAAGACGGCCTACATTGTAGGTCGAAACGTCGGCACACAATAAATAAGTATGCACTTATTATGGTGTTTTCATTGACTGCACCCCCAACTATTTCTTCCTTACATTAGAAGTTCCAGTCAACTATTTCGTCTCTAACAGGAAAGTTTTAAGTATTTTTTAATATGTTATCTCTTTTAAAACAAAATAAAAGGCCACTGTTGTCTCGAAATTGATAAAAAAAAACTATATGTATGCAGAAAATTTTTTACCCTTTCTGAAATTATTAGAACATTGATAAATTATTCATAAGCACAATAATGCTATAAATTCAATATGAGAAACGATTGTTTTAATTCACTCATTTATCTCCAAGTCGAATAACACATTATGGAGATGTCCAAAGAACACATTGTAGCTTTTTCAAATTCTATTTTTAAAGATATAAATAACCAACTTTCAGTGAAATTCAAACTCCCTTTGCCTGTAAAATTTATTACAACTGATAAATCTGGGATGTTATAAATTCTTTAGCAAGGGTAATGACTTGTAGATTCAGTGAGTAAAGGTATTTACTTGCATCCACATAAAAGTAATAATGCAATCTCTCTGGATATAGTGGATTTTCTTATTAATTTTGAGAGTGCTTTCAATAACCTATTTTTGCTCTTTGGAAAATAAGTTTACCTTTTTAGTAATTTTGGTATTAAACTACTTTATCTTGATAATACCAATCAACATATCTTATACTTTCAATGTATTTTTTTTTAAATGCATAAAAAAATGTATCGATGATTCTGAAAAATTTATGAACCCGTGAAATTTCAACCACCTGACAAGCCCTTAAAATATAAATGAATGGTTGAACATAAAAAACCATTAGAGTAGTATGGTAGATATGGCAATCCAGTAGATATGCCTATTTTTTTGGCAATTATAATGTTTGATTATTATAAAAATTGAATTATAATCTAGATTTATATCAGGTTTCAAATAAAATGGTACATATATTCTTTAATTAGGAGAACAAAAAACCTATTTCCAGTAAAAAAATTTTTATTCTTTATTTACGAGAAACGTTTCGGCCAAGGCCATTCTCAATCTTCTATTTTAATTGTTTCATTTTTTTATACTTATTATATGGTTAACAATTTAACCATAAGTCATTCATCTGTAAAACATGCATAAATTCCATAATTATAACAATATAAATAATTCAATAAATAAAACTGTATATAAAATATTTCTATTGTCCAACAAATAACCAAATAAAGCATAGATACCTCACATAAGTTGTTTAATTCCATTTAAAATTTTTTCCAATTCAGAGGGAACCATATCCTCTATAGTCATTTAATAATAAGTCAACCTTTGATCTTAGTCTATTATGATCTTTCATATTATTTTCGAAATTATTTAAATAAATTAATATTAATATTATATCTAAACAATCTCAATTCAAATAATTGAATAAATAAATAAAAAAATAAAAACAAACAAGCATATTGATAATTATTCTGACATTATGTTATTTTTCAATTGAAAATTGAATTATAATCTAGATTTATATCAGGTTTCAAATAAAATGGTACATTCAAGTGAGTAAAAAACCTTTTTCCAGTCAAAATTTTTTTTCTTTATTTAAAAATACGTTTTGACTTATTAAGTCATTTTCAATTTTCTTTTCTTATAAGTCTATTTTTATTTAATTTAAATATATTTACTCATAAATTTGTACATTATTAACCTAAATAAAAAGAATAATCCAATAAATACATAAGTTATAAAAACATGTCCTAAAATACTGAAAATAAGTATAGATACCTTTTAATGGTTGTCAGTTAATTAAATTTTTTTTATACTCGGAGTTTGTAATGTTCTCCATGGTCATTCTTAACATTTATGAATTGAAATTTGGACTGTTATGATAATTTATATTTCAATATTATTTTCATTTATTTTCTCCTTAAAATATATAAGCATCATGAAAGGTCAAACAATACAAATTAGTAATTTGTAGTCTATATTGATCTATTTTCACTCTTTTATTTTATTTTATATTTATTTTAAACTGTTAATAGTATGAATATTAAAATTGGAAAAAAAACAACAATGTTCTGAGGTTCTTGAGACAGGTTATGTATTTATTGGATTATTCTTTTTATTTAGGTTACTAATGTACATATTTATGAGTAAAAATATTTAAATTAAATAAAAATAGGCTTATAAGAAAAGAAAATTGAAAATGACTTAATAAGCCGAAACGTATTTTTAAATAAAGAAAAAAATTTTTGACTGGAAAAAGGTTTTTTACTCACTTGAATGAATGATTCAAAAATATGTACTCCGGTAACATCCACAAGAGAATTAATATATAAAATGGTACTTACACTATAGATTGTGACGAATCATTAGTGAAAATCGGTCTGTGGAAAAAAATTTTAATAAAAGAAAGAAAACTATTTTTATTTAACATATCCAATTCATCTTGTCTCCAATACTTACAATCCAAAATCCTCAATGCTCCTCAAGGTCGTAGCCAGAAAAACCTTTGGGGAGGGGGGGCAGCTCAGGATTGAGGATTTTAATACCATTATTCATGATAATTTTTAAAATTTGAATTAATTTGCCCATATAAAATATTATTGGATGATGAATGATTTAAATGCAATAGGCAACAACAACGCTTCAATTCTTGATTTTCGACACGATTTTTAATTATTGTGAAGTTGTTGAAGGTCATTTTCAAGCAAATATAAATATAAATATGCTTGTTGCAATGCACAATGATGTAAAATGTGTTGGATCCTCTGTTGTGTGTGTTGTTTTTAATTTAATTTGCACTATTTAACCTAGTGTTAATTTTTAATACTAACTAAATTTCGAGATTTCAGGGGGGGTTGACCCCCTAACCCCCCCCTTGGCTACGGCCTTGATGCTCCTTATTATGTCATAAACCAAATCATCCATCATGATCTTAATATCCCATATGTTGCTGATTTGGCCCAAACTAGATACCTATCCTTCCGTGACAAGCTCCGTACACACTTGAATACGCTAGTCTCTCAACTTGCTTCCCATACTATTCCTGATAACCCTCTGAGGCGTCTGAAAAGAAGATGGCCTCAATACCTTCTACTATAAAACTTTATTGGAGTGCTACCGATGGGTAGTTTTCATTTAAAGTGTTTTTTTGTTTTCATTTAATTTGTTCATATCAGCAAATTTACTTGATGTAATATTATTACAGTTGTAAATATCAATAAATTAATCTAAATATGTATATATATTATGGATGCCTTTAAGATATCTCTCATTTCAGGTTCATAAAAAATTCTGCACAAATAATTTTATTATTTGCATTACGATTTCCTATAACTCTAGCTCAATTTATAGTTACATTGTCAGGCATACCCAAAGTCTTAATGCAGTTATTTAATACTTTTTATAGCATCTTCAGCAGGGCTTACTACAATACTTTTTAATATTATTTTGTTGATTTCTTTTTGAATGTATTTAACCTGTCTCGATAGAATTTTGTTTGCTTCTTGTTCTATCTGTAATCCTTTTCTTAGTGTTAGATTTTCTGTTGCTAACAGCTCAATATTATCCAAGAATACATTAATATCAATTATTTCAGCCACTATTATTTTTTAACAACTAACTTTTTATCAACTGCTTGTATTTTTTTATCTATTAGTAATAAGCTACTTATTGATACTTCATCAGATTCCTGTTACAATTTTCTTATTGTTTCATTTTCATTGTTACAAGTCATCCATCACTTTTATTATTTTACTTTTATTTTTTTTACTTTTTTTACCATGGCTTTACAGCCCTTGTAGGGCCCTGGCCTCCACAACAACGCCTCTCCAGTCTTCCCTGTCAGCAGATCGACCTCTCCACTGTCCGATTCCCATCCTTTGCAGATCGTTCTCCACATCACCCAGCTATCGCAGCCTGGGCCTTCCTCTTCTTCTTTTGCCTCCTGGTTTGCCATATAATAGTTTCTTCGGGTACCTATCTTCTCCCATTCTTTCCACGTGCCCAAGCCATCTTATATGGGTTGATTTGACATAGGTGACTAGGTCTGGTTCATTGTATAGTTCCTGAAGCTCTCTATTAGTTCTTGACCTCCATTGGCCTTCATTACATACTGGCCCAAATATCTGCTGAAATACCTTCCTCTCCCAGATCTGCATCATCTTCTCGCATTCCTGGGTCAGGACCCACGTTTCACCAGCGTACGTGACAATCAGTGTTAAGATTGTTTTATAAATCAACTGTTATTGAAATAAAAAAATCATTATACTTAACTGATTGATTTCTATTGCATTTATTTTAATTAATTGATTTTTATTATGGTTATACACCTGTCTTATAATTTAATTTAATATAGTTCTTTTTTTATTTCAAGAAAAAATATATAAAACTTACTGTTCAATATTTATATAAACCCTCTTCAGATTTAATTCTATGAGTATAATAACAGACTTTAACAAAGACATGAGGGCTAAATTTTAAAGTTGATAAATAGTGTTGGCCTACAACATATAACTCATATTTGAAAGCTATGTCTCAATATGTCTAACTATAATCATTTATTATGTATGAACATGCTAAAAGTATAAGAAAAATTCAGCTTTCCATTGTGAATTTAGTAATGTGTAAAAACTTATTACTTGCTGAACGTTAAAGTACTTAGTTTTTTTATCTGTTTGCAAAGATTTTCAGGAGTCAGTTTTCTTTTTTTTAAATATTAGGCATGTGCATAATTTGCATGATGATTGATATATATATATATATATATATATATATATATATATATATATATATATATATATATATATATATATGTATATATATATATATTACATGACAATAAAAAAATAGCAATATTAATCTTTGACTGTAAGATTTTTTTTTACATTAGGGCTGCATTATATTTAATAAGTTTGCATGAGCTTTTTATACCAAATTTCAAAGTCACAGAACTTGATTTCTAGTGTTTTGACTTATGATTTCTGTCAGTAATATTTAATTAGTTTCTTGGGCCAATTTATCTCTATATGTAAATTTACGACTAAAATATTTTGGATAAGTTTGGGGTGAAAAATAGTTTTTTGATCATTGCCACTTTTGATGGAAAATTAAAAAATTACATAAAAAACTTTAAAGATAGATAATCAATTAAGTAGACAAAGGTAGACAGCTTTGGCTTAAAATATTAGAAGGTGACCTAGGATTTCATACTTGTAACTGCTAGATTTTATAATTTACATTTATAAACAGTGTTCAATAAATAAATTTTATAATGTATTTAATGATCAGATCATAGTCCAGTATGTTTTTAGGAAGAGTAAATAGGAAAACATACAAAAGTGTTTTAATTATTAATTATTTAATCGCATAAATTATTAAAGATGTGAATCTTATTTCACTTTCTTTATTTCACAATTAGCTTTAAACATCAAAAAATCTACGTTTTGGGGTATAGTCCCATCCTCAGGATTATATTTTAAGACCTTATATAAAAATAATTTTCAAGTCAACTCCTGATTTGTCATAAGTAGGAAATATAACAATAATGTTATTTTTAAAAAAAATATATTTTATCTATCAATAGATTGTGTTCAAGTATTTTCTGATCATTTAGGGTTTTGCCCTCAAAAATTCATTCACCCATTGTTGAGTTATAATATGAAAACATAATGAATATTAGGAAACAAAATTACACTAACTTTTTTATTGACCTAGGGCTAAGAGTTCAGAAAATCTTTGAATCAAACCATAAATATCCATTTATCGATTCACGACGTTAAAGAGAAAAGTTGGGGTAAATGGGAAAGGAATTTACTCTCTTATCAAAAATTGTTTGAGAACCAATTCATTCGTTCATGAGGTACGAGAGAAATAGCAAACGATATGTCAGCAATTTTTTACTTGGGTTGATCTTTTCAGTTTTTTAAAATGTTATTTGTAAATGTGTTCTACTTCTTTCATCTATTAATGAACTTCTAAAAATTTGGTTATGTGTATGTAAAGGTAATTTTTTGTGAACTATGACACTTCCTCTGAAATTCTGAAATATAAATATTACTATTTTTTAAATAAATAAATATAATTCATTCAGAAAAAATAACTTTTTTTCAATATTAGCTCAAGGCTGATTAAAAACTATAGCACGTGAATTAATATTATGTAGAAACAAAACGCTATTGGCTTATGTGATTTGTAAGGGATAGTGATTCATTAATGGAGGGGGCTATAATATTCTGTATTATATTCTTTGCATACCCTTTTTGTCCTAAATCAGATTAAATTGAATATGTGATTCTGTTGAGAAATGAATCCTTAGTTGAAATTGAGCAACTCCACCTCCAAAAATTTAACAGTAAGTTTAAGAGTATTTAATTCACTAAAACTTTTTACCAACTTAATGAACATTAAAATGGATCTGTGTTTATATGAAAAATATTTTGGTCCTCTACCTTTATTTAAAGTGTTCATGGCCTAAGTAGTGTTCCCTAAAATGCGGTACAGGTACCTTTAGAGATGTGGGAAGAGTTTGGTGGAGTGGGGGTACACACAACAGTGACACTAAAAGAACTTGGTTACTTGTCATAATTATTCATTTTTATGTTACGTTGCTTTTTCAACAATCGTAAGAATTAAGTCGAGAAAAGGGAACAGCTTTTTGAATGTAGAGCCATATCTTGGATTAAAATTAACAACTAACTTCTGAAGATCTATCACCTCAACTCCAAAAAAAATATCCATACTACCCATTGACCCTAATAAATACTATTTAAAATAAAAACTTTATTAATATGTTATTGTAATTACATTTTTTTTTCTATTCCTATTTAAATAGTTAAGAAAAAAGTTATATCAAGCTCATATAATAAAGATGAAGTATCATAACAAAATTTAAAATAAATATTTAAATGTATGTTATGCAGGTCAATATCTGTGATACATTGGATAGAGTCTGCATTCCAGGACGTGGTGGAACTATAACTGCTACAAGATTTTGACAGACGGAAGAAAAACCGTGGACAATCACAGAAATGTTGTAATTTTAAAAACAAATTAAATTATTCTGTTATATGTTTTATTGAAATTATTTTTGTCCCATGCTATTATTGTTAATTTATTTATATTGATTATTTTATACAAGTTATTAGAAAATTATAAACCTAATTTAAATAATTATTATCCTATTGATTCATGTTTTGTATTTTATTATAGCATTTTTTTAGTTCAATATTGCTGCTTTAGTGGGTATTGTTATTATAAATTATCTATATCCAATGTAATGAATGATATTACCTATCTCCTACTACAATATTTAAATGTTTTTAATGTACAGCACTATTTGGCATATTAAATTCTTTATATGCGTATCTTTTGTGATTATTAATATATTTGTTTATAGTATATAGTCTATGACCTTAAATTAAGAAATTAGATCATATTTTATCTTTTTTCTTGAAGTTACCTAATGTAAAAATAATATAAACCATTAGTTATAATATTTTAATATGTTTTGAAACTTTTAAACATTTATTATATTATAGAAAGTTGTAACCAGAGTAAAAAAAGAAAAACTATCCATTGTAAAATATAAATGTTTAATGTTGAGTGTTTAATGTGTTAGTTGAAACCTGACACCCCTTTCTTTTGCTCTTAAATACAAAACTCTTCAATGTGGATATATCTATTGTTTTAAAAACATTTCATCATTCTGAATTAATTCCTAAAGTAATTGTAAATTTAAAAAGGCAATTGTACAATAATGCTTCTTATGTAACATAAATTATATTAGTACCTAAAATTTATATTAATAAATAATATGGTTTATGTTGTTTATATATAGGTGTGTGTGTGTGTATGTGTACAAGTAATATATTTTTAATATACTTTAATTCCAGTAATATGTTTTAGACTTTTAGTGATGTTAATTACTGACATGGTCTTGTTATGGTACAACTTTACAATGCACTAGTGCACTCAAATGCCATTTGTGTTAACTGACTTGTTTCTATTCAATTGCAAATATAATATGAATTGGGATTATTAAAATTGTACAACTTTTATTAGATATTATTTAAAGTTATCAATGATCAACGGTTCCTCTCAATTAAGTTCAGAGCTTTGCCATAATTTACCACAGCAGTCAATTTCCACTTGATGTATATATAAATTTACAAACCTAAAATGGAACCTTTTCAGTTGAAGTCGGTTCTTTACCTTAACTTAAAGTATTACTGTTTTAGGTACAATCTCCCATTAGCACCATAAGTTGACAGTTCTGTTAATAATATCTGACTAAAGAATTAATAAATTTAACAGTACTAAAGATTCCAAACCTGGTATAAATTGACTATTGAGTATAAATTAGTTTCTTAGCACAAATGATTTCAGAGAGAGCAGTTATAATGACTGCTCCTGATAAGTAAAGTTGTTCCCTTGTTAGAATTGCATAGAATCTGCTTGTTACAGTCCAACAAATATGTCTGTCCACTTTAAAAGGGAAATTCATAAGAAAAATAAATTTCTGTTTTTGGATTATAAAAAGTACAGTTTGAATCTAAAATTGAATAATCCCATTTAATAAAAACTAAAGATTAAACGATACTATAACAAATAATGAAATAGTATTATTAAAGTTAATAAACTTTTAAAACGAATCATTTAATTACAATTAAATTAATGATTAAACTATTCATTGAAAACATATTAATTATATAATATTTTATCTTAATTCAATTAATTACTTTTATAAAGTAAAATTCAGGCTGTTGTCTGAAAACTTTAGAAATACACATTTAAATTTTGAATAATTGTCTTACAATTGTTTTAATGGTGTTATAATTTTTTGAATATGGATCTTGTTATCAGATATTCATAACTATTCATATACATTTTCGTCCATATATATCTATATAGTACACCATGAGAAATCTTTATAAATAATATGAAAAAGAAATTTGATATACTACATCAGAAATATTATATAGGTATGTGTGTTTATTCCTATTCATAAACCAGAAAGGTTTTAATGCATGAGCAGTTTTGAAGCTTAACTAACTTATCAGAAGTTTTATGTTGTGAAATATTGATGGCCAATTTTTAAAATACTGTTGTGTTATACATATATTCTTACAAAATTTATTAGATTACATAATAAAAAAAAACTCCGAGATTTTTCGGATTTTTGCCCATTATAAAAATATTTTGTGGTTTATGTTTTAGAAATTTGAACACCTAAATAAAAGGTGTAAATATTAATATTTTACTTTGCAATTTATAACTACAATTAGCATTTTTTAATTAGTCAAAACCTTAAAATAACTTAAAAAAATTATGATAATTACACTCTATCTTTCCTTTTTTCAACACATTATGATTTAATTAAGGTTTTTTGTTTCAAATAATATTTTAAGATTAAAATATATTTTAATTAATACTTGTTTATGACATCACTGCAAGTGTTATTTTACTTCTATACATATTGCTGATGAAGTACTAAAAGAAGAAATATATATTATTAAAAGGTTTAATTTTTATAAACAGTGTACACCTAGCTTACAAATTTATCAATATTATTGAATAATAAATAAATTACAAAAGACTTTGTTTATTTCTTCTGGTTTAGACCATTTTAGCTGGCGAGAAATTTATCTACACGGTCTAAACCAGAAGAAATAAACAAAGTCTTTTGTAATAATAGTGGTCGTGGAAGCCTAAAAGAATATAATAAATAAATTGTCGAGATATTTTTATGATCAATTTTAGACCTGCAAGGATATAGTTAAATTTTATACCATTTCATTTGACCAAGAAGAATCTTTTTATCTGTAATGCATATATAAGCTGGAGTGTTCATCTGAATGTTTGCATCTATAATTTTCTTCTGTTATTTTAAAATCCTATTTAATTTTTAATTAATTAATTTTATAGTTGCTTAATATCCAGGTCATTCCCTGTTTTAATTGTAGTTAAATATCTACTTGTATTTGTAAGAATGATTTTACAAAGGCTGTGAAAAATGTTTTTAAGCTAAACTAATTAGTTACTCTATAAATTGCTTGTATTCTTTTAACCATGTTATATTATAATATTTGTTTAATATTTAAGTATTCCAGCTCAGCATCATTCCTGAAAGAATATTACATTTAGCCAATTTATAATGTTCTTTCTTATAATTTAAACATATAATTGAATATTTGTATTCATACACTTCTGGTAAAAAGTGTAAGACCATCTCAATTTAAAAGAAATTGATACATTTTGAAATAAATTAAACACAAATAAAATTGGTTTTCAAATGAAATTTTGTTACCTCAAAATTAGATAAAATAACGCAATTTGTCATAGTAAAACACTAACATTAAAATTTTCCATCAAAAACCGTCCCTTACATTTTGAGAAGGATTCGACCACTCGAAGCATTTTCTAAATCAATTATGTTTAACTTCTCATTCTTAAGATATTCTTAGAAGCTCACAAAGACTTTCTTTTGTGTGAAGCTTTATTCCTGACCATCCTTCCAAGCTCTCCCTTAAGAAAGTAACTAGATCAGTCCAAAATCCAAAGTCTAAAGTGGTTAAAATACCTTTATCTCCTATCTGCTGTAAATATAGTTTACTAAGCTCAAAAGAATGTTTTGGGTCATTATCTTGATGCATAAAAAAGCTAGATAAAATTAAACAAAGAAAGAGGGGATTTCTGTATCCTTCAAAAGTTTTCTATAACTTCTTTTTTAAGTTTTTCCATATCATATTCTTTTCCAAAGACTCTGAAACAGCCCCATACAAGAATCGCCTCCTTCCGGGTATTGACGTATCCTACTTTCTGATATTTTAGTTGTGTGGCAATTTACTACTCAGATACTTTATTTTTTTATATATTATTAGTATATATTTTGTGTAATGTGTTAATCATGCTTCACTTTTTCAATGGGAAATTCCTTTGTTTTACTTAATTTCTTTCTAAAAACAAAAAAATACAATTGAGAATTGAGACTTACAAAACTCAAAATTAAGCTACTGGCAAAAGAAATGTACCTAAGTGTTAATAAAACTGAATTAAATTATTGATGTTTCTAAAACAATCAATCAATTTCTGAGAAAGTCATCTCTAATGAAAAATGTTTTAGCATTTAATGTTTGAATACACTATTCAGTACTTTAAGTAATTTACATTTGCTTAACAACTTTTAAATTATTTCTGGTCAATGTTAAAATTTTTCCTGGTATATAAGAATATAATAATTTAATATTTTAAATATATCTTGTTTGAACCTAAAAATGATGGAAATTTGTATTCATTTTAATGTGAGTATAGCTTTGTTTTGTTAATATAATGTTTTGTTTTTATATAGTCACATTTTTTGATGAATTTGACATTTGTAATAAGGGTAATTAAACCTAAAAAAGCCACTTACCCCAAATACCAGCTTTATAGGAGACTATTGAATGTTAGTTTATTATTAAATGACAGTTTTAAACATTAAACATCTTTTAATTTCATTTTAGAATTTGGGAGAAATCAGAAATTCTGATTTTTAACCATCTACAAAACATTCAACAGACAAGCTTTCCTGTAAAACTGGTATTTAGAACGTTTTACTAACCTTGACAGATTTAATAAACTGTTTTATGTATTAAACAGTCTATATGTTACATATTATGTTTATTTTCAACATAATTATTGATTTCAAATATAAATTTGTGCTACCACAGGAAAATTTAAATGGTATGTATAAGTTTGAAAAGTAGATAATTTTTTTCACTTTTTATTTTATTTTAAAAAAGTTATAAAAAGTATTGAAAAATGATTCAATCTATTATCCTTTATTTATATTTTAATATGCTCATATCTCATGAGTGTGTTAGTAACAATAAATAGTTAAAGTAAACCATTTTTTTTAATAAATATTTTAGAAAATTATGGAGCTCTTCCTTCCTGTGAGTTTATGAATAAAAACACTAAGAAAACATTGTTGTAAGTAATGATCAATATCATTAAAAATATTTTGATTATGTAATTAATATTAAGCATATTAAGAGGTACTTTCTTAATATTATTGTGTAAGTGTGGTGCAAAGGTATAGGATAGCTTTCCATTGTTGTTATTTATAAATATTTTAAATAAAATTCACATTTGTACCTTACGCATTTGTAAAACTCAGGTGATTTTGCAAATGAAGTCTATTACACTTCATTTCACACACACACACTGGAGAGATGGGGGGTGGAGATAGATAGATAGATGGATAGAGAGGGGGAGAGAGAGAGAGAGAATGAGAGAGAGTGAGAGAGAGGGAGAGAGAGAGAGAGAGAGAGAGAGAGAGAGAGAGAGAGAGAGAGAGAGAGAGAGAGAGAGAGAGAGAGAGAGAGAGAGAGAGAGAGAGAGAGAGAGAGAAGAGAGAGAGAGAGAGAGAGAGAGAGAGAGAGAGAGAGAGAGAGCTCAATACTCAATTGATACTATTGATAGCCCTTTAAATTCCGATTTTTTTTATTTATTTTTTATTTTAAGGAGAAACTAGGTGTCTTAATACTTTTGAGTTTATATTCTACCCCCTTACCTTCTCTAGTATTTTCCTGGGTGTGTAATTCTGGAATTTTCTCGTGAAAAAGAAGATTCAGAATTAAATGTAATATTTTCATACCTATGAAATTTATTTTGGAGATAGTTTTGAAACAATACTTTTTTTGGAGGAAAAAGAAAATTTGTCTGGAGAGATTGCATTGCTTGCATTTTTTAGAATTAATACCTTCCATTAAAATTAAAATTTTACCAAAATAACATCACTTTATAATCTGATTTCCTGTATGAATCTATCATGAAAAAAAATCCAATTTAATTGAAAATTTTGTGCACTGAGGATGTACTGGAGCAAATTAAGCGGTTGAATATGAGTTCAAAAGGCTTTTTCCAAGAAACTGTTCACAGGTTATCATAGGAGTAATTATGGGAAGTATAATCACCAAATATGTAGTTCAATGCCACTCTTTATCTCTATCTTTTTTAAAAATTAGATTATTTAAATTGTTTTCTAATAAAACCATGTTTTTTCCAATAAAGTTAAAAATGTTTCTACAATAATTGAACTTTCATCACCATTTTTGAGAATTTATTAAGAATTTCCTGTATCATAGCAACCTCTTAATGCTTAATTATTTTTTAATCTTGTTGTTTTAAGGGGTGGAGGAGGTTATCACAATGTCAAATTAGAAAATAAAGTAGAATGAAATACTAGAATTGCTGCCCAATTACTTTATTATAATAATCATCTTTGCCCCTTAATAACAAATTAAAAAATAACTTAACATTAAAATTGTTGAAAAAATAATAAAAAAGCAATAACATTTTTTTTAATGATCAGTCGCTGCTGCTACCTTATAGGGAATTCATCATAGCTTCCCAAACTATTGGCAAAAGTCGCTAAATTTTCAGTTACTATTGAAAAAATTGGAAGTTTATTGCAAAAAGAGTTTGATTTTTGGGAAAACAAATAAGAAATTACCTCATAAAAACAACTATGATAGAGTATGGTTTGCAGAACTGAACTCTATTTTTGGTAAACTATCCCTCTTCCAATCATTGGCATTTACTCCTGGAATGCCCTGTATATACATTAAAATTAACTAACCTTAATCAACTATAATGTATTACTGTTAAAATTAATTAATATTACCATAAGTATGAGGTAAAAAAGTGATTCAGTTTTATTTGTTCCAGATTTTCTTTTCTTACGATGCATAAAAGATTAATGCATAATTATAAAGGTTTTCTAACATTTATGGAAGTTTAGTTTTTATTAGTCAAAATATAGGAAATGTGGATTGATAAACCGCACTTTAAGTTTTCAATAATCAGGAATGGCCTTCATATGAGCTCAGAATACGAGACAAATATTGTATAAATTAGTTATTTTTAATTTGTTACCAAAATAATAGTAATACCATTGTTAAATTTTAAAAAATAACATATTTGGTATTGATAGTACATTACCAAAAAAAAAAAAAGATATTTTCTATGTGTCTAATATTTTAGGATGAAAAAATTGACATCCCAGCTAATTATTAGTTAATTATTTATTTTCTAATTTTTAATGAATAAAACTAGCAATGAAATGCTATGATTATAATGAAAGGATGTTAAAATTGGCTTTTATTAACTATTTATCGTCCATTTGAACAGAAAGCGAATTTATGTTTGACTGATGAATTTCGAATTGGTAGCCTGCTCAAATATGGCACAATAACAACTTGCTATATTATCCTAGTATAAAAATAAAATGTATGAAGTTATATGATTACATATACTATGATAATCTCTTGCTAAATTAAAATATAGCTGTAGAGGTATTTATGTGTATTTAATAATTAATGTTAGACATTATGTTATGTGTTAAAGCTATGTTTAGTATAGAAAATCTGAAATGACTTTTCTTGTTAAAATTATATTATACATATATTTAAAAAATATATATTTATTTATTGAGTTTGAAGTTATAAAAACATAAAACTTAATGTATTAGAAAATAAGAAAGAATCCTTGTATTATATTTGTGTACTTGTTCATTTTTTAATAAATATATTCATTATTGATATTTCTTAATTTTATTGAATATCCATAAAGCCATTTGAAATATGATGACCAATGATAATATAAATAATTAAACGGTAAGTTAGTTATGCTGGGATGACATGCTCCTCTCTACCTGTATCACGAAGGCCTGGCTGTATTCACACTTCCTATTTTCTTCTTTCTTTCCTGTATTCAACATTTTTTCTGTCAAATCAGCAAGGGTCCCATTATTAATACTAATAGCACTATACATATAAATTCTCTCATCTGAGTCACACCAGATAGAAGACTCAGAGATATTCCTATATACTACATCTTGTATCATGAAGAAGGATATTTATTACCTCCAGTATAATTTAGTTATTTAATTTTTATTTTTATAATGCTTTTGTCACTTTTAATTACTATATGATTCGTATTATTATGTAGCCTTCTGGCCAGATGTATATTATGTTTATTTTTTTTGTTCATGATTGTTATTCTGAAGGAACTTGGTCTCAGAATAAAGTTTGTTTTCTATTCTATTCTATAATCCATTAACAAATCTTATCATAAGTGATCCCCCCCAGCCTGTTTTGCTAAAGGTACTGATGAGAACTCTTTGGGCTGACTTACTTTCATTCACAACTCCATGATTAAAATTGGGCCTATTTCTTCTATTTTTAATTAAATAATAGCAAATCAAGAATATAACGTAATTTTATGAATAGAACTTTTTCTTAAGAAATTTTATTTAAATTCTTTTTTTTTATAATAAATTTATTGACCATTTTTTAATACTGAACTAATTTGCTTATACCGTAAACATATGTTGTGAATTCTTAACACAATAATCAAGGTAATTTAATCTGTTCTGATTTTCTTTTTTAACAAATCCAGATCATCTCTTTCATGTTGGGTGCAGGTCATCACAGATCTGTTTTTATGCAGTTTTCAATTTTGTACCAAATTTACAAAAATATCTATTAAACACATGATAAATAAAGAAAAGATGTTTTAAATTGCAAATGTTTACTTATAACATTATTACTTAATTTTGAGATTATTTTAAATTTAACATCAAATTGTGAATTGATGAATTCTCAGATTTTATTATCCATTATCAATTTATTTTTAAACTCTGTATTTCTACCTACTTTGGCTGTAATTTTTTTTTTTTTATCACAAACTTTTCTCTAATTGGGTTTTATGAGTTATACTATTTTTAAGTATAGCTTTCTATTTTATTTCTATACTATTCGATATTATCAGTTTGTTTATTTTATTATTATTTTGAGTTACTACAGAAGTCAACTAATTTCATGGTTTTTTAAAACCTTTATTTTGTTTTTTATAATGGTTGTAGAAACAGTTCCCTTTTCCTGATTTAAAAATAAATACTTTAAGTCGCTTTTTTTTTATTTTCATCAAACCTATATGAAAGTTTATCTTTTATATTTTTATTCTTAACAAATTAATATAATTTCTCTTTTTTTTCAGATGGGCCTTTTTACCATAAATATCTTTGGTCGACTGGAATTAGCCAAGTCTTAAGCAATGAAACCAAACTAAGGATCATCAGCTTAGACCACAGGGTTTCTACCAGAACCGGTTACAAAGGTTGAAGATTCCATGAAGGAGGTGTTGAAGATAGGACAAGGCACTGATAAAGAAAGACCAAGAACAGCACCGGGGACCTCTTCACCATCTGCAATTAAAAAAATGAGTGCCCAACCATCAAGAGCGGTGTTGAGCTGAGTTTAGCAAAGCTCAATGAGATACCCTAAACTCTGCTAAACTGTGCTTTTTGAAGCCGAGCACCCCTAGGAGATTCAAGCTAAAACTTTGACTAGCGTGTATTTAGAGATGAACCATGTGAAGCTACTGATTCGAAAGTAATATACAATTTTTTGTTGCTGGAGTGCTTGAATATGTCACAGACAGATGAAAGAAAGATTAGCAAAGAATCCTAATCCTCTTTCATGCCCATTAGAATATCAGGTAGATGTTTAACTTACAAGAAAGGCCAAAAAAACAAAACAAGTTTAGAGAAATTTTTGTCTTGAGGTTGATGCTTTTCCTGATACTCTTATTGTCCTAGCTCCTTCCCATTTCCCAGATTATATATTCCTTGGATCAGACCTAACAAATCCCACATCTATAAGTGGAACACAATCATATATAACTGAAACACAGTCAATAAAATTATTACCATTAGCAGGCTAGAATAGACAGTTTACCCATTCCCACCTTATTAATCAGCAGGGACTGATGGTATTTTTCATACATCAATGGAAGAGAATTACCAGTCATCAGCACATAACTAATAGAACTCCTAAGAGTCAGCATGGCGTTAGTATACATATCTACCAGCTGGGAAACTTCAAAGGCATGCTACCTGTCAAAAGAAAGGAAAGGATCTCCAAAATTGAAGATTTGAAGATTCAAGAAACTTCAAAGATTAGCAATGAAAACGGGCGTATTGAGAACTACTTCGATTGCAAGATAGAGTATACGCTCAACTCCTGACCTTGCAATTTGTGACGGAAAAGCAAGTCTTAAGTACAATCAATAGGCATCTTAAACAGGACAAGGTTTCCGGGATCTCAAAGAGGGTGGGGCACCAATTAAATAGAAAATGGACATGCTGCCCAAGAAGGCTCTGAAAGTAACACACCAAAATCGTTATATGAAAAAGCTTAAGCCGTAAAATTAAGCCGCTTATTATTAGTATATTAAGGCATTATATGATGAAAAAAACACATAATACGGCCAGAAAAAAGGATAGTGATAATACCCTGTGAAAAAAGGGGCAAAATCTGGTTTCAGTCAATAGAGTAACTTTAAAGAAAATATGATAATATGATAAAGCTTTTGGTGGTTGAAAAATTAACAAACCTATGTTTAATCCTAAGTTCACAGAGTCCTGTATATAAAGGTTTTGTTACATTGGTGATGAGGCAGCTAACCATATCTGCTGGTGTGATATGTATGACGTTTCAAGATTTGCAGCGCATGGCACGGACCGTATCATAGAGCCCAAACAATGTGAGCTAATGAAATCAATTAGTCTATTAACCCATTGAAAATGGGCAGGTTGGGAGGTGGAGAGCAGGCTGAGGTCAGCCACTGAAACAGAATGGTATTAGTTGAAAGAATAGAAGTTTCGTAAGTGGGTCGCAGTAGAAATGAAAATACAAAGAACACTCGCTCTAACAACCCTCAATTAACTCCACATCCTTCAAAAAACCTGGTGTGTGCTTCTTTTATGAAAAAAGTTCCCAATTACATGTATGTTAGCATAGTTATCTCATAGAAGTTAGGTTTAAAAAATGAACAATTAAAAAACAATCTCGTACAAACCTTTTTTTGTCCAAATTATTTAAAAATTCGGAAGCAATACTACCACTGGCAGACTGGCGTCTTTTTATTTGTTTAGTTTTTTGGAGTGATCTGGCAAGAAGAAATGACAGTTGAGGTCCTGGATCCTCGTACATATCATGCCAACAGATATGGTAAAGCTGTCTTATCACCAATGTGACAAAACTTGCTCTTATAGAGGGCTCTGTGAGCTTAGGATTAAACATAGGTCTGTTAATTTTACAATCACCAGTATATAACCATATAATTTTCTTTAAAGTTACTTCCTCGACTTGAAGCCAGAATTTGCTGTTTTATTTCATACGGTCCTTAGGAACATTTTTTCATTTCGCTGTCTTTTGTTCTGGCCATATCGTGGGATTTGTAGCTTAGGAGTTTTCAGGTTGTGGACTGCAACCCTTCTCCTCTCCATTTTGTCCCCTATTTATGGACTAATTGGATCATTAGTAGCAATTATATAGTGTAATCGGATGGAATATACTATGGTGTGAATAGTCTTCCACATTGCAGAGCTACATGAGTCCGAATAAACAACAATGTATTTTCGACATACGGTCTGTAGTTGTGTACATCTGTATTAACATTTGGGTATCGAAATAATTTTATTTTAAATTTCAGTTAATTATATTTTAGTAATAATTATTAACTGTACAATTTCTGCTTACAATCATTTATATTAAACATTCAATTATGTTAATTTATTCAAATTATGCTATAGCGAAGCATCGCTCGGTCAGAATACAATATTATGTATGCCCATATAATTATTATTAATTTCATTAATATATAATGTAATAAGACTATAGAGAGAAAACTAATAAATGCTTTTACAAATTTATATAAATATATTAGATAATATAATAGTAGTTGAATAATATTATTATAAATGTAAGAACTAAAGATTACTGTTTGATTTAGTGTCGATTTTATTAATCTATCAATAGTTACCTAGATCAGTCTTTGTAATGGATAAATCTTAGTGTGCCCAATTATTGACGAATTTAAATAAATGAAGATTTGCTAAACCGTTAATAAATTAATACATAATGCTAACCCATGCTAACGTAAGGTGGGGAATTTCCACAGGGGTCCAGTTAGTTTATAATTATGTATAGCGAATAATATCGGAGCCTGTCTTAGTCAACTTCCTACCCTCCCGAGTTCATCAGAGTTCTTGACTCTGCACGAATTGACAGTCATGCTGCATCTTATCAACTTCGTTGGGATTCCCAGTTTCTTAATCGCGCTGTGGAGCTCCCTTCGATCTAACGAATGATATGTGGCTTTAATCGATGAGCATCATCCTGTTAGTAAGAGCAAACTCCTTTATTTGTTGGCATATCTATCTGAGGGTGAATATTTCAATCGTGGATCCCATGGGTCGGAATCCATCTCGAAAGGTAAAATTTCTATTATGTACGTCAGCGGCTTTCTAATCGAAGTTTCTGCTGGTTTCAAAGGATCCTTGAAATACTCACTCCATCTTCCCAACGCCCGTTTCATATTTAGTAATTCTCTTTTTTCCTGGTTTCTTTCGCCAATGCTCTTGCATCTCTGTATTTTTTTAATCTTTGGTCTTGGTACCTGATTAACCACAACCTTAAATCGATAGGTAAAAAGGGCCTACTAGTAATGGTAATTTGGAAGGTATTGAATCTAAATTGGGATTGATACTTTATGAAGTTGATTAATTAATCGAAGATATGAGCGAAACTGATTAGGAAGGAATGAAATGAAACATGAATAGGGCGGAAAATTATGACAAGCAGGAGAGAGAATGAAGAATTAACTCTCAGAATGTTATGAAAAAAGTGTACACTTCCTCTTCACTCAATCCCTATCGTAGTTAAGAATGAATTAATTTGATTAGTGAATATAAAGTTTGAGCAAGGTTTCAAAAACGACGATGATATAATATATGTAGGAATTGGTCTAGAAATTCCTATTAATTAATAGGTTTATTTTATTGTATTTTAGAGAATCAACTGGCCAATAATTATATCCTAAAATACACATTCTAGAATCTAAATATGACATGAATACATTTTTGCCCATATACTGACATACATACATAAACCACACGCACACACATACGTTTATATTCAAATATGCACAATGATGTTTATACAATAAGAATAAAATAAAAAATGAAGTAGTAAAAACAAAAGAAAAGCCGATAATCGCACTCAAACACAGCTATTTTAAAAAAAACCCATAAATTTACTTCTTAATTTAACTACTAACACAAGGTGGGCTGAATCGTTGGTTATCAATAAACAGTTGCTCATATTTAAGAATTTATTTTCGACCTCCAACCGGACAATTATTTTCTCCTCCATGATATTCAAACGGTCAAACCATAATTATATAAAAACATCTCAGTAATATACAATAACTTAAAACTATTTATTGCAAAACACGCAGTAGTTTATCATAAATAAAGGTTAATAACATCATATCTCTGGAGTTAACGAAAATATTAACTGTTAAGCATTCAAATTTCAAAAAATATAATGTTCCAGAAACATAGATGCCGGTTTCCCATACCTACACAAGATGCTTATATATTAAAATATATAAACTTTCTCTCAAAACATATCGAAACAAAATGAAATAAGGAAGACCAATAAAAGAAAATTACAAAATTATTACCGACGACGTACCTTCTAAAATATATATGTTATCTCGGACTATATTAGGACAAAAGACTTACATGGAAAATATATAAAAAAATAAAAACACATGAACTGACAAGCAGCTACAAAAAACTATCACAACTTCTGGAATACAGATCTTCATTTCAGACTTACGAAACAAACGACTAATCTATAACAGTATACTTAAATCTATTTAGACATATGGGAGTTCATCAAAACACATCCGTCTACTCAAGATACAAACAACAAAGTTCAAAATTCTAAGAAAATTGTTAAGGAACATTCCCACTATAAAATCATATATTCACAACAAATACATAACATTCTACTCATTTGAACAAAATCCATTTGTTCTTCCTCTTTCTCACTCCCTTTTACCCGGGCTTGATAGGAAAATATTAAAAAGAAAATGGCCAAGAGACTTGTTTTCTATTGATGATTCCATTTCCAGAACTTGAAAATCCTCCAAAGTAAAGAGAAAAACAAACACTAGGATAAAATTTGCTGTATGCGCAATTGCAAAGGAAAATTAGAGATTAAATAAATCAATAAACAATAAAAAATTATTATTCTATTTTCTTCTCTAAAATAGCTGCAGTGTTATAACAGAACGCTGCAATGTATTCTCTTCGGTTACGCGCCTGTTTCTACAGCTTGCAAGGTTGTTTTTGTATAGCGATAAATATTTTAGGCTTGATTTGATTTTTAATAGAATTTAATGGCAATCATTTAATGACATGTTAGAGGTAAAGGAATGTAAAGTGGCCCCATTGGAGGGGGGACGGTTTAACCCTTCGGGGAGGGGTAAAGAAAGCTGTCAGTATCAACTCGGTCTCTAACCGATCTTCATCCTTCCCGCTCCTTGTTCCAGTGGTAATTATTTTTTTTATTATAAGTAACTATTTTTTTTAAATGTTTCGAAGACTACTATCTTTAATCGTCAAACTCGGCGGATAATTTCGGTGATTTTAAAAATATTTGATTTTAACATAATTTTATTAAATTAATTGACTAGTCATTGATTGATTATAAATATTTATTTACAATATAAACTGCCTAATCTTGTAATATAAGCCAAAAGCGACTTTTCATAAGATCACTAAATATTATTGTATTATTACCGCTTTCTTAATTTTTTATAACAATCGAACAATTTTGATAAAATTTTCGTATCAATGTAAACTTAAATTTAATACCGGCTAGTCCTCATCCTCCTAGAGACATTTTTGTGTGCCTCACGCGTTGAATTTTATAAACAAATAGATAAACATAAACAATGGAAAATTTTATAATGAAACAAAAGAGAAAAAGAAAAAATATATTTCCTCTGATTATGCATTAATCTACAGGTATAATAATTATAAATTAGATATAAATATTATAAATCTGTAATATAATATTGATAATAAATATAAATATAAATTACGAAGAATACATTAATTGAAGTGATCGTTCCAGTTAATATATTTTTATTGCTTTATTATTTATTGAAAAATAAATGTTTCTTCGGAAACTACATAGAAAATATCAAAATGTATTTTAAGTAGCATAGAAGTAAAAAAATAAACCTATCGAGACAGAAAACGAAACCTTTTAATTTATTATAAGGAAGAAATAGTTGGGGGTGCAGTCAATAAAACTATTTCTTCCTTATATTAGAAGTTACAGTCAACCAATTCTTCTCTAACTTTTAATTTATTGCTCAGTGGAAGTGTATTTATATTATATGATTTTCTTTTCTGACTTAATATGTGTTTAATATCAGGATTGTTGCAAAAATAATCTTTTTATTGAATTACATCGATTTTAAAAATGATGGAATAGATCGTTCCCGGTAACTAATATATGTATACTAATGTTATCTACGTGCAGATAAACTATTTGTATATTAACTAATTGTGTAATAAGTGAAATAAATAGATTTTATTTATTTAATATCTTATATGTAATTAAGGGAAGTTCAAAAGAAGCTCTTCTAAAAGCGATCATTTAATTTTAACTTTTATTTTATATTCATTGATTAATATTATACCAAAATATTCTTATTATAAATAATTATAATATTCTTTATTTTTCTTAATATTACTTACAATTGAGTTCGTGTAAATTGGTCTGAAAGCTCTAATTTGTTTTTGTAAAGTGCAATAATATACAGTCATAGGAAACTCTCGGGTAAACATTATTCAATAGTTAATTTGATTAGGTACTAAAGATGTCAAGATATGAATGATATAAAGAGATATTATATTTTTCATATTCACCTAAGTGGATTTCAAATTAAAAATTCATTGCATATTACCCTTAGCTCTTGTCATGAATTTATTGTATATTATCTCATCAAGATGACTCAATTGACAAGAAGCTTGGGAGTTCAAGATAGAATACGTTTACGATTTTGTTAAAAATAGTATCTGTTCAAGAACTTCATTCAGACGATTATCGAATATCTTGGTTCAAAAACAATTATTATAATAGTAAATAAGTGTAACAAGACTTAATTTATTCATAACTCAGGCTTTAGTTGACTTTAATTTTATTGTAGATTTTTAAGTGTTTAATTTTTTATGGTTAATTTCTGTTGGGCATTGTTCAGGTATGAAATGTCAATTTGACGTGTTTTTTTAATTCCATGATCGTACAACAGAGGTCAGTTGCGTGCGATGTGTAGGGGTCAAGAAGATAAACCACCAATTCCCTCTTTAAATTTTTGGCTATCATATCCACCGACATAAAATTTTTATTTTAAGTAATACCTTTGGACAAATAATATAGTGTCTTGTTCTCATTATATATATAAATATATTAGGTTTTCCCTTCCTTGTTGTTAATTATCTTGTTGACGAAAATTATTGGTAAGTTTTTGTATATTAAGATCATTAAGTGTTTTGTGGATAAAAATACATTTCTTCAATTTTTTTTGTCTAAATAGAATAGATACATTTGGTAAAGGCGATTTTTTCTATTTACGAGGGGTCCCCTGGAGCTTAATAACCTTGGATAGTTTTTGACTTATTGATTTTTATTGAAAAAAAGCATTTAATTAAAAAAAAACTAAATGTAATGAATTTAATTCGTTTTATATAAAATCGGACCAATGTTCCTGCTCTTAACTTTCCCAATATTTCACGTTGCTTGAACGACTCCCTGCATAGCGCATCCACAAAATATGATTGCTCTGTTTTTTTTTTATCTTTATGGATATGACCTTATTCGATTAAGAAACAAAAATTATATGGAATGAAACCTTAGTCGACTTAGAAACTGTTTAATCCAAAACTGAAACCAAAACCAGTGATAAACTTTTTACACTTAGTACCGTGTCACAGGTTGTTTAAATCTGGCATCTTTTTTCTGTATTAAAAGTAAATACGTCAAAAGGAAAATAAATAAATTAACGAGAATTTTATCATGACCTTTAGGCACAATTATAGAAGAAACTTCATTTTGATAAACTTCCCAGAAGAAAGCTGTTTTAATCCTTCTGCAAGATGTAGAAAAACCTAACTAAACTGGAAAAATTGAATAAGATGTTGGGCTTCGATAAGAAATCCTTTGTTGAACAATATCCTTGGAAAATGTTGAGGATTTATAATTTTTATTCGAATGATGAGAAAACCACACTTATTATTATTTGCATGTTTTGCGTTGTCGAATGGATTGGTCCTAAACCATATAGAGCATGGTGTTTTTTGGCAGATAATTCATTTTTTTATATTTAGGCTGATCGATTGGCAGGAGGAGAGGGTTGGCAAGTATTTCTATATCGATAATTATTGATTTTGATCTTTTTCAAGTATTCTTGAGATCTGGAAATAGTGATAGAAAGTACCAAAAGATCTTCTATCTTTTCTCAGTGTTTTCATTAATGATACGGTAGTGAACGTTCTACATCACATATTCTATTTCTAGACCAATTTATAATTTAAAAAATGATATTTAGTAAGCGTAGATGAAATTATTCAATTTTGGAGTTGGAGAAATCTGAATCTGTATACTCTGACTTGATTCAACTGTAGCTTTTATAAATTCTCTTCATGTGATACACATAAAGAAATATAAGAAAAAAGAAAATGAGATAATGACTGTATTTTTTTCAGTTAAAGGACAGTTATTATACTCAGATAAGACTTTATAGAACTATTAACATTTTAAAAAAAAATCATATATTATAAATTTGAACTCAAGCTGAAAAATGTATACATTGTTAGCTTGAATTTTTTTATGGACTTGTCATTATTCAGAAAAAAACGTTCTAAGAATTTATGATGTACATGCTTATAACACGTAGATGCTTATAACACCTACACGTACGTTTATATCACATAAAAACAAAAATTGGGGTATATACCATAATAAAACTTGGCACAATCAATAAAAAAGGCAATAATAATTACATGTTTGTTATAGAAATGATTGAGTTAATAATTTACACACTCATATATATGCAGATATTTCGACCAAGGATGCTGTTACTACGGATTATTACGTGAACCAATATTTACCTCGCAGTTGGAAGTTATAAGTTTTTTCTTACTTAATAAAAGAAATCAGGAAATCAGTACTAACTCGAGGAGATTGATCTTGTGATTTTCTTATACAATGAGAAGTTTGTTTGTTTATTTAACGCCAATTGTCTGCTGATCGGACGATACTACAGTGAGAGTCCTGAATTTGGCCTATTGGGATCATTAACAAGTACCTGGCACCACCATTTTACGTTCCCTCCGAAGGATGGCATAGCAGGGGGTTTTTTGCTCCCTTTAGCAAATCCTAAGACCACCTAATGGGGTCCAAACCCGCTACCTTGGGCATCGTAGATTGTTATACACTATACCATAGGTGAGCTCTAGAATGAGGAGTTTCATGAGCGTTTTTAGTGGAAATAAACTCCACCCCTAATAAGTATTGATATAAATTCCAAATGGTCTCTCTAGTACAGAAATGAAACTTTCAAGAAAAAAAAAATGATTTCATCGTTTATTTAATTATTTATTTATTATGATTAGTGCCTTACCTAAACATTTTGTCGATATTTTCACCATTATAACATCGCTTAAGAATTTGATTTCCTATCATAATCCGTCATTAAATACAACCCATTCCTTTGAATATTTCAAATACAACGTGTACACAACATGATGAGAGGTAAAGTGGAACAAGATAGAGGATTGCAAATGAGCTTCAACGAAGCATTAGATGACACAGCTGCGCCACCTCCATCTAAATTTACATATAAAATCGAAAAATTGGGATTTAAGTGGGATTTTTCAGTATACCTATGATTTTCCTCTAAGTCATTATATTCAGGACATCATAAATTTAAATTTAATCAAAATTAAAGTACACAGCTTTTAAAATATTTTTTGTATATTCATATAATCTGTATGTATACATGCTTGATTACTCATTTGAAAACAGTAAAGTACTAATCTGAAAAAGTACTGAAATAAAAAAAGAATTCACTTCGTCATAATTGTGATGTATTAATACTTACCTTGATTGATCTAATTATATAATTTAGGTTTAATTACAAAAGCTTAATATTAACCCTATATAGATATAGACTTAGTTTTTAATTACGAGATGCTTGATGACTGATGAATCTCTTCCATTTCTTCACAAGAGGGTTCCGTTAGTATCTATTGCAAACAATATACGATTTTACATTAACAATAGATTTTTCAGTGTTTTTCTTCCTAGCATTATCACGCCAAAAAAAAATAATTTGATCCCTAAGAAGAAGGTGTGTCAGATCCCTGGCATTAAGGTTTTGGCAATTTCGGAATGAACTGACTAAAAGGGGAGCAGATCCTGTGTCATTGGACGAATAGCACCAACTGCGTTCATATCAAAACGTTTAGATAAAAGTTATAGTTTTAGTTGCCTAAAAAGCCTTTTCATAACTTTATCCTTGAGATTTGGAACTTAGAGTAGAGCCTGCAGCACAGCCCTATCATGTACTACAAGTACACCCCTGTCAACGCAAAATTAAATCGTTCAGAGTATGAAGGTCACATACAGTGCATTTGATTTCACATTTCGGCCTTGTTTTCGGATTTCACAAACAAATATCTCTAACACTTATTTTTTGTTAATTTGAATAAATCCATAAACAAGTTTTCTTTATCTCTATAATGCCCACCTGGATAAACTAATATGTAAAGAAATCGGGTTAACCTCTTAAACTTTGGTCACTCAAATTCATTATAACTAACGCCACGAGTAAAAATCTCAAAATAGCATTTCCCTTAGTTGTGATTTTCATAGTTGGCTAATTTTCAATGGCCCTTTTTTTTAATTTTGTTTATTGTGAATAAGAATAAATTAAGTTCCTGTTTCGAGATACCCCAATTAGGATTATCATAGCTGCTCAGGTGGCCCGATGATGTCAGCCGTAAATTATCCACAAAATAATAACTTAACAAGAAAAAGAGAAAGTCCGACGAGTAATTAACTTACAGTAAACAAGCTACAACACCTGACACCGCCTTTTTAATTAGATTTTACCTTGAGTGAACTAATTATAACCGATGATGAATTACAATAGCTTAGCTGCACCGGCACATTCAATCTTTATTAACCGTGTAGGTGACGCAAGCAATGTTCACGCTAGGTTGCATCTTGGTTCCCCGGGATGTCATGTGACTAATAGATACTACTTAATCAATACAAACATAAAAATATATTTATATTACTACTACTAATATCTAATAAATATATTAAATATGTTATGTATATTAATATTAAGTAGGTTTAATAATATACACCTCTCTATTATATAAAATAGATTTTAGTGGCTACATAGTATTTCAGATTTAAACGGGACGGACCGTAACGGAGACACCACACTCCTTATTCCCAGAATTATTTCTTCCAGCCTTATTCAGAATAATTTCTCTCCAAACCCTAACAATTCTTCTTTGTCACTAGGATTCTGATCTCAAAATTCCTTGAATAACTTAAATTTCCTTGAAAAAAAGAAAAATATTAAAAACAACAACTTGAAATCGGTAATAGGCGGACTATTGGTACCCCCTAGTTTGTTGAAGTAAATTCTAGAATAAGCTGATTGGGTTATTCTAATGGAATATTACATTTCGACAACGGAGTAAGTGTTTTTGATACTAGATTTGGTCAATTATGCATAATGATTTAGCAAATTTCCGTGTTCCTCTGTTAGACTTAAAGTGCTAATAATTCACAATTTTTATGGTAAATTTAAAATTTGAAATTTCGATTAATTACGCTGTATGTAATTTTATAGGATAGGTAATATAGCAGTACCGCAATGACCAATCACAATACAGGTGTACTGCCCATTCTACTAAATTACATACATGCCAAGTAAACGCAGTTTTATTCGAAATTAGATTTTATCCAACTCAGGGATTAATTATCCTTGGCACTTACCTTAGCAACCTCCATCTCATCTGACCACGAATCTCCTTGCCAGTTCCTTTAGGAAAGGTCCAACCTCAAGATGGAGAACTTATTCCATAAGAAAGAGATTTAAGGAATGGTCAATAATAATGCTATAAAAATGTAATTATATATTAAATCTTAAAAACGCGTAATTATTTTTATTTTTTTAGTTTTACTTTATCTTGTCATTCTCTCCTTGTCTGTAGGTTGAAGCGCTTTTACTAAAGTCATTGTTTTTGCATTATCTTCTTAGTAGAATTTATTCCAAAACACAAATTTAATAAAAAATAAATACTACATAATGTGTGTGCGTTCTTTCCTCCTCCATCTTTAATATTATGCGCAGTTCTTTGAACTGATTGAAGATAATCTAAAATCTGCTCTGTAGTACAGCTTTTAGAAAAAAATTAACCATTTTGTCAATGATAAGACTGAAAAAAAAATTTTTTTAGACAAAGGACAACATAATTTTATTTAATTAAAATATCAAATCTCGTGTTAGGCTTGGTGAACAATAAACTCTCTTGACATTGGTTGTTCAAGAGATAAACGTAAATTTTGCTCGATTGTCGGAATGTGTTGAGTAGTAATTGCTGTGAAGTTATAAGAAAATACACTTTTTAACATTCCAAACAGTAACATGGTTAGTTAGATCGATAGAAATTTTATTTGTCTTTGGGGGCTTCCCCATACAAATCGAGTCCAGATTGGCTACAAATTACAATATTATAATTTTAACAATTTATGTACTTATCATTTCAAAATAAAAATAAAATAAAAATAAAATAAAATAAAATTTACTAACACATTCTGGTTTTCAAAACATGATATTAAAGAATAAACAATTACTGGTGCTATGATAGAAACAATAAAAATAAATAAACAAAATTTCACTTTAAAAATAACTAAAAACAAACACTTAATAGAAAATGGTCTATGATAAACAATTTAGCACTTTTTGAACTCCCATCATGTAATAATACACTTTATCTAACTTATTTATACACTCTGCTACTTATCTAATAGTTTGTTATTAATTTTAATATTGACAAAAAGCCCATAGCAGCCGGTATATACAATACTTGTTCCTGAAATAATGGAACTATGAACTAGGATTAACAAACCACCGCTGCCGTGCCCTGTTGTGTTTGCTTATACAGCTTTACCGCTAAAAAGTGTATAATCATGTAACCATGGAGTTAAAGAGAAATTATCGTCAATCAACCACTAAACAATATCTCTACGAAACATAATATGGGATATTGCCTTATAGTATCACATTCTTTTACTGTAAATTTGAATGAGCTTTAAACCATTTATATTGCAAAACAAGATATGATGTCCATATTGTTGTACATTTATGGGGTAACAGTAACGTAGTTAATAATATGTAATTGAAATATTGGACAGCCCCCCCACAAAATCTGGCTCCGCCCACCTCCCACCACTACTACGCTTTGAAGTTCAAGACCATTGATAAGAATCCTTTTGGATCCCACTACGTGTGCATCTATTTCGTCCAATAGTATATCATTCCATTACATGATATTGGCTGTTAGAGAAGTATAAATTGAATAATATGAGCATAGAAGAAAAAATGAGTTTTCTAATCAATGCTACAACTTTAGCAAACCCAGAATGAACCAAGACAATCTCAGACTTTCGAAATGCACGAAACTATTTTACTACACAACTTGAAGCGTTCGACAACCGGGTCTCAAGCCCAGTATAAATCTTCAGGATTTCTTTAGCATTTCAACAGGAATTAAATCAAATCAGGCAATTATCAAAATTCAAGAAATTATTAAAAATGTATAGGTAAACATTTGCTAATTTATTCAATTTCGTACAAACAGATTTTTTTATTATTGATATTTACAACTGTAATTATATTGCATCAAGTAAATCTGCTGTATGAACAAAGGACATGAAAAAAAAACACATGTGGAGAAACTATCCATTGATAGCACTCCAATAAAGCTCTATAGTAGAAGGTCTCGAGGCCATCTTCTTTTCAGATGCCTCGGAGGGTTATCAGGAATAGTATGGGAAGCAAGTTGAGACTAGCGGATTCAAGTGTGTACAGAGCTTTTCATGGAAGGATAGGTATCTAGTTTGGGCCAAATCAGCTACATATGGGATATTAAGATCATGATGGATGAGTTTGTTTGTGACATAATAAGGAGCATTGAGGATTATACGAAGGATTTTGGATTGTAAGGATTGGATACGAGATGAATTGGATGGTTTAGTTGAGCTCTGAGGTCTGATAACTGCCAGGTAAATGAGTCTTTTGTAATTAATTGGGAGCTTTGAACGTTTGTCCAGTAAATGTTGAAGTAGGCGAAAACGTCGAGCAGTTTCTTGTCTTTCCAGTCTTGTATGAGGATTCCAAGTTTGTCCAGATGGAGTCCTAGGTAACAAACAGATTTAAATATTAGAAAATTTGTACAATGTAAAAATAAAACCACTCCTATCCCCAAAAGACTCATTTTTGTTCTATGCTGGAGCAATAAGAGGTAAACTGTACTTAGAAATGTATGCTCTCTTGAACCTAACCAAGAAAATAAAACATTTATTAACGCAATCCTTACAGCTGAAAACTTGAGATT
Source organism: Arma custos (assembly GCA_037127475.1). Taxonomy (NCBI): domain Eukaryota; kingdom Metazoa; phylum Arthropoda; class Insecta; order Hemiptera; family Pentatomidae; genus Arma; species Arma custos. The sequence continues at coordinate 97,865,738 of CM073761.1, forward strand.
GTTGCTGCGGAGAGAACGTTTTTAAATTTTGATGGCTCAGGAATCTGTAAGATATCTTGAAGGCTCTTTTAAGATACTATTAATTAATTAACTAAAAGGATATGAAGATGAGATAAGATATGATACTTAAGATAAAGAGATTCAGGCATCACTTGAATACTCTCCAGATACATATCCTTCAGTTCAAAACAAAATAACTAAATGTTAAGCTATTATATGCTATAACTATGACTCTATCCTCTGATGATACTCTAATGTAGAACTCTAGTCAGTGTACTGCTGTCACCTCAAATGTTAAGTGTGGTATTGTGATTAGGGACAACTAAAAAAAACTTAAAATGCCATAAAATAATTATTAATTCTCCTGCTATCCACTAAGCAACACAAACAGTTGGTAAATTCAGGAAAATGAAACATCAAAATGAAAGATCAAAGGTTGACTTATTATTAAATGACTATAGAGGATATGGTTCCCTCTGAATTTGAAAAACAATTTTAAATGGAATAAAACAACTTATATTGAGATGAATGACTTATGGTCAAATTGTTAACCATATAATAAGTAAAAAAATTAAACAATTAGAATAGAAGATTGAGAATGGCCTAGGCCGAAATGTATCTCGAAAATAAGGAATAAAAATTTTTTTTACTGGAAATAGGTTTTTGTTCTCCTATTTATGGAAAATGAAACTTTATAATAACTTTGACAAAATAAGAAACATTAGTTTGATCTCATGGTATGATATAATGCCCCATGGTATTATACTCATGTATTTATTAGCCAAAATACAGGGTTAAAATTCGTTTTATTAATAATTCAGTTGAAAATTATGTTATCTCTACAAAATTGTAAGGTCTGCATTTGAGCGTGTTATGTTGAAAGAATCTGCTAATGTTCGTGATTCAAAAACATTCTGAAGAACAATAAGAAAATACATAAGTAGGAAGCTAGGACTAGTAGCAGCTGACTGTGATCCACCGTTTCATTACTCATCAAGCGTGTATTCTTTACCCATGAAATGCAAAATAGTAACCTATGTAATTCCTCATTCTCCCATCGATTTGTTAATTTAGCCTTTAACGATGAAGTAATATATGTCAAATGAGCAATTAACGCAATATACTTAATCCATATTGAAGTATATTTGGGAACTTCAAACCTCAATAATGGAATGTAAAAATGGTGGATACGGTTTCAATAAATAATATTATTAAAACATTGTTAATTATTGCCAATTAAACCTTATGAATTTATATAATAAAGCCTTTGAAATCGTAAGCGTACTAACCTCATGTGTAAAGGATGCCCGAAATCCTCCAGAAAATTATGATCCGATTGCCTTGGTGAATTCTATCCTCAAGATATTTACTCAGATAATTGTCCTTAGACTGGAAATTCTATATGGCTGGGCAGAAGCTGTTCCTTAACCGCAACCAGGGTTCCGTATAATGTAGAACCTCAATGGGTAATCTGTTTACTTAAACACCCTCATTCAGACATACCCTCTAAGCTAGCCTTTGATTTGACCAAACATTATTTGCTATGACAGTCTCTTCACAACCAAGGTATGAGTAATGAAATTATTAGAATTTTTAAAAAATTTATCGTAATGTTTCCTCTAGAGTTTTAATTGACAGCTTATCTTCAGAAGAGAAAAATGCAGAATTGGGCCATAGGGCATAGACTACAGGAAGAGATACTGGCGCTGTACTACCACATTCATATTATATATTAAATTTATCCTCTATTTGATCTATTTAGAAATACTTTCACAAAATAAAAATATTGGAGAAATCATAAAGGTAAATATATTTAAGGAAGAAATAGTTGGGGGTGCAGTCAATCAAATAAAGGTAAATAGTTCGTGTGGCAGACGATTGGTACTTGTTTTTTATCGTATCACCACTTCAGAATTTAGTATAATTGATTTAATTTGAAATAAATAATAAACATATTAACATAGAGAGGAAAAATGTGATAGAGTGCAGGGAAACAACAGTACAAGTTATTACGATACGAGCACAGAATTTATAATGATATAAACACTATATATATATTCTTATATAGACAGATAAGACACTTCACACAATGGCAGATGCAGTCCTCAATACAAACCGATGCTAACTTAGAGACTCACAACACAATGGCTGTTGTTACACAGATGCCATAGTGCACAGTCAACATGTAGTCTGGAGTGCCATATACTAAAGTTATGTCCTTCAAATTTTTCAACCGGAACTTTCGAAAAACTCGCCATTGTAACACTGACCATAAGCGTCTAACTTAAACAAAATAGCGTAACACTGAATATGCCTATAGTACAATATAGATGATACACAAGAGGAATTATTTCAACAAAACATATGTTTTTATTAAACTAATTGTTGACATCAATCCAAAAATCTCAAATATCAAATAAAATTTGGGCGAATGTGTCTTTAACCTTGAGTTGTGTACGCCACATAAGCTCAGCAAGATAGCAAGTCAAAAAAGTGGGGTTTGTTGCTCGTATTTGTTACCCCACTCGGCAGATCCCCATAAAATCTTTTAAACTTCTGCGTATTTGCCAACATTCTTGAGTCAAATAATTGTAACTGTGGTTCACAATTTTATGTACATAATCCATCGGACGCTGTCGGGTCGGACACTGCAATACTTCCAGGATGGATCCTTCTTTGTATTATTGGTAATAGTGTGGCTTCCGATCTATCCTGCACCAAAGCTGGGAAACATTCATTATATAAAACTCACTGTGTAAACTCCGTATAATTACCAATCTGCATATGTTTACTTCACATGTGTTTTATAATCATGAAATTCAATAAATTCTAAAGTGGTGATACCATAAGATACAAGTACCTCTTGCTTCTTTCAACGCAATAACTTGCTGCCGATGTCTAGAAGAAGCTCAATATTTTAAATGAATACTGTATCATAAGCAATCAGTATACAAAAAAACAAAAGCATTATGGTTCAAAAATTATTATCGGGAAATCATTTCATCATAACAGAGAAATTTTACATTTAATGGTGAAACCGCAGGGCATAGATAAGTCTCATGTATCATTCAATAGACTCTTCAGATCACTCTAAAACATAAGAATTACAGAATACAAAAACACCTGTCAATATTTAGCCAATTCAGAAATGTCCTCAGAACATTAGGAGAGTAATAAAATAAAGAAAACAATTAATCGCATTCCTAAAAGGCACGAGGGATAGCATCCCACATACGCTATTGCACAAACACAGTGTATATATATATATATATATATATATATATATATATATATATATATATATATATATATATATATATATATATATATATATATCTGTTATTTGCAAAATCTGGTGATTTTTTAGTGCCACTTATAAATACTATGTAGCTTCTCCTCTCCAATTTCTTTCTATCGTTTGGATGAGCAGACGATGTCGGTTCTGGTAGCCCATTTCTTCATTTTTGAGATTTTTTAAATATACCAGGGGAAATAAACTTCACTTTTAGACTATTATAAAGGAAGAATTTAAAAGAAAGAAGAGACAGTACCTTCTATTCTACTGAATCTTAACCTGTGATCCCACTCTGGCCTTCAAATATTTAACCATTGCGTGTGATGCCTAGCTTAAAACATTTCCTGACGAATTCGGTTTTTAGGTTTTTATGCAGTTCTTCAATGGCCTCTTCGATATATAATATATTGAATTAGATTTGTGATCATCACAAGCAAATTTACACATGGATGTTTAACTTCTTCATAAGTTATCATGTTATTTTCCTGTGGAATAAGAGTGGAATGCGAGGCCATGCTGACCTGGTTCTCTATATGCTGACGCTACATAGGGCCAATTTATATGGCCTTTGCTATATATTCCAATTAGATGGAGCTAAAGATTTACTGATAGCCGCTCGCCAATGTTAGCATTGAATGAACCTATTCAAGTCGGTGTTCAATTGCACCGCAGGGCAATACTTCAGGGCGAATAATTCGACAAGGCCGCTTCGGATCAATATACATTTCATTTTTTATTTATTTTCTTGAACAGTTTTAAAAACTAGCCTACACATTCGGAATTCAATTGAATCGCGAATCGCAAGACGGTACGATTATGTATCTGCAAACAGAAAAGTCCATCTATTGTTTGAATAACCGTCATATCTTATCACATTTAAATGCATTTTTGAGTTTTAATTTATGATAATAAATAAAATCTCAAGCCATCATGCATATTATTTGCGTGATTTCTTTGGGTCTATTATTGGTTTGAAGTGGCTTCTTCTTCCCGAAGATAATATCTTGAAACCAAAAAAGTTTCGTACATCCTAAATCTTCTAATCCTAAGTTCCCCTACCCACTCTTAATATATCTCATAATATTTCTTTATACCTCGTTTTCGATTCTATTCCCTTTTCTATTCTCAAACCTCCTCCAATTTCTCCGTAGTAAAACTGCTGCATTGGTATAAAATATATTTACACATGCACTGCTTTTGTAGGCATTAAGCCAGGAAAACTTACAAAAGGTTGTCCATTGTAATTATCTTATTAAGATATTGTCCAGGCATAAAATTGTTTTTTAAATTGATTTCATTTCAAAATTCTAGATTGATAAGTATCTTTTTTACAGTGTATTGTAATTTATCGTTTAAAAAGTTCCCCATGCTAGAATTAGACTCGTTAAATTTCAAAAAATAAAAAGTAATGGTTAGCTTAAATAATAATAAAATTAGCTTTTCCTATTTCTTAATATAATTCTCTCTTTTTTAAAAAATAAATTAATTCCATATTATCAGTCCTTTTAATAATTATCGCATTAGATAATTGAATATATTAAACTAAAGAGAATTGTATCTCTCGTCTGGGCAGAACTTCATTACGGTTTTCCCACAAAAAACATTGCATCGTGTTAAATTTAAGTTATTTTTCTATGACTAATATTTTCGGCTTGGTTTGTCTTTTACAGAAAATATCTATTGTAATTTTGTAGTGAAAACCACATAAATCTATGTACTGTTCATAAAATTTAGTTAGTATTGTAAGGAGTGCGGAGTGGCTCAGCGGTAGAGCACTGAGCAGGCGAGCCGAAGTTCCTAGCTTCAAATCCCGCTTGGTGACAGCCTTTTATTTAATCTGTTAGCAAACGGATATGGATCCTATTGGATCTAGGATCCCTCCTCACCCAGCCTCACTAAAGTGGGTACCCAAAATAAGGGGGGGATCTGTAGGTTGATCCTGATTTAGGACAAATAGGACAGACACCTCCCTGGACAACCGTTATCCAAGTAATAGTCTTTACCTTCATGAGTTGTAGAGGTACAGGTTTTACTTAGTAACTAAGGGTTACGCAAGTTAACATATACAATATACATACAATAGATTGAATATTGCAAGTCACGTAGGCTTCTTGGGTAAGGTATACCACCACTATTGGAAATCTTAACTAATTAATCAATACTTAAAAAGCATTGAATACAAAAATAAATGCATACAGTAAAACCTCGAATTAACGGACAGCCCTAGTGCAAATATTTTTGTCCGTTATTTAAAGGTGTCCTTTAAAGGGAGGTTTTATTTTTTTATAAATATGTATTTGTACAAATTAATTCTCTCTTATTCAATTTCCCATGTGTTTAAAAGGTAAGTAGAATAAAAAAAAAATATCGCACGGTTTTTGAGTGTTCCCGAAACTTGTGTCCTACCGATATTGAGTCTTTCCGCTAGCGCACGTACACTTAACTTTTCACGGTCATAAAAGTCGATTACATTTATTTTTTGTTCTAAAGTGAGTCTCTTACGTGAGGGAGACATTTTCAGCCGCCTGCCACGAGGGTTAGAACAGAACTAAATTTTAATAAAGCAAGTTCGAGAATAAAAAAAAAAGTATTTATGTGGAAAACCTTTACTCAAAAGTAAACACAGCTGTCCCTGTTTTCTTAGACCGGAAACAACTAATTGTTTCCGAGAAAAGGGAAAGGGATAAAGTCACACTGTCCGTCTTTTAGAAGTTTTTTTAATCGATTTATAACCAACACAGCCTGTCCGTGCCCGTTAATGAGAGGTTTCGTTAAATAGAGGTTCAAATGCCTTAAAAATTGTATTAAAATGTTGGTGCAAAAAAAATCGTCCGGTAATGGGGAGTGACCGCTATTGTCGCTATTGTCGCTATTGGGTTGTCAGTTAGTAGAGGTTTTACTGTATTAAATTGTTTTATGACCAGTAATTTTAGATGATAAATTGTAGCTATTGATAAAACTGTAATCATTCATATGTTTGTAATGCGCAGGTAAATGGTAATGCAATGGAAAAGCCGAAGATGTCCAGTATGGAAGAAGAGAGTGCAAGGGAGCGCACTCGAGCTCGCCTTTTGCGGCAAGTAGCGTCTCTCCTCGAACCCGAGCCACGGCACTCCAGAGACACCTTCAGGAGGTCCTTTCTCAACAAGGTGAGCTTCCAGCAGAATTTACAATATCTATCCTCTATAATTGTAGTGTTGTTAGTTAAAAAACTTCTGTTCGAAAATTACTGAAAGATATAAAAATTTAACTGAAACCATTCATCACCTATGAACTCAACGATTCTCATGTAACGCCGAGATCTAGTGCTAAGAAAAACCAATATAAGTTTCCCGACAATTAGAGAAAGGACCAGATAAAAATAGGTAGCTTATACACATGGATTCCACAAGGAAAACATATCCTACTTGTTGCAGAAGTTGTTTCACTTGTCTGAAATGACGTCCAACATATACAAATGCAGACCATGCAAGTGATATTTTCAATTTTTTTTTGCAAAATTTTGCCTTTTCAATATAGAAACTTTCTGATCTGTCCTTTCATCGATCTATGAGTCAACCTATAGAAATATCCAGACTTTTAAAACCGATTAAAGGGACTGAAAACGATAACGCACACATATACAGTGATTTATTAGGATACCACTAGCGGATTTAAAAGAGAGCAAAAAGAAATTGGAAATTGGATTGCGGAAACAAATCTTTAAAACCTGTTATTATTACTTACGCAATCGGGCCTTTAATTTAGTAATTGAATTTACTTTGATTAACATTAGTCATATGACTATAACAAATAGTCATACATTTTATTAACATTCCTAAACGTCTTCATGACGCTTTCGAGATGATTGATATCTTTTCTTTTTATGCCATCAGTTTTCTATCTTCTCTTCGAATTTGTCTGTTTCTCGATTTATACTTCCTGATTATCGATTTTTCATTCCTGATCTCTCCTGAGAATGCAGATATATATATATAAATTTGGTCTGCCTCATAAAGTTTTGTAAAAGACCATTTTAAATAAATAATTTAATTGTTTTTAACTATAAGTTACGTATATCCAAAATTTCAGATGTCTAACTTCAAAACTGACAGATTCTACAGAATCTTTAAACCCCTATTATATTAAGGGGAAAACCCTTGGGGATGGAATTGTCCAAAGTCCTTTCTTAGTGCTCATTTAAGCTTTACAAAGAACTTATCGGCGAATTTCAAGCGTTGACCGTTGGGTGTGTTAGTCAATCAAGTTACAGTTTTATATACACTTCACCTGTGTGGTGTGTTGATAAAAAGTAGTCTATGTCCTTCCCCAGGCTTGAGATTATCCATATCAAATTTCATAACAGACGGATCAGCACAGCTGTGAAACATAGATTGACACTGATTAACAAACGAGACGGACAGAAGTTTACTGTTGCTCGTGTCAGTAAAGGATTAGTATGTAATTTTATTGAAAAAGATCACTTAGTATAACGGTTTCACTTGTCGTACGGCAACAGCGAGAAGTGAACTATGTTACTTGATTTGTTTTGTTCAGCGAAAATATTTAGATTTTGCGAGTAAGAAACACGTGAGCTAGCATACAAACTTTGCCTCCCTTTTTCACCCCCTTAGGGGTAGAATTTCGGAAAATCCTTTCTTTTCGGATGCCTACGTCATACAAAGAACACACCCTCCAAGTTTCAGGTCTCTACGATCAGCGGTTTAGGCTGTGCGTTGATCCGTCAGTCAGTCATTCAGGTAAATCATTTTATTTATGTGTGTATATATATATTAAAAAAACCAAAAATTCGGATAAATTATAGCTAAAATCAAATGTGTACGAAATACAAAGTGAAGATAAATGTGGTAAATCCTATTTCGGAACATCGGAACAATTCTTAAAACGTAGAGTGTACCAACACAAATATAGTTGGGATTCAATAATAAAAAACCCTAATAAACCAGATCAAACAGCTCTCACTACACATTTTAGAAATACACAACATATATTTTAAATCGATAAACCTAAAATAGTACACCAAGAGAAAAATAGTTTCAAACGGAATATAAAAGAAATAATAACTATAGAGAAGTATAAAAATCGTGTTGTAATAAAAAATAGGATGTTCAAAGTCCAAGTTCGTGTTATGCAAATTTAATTAATTTTTAATGGAATAATAATAGAAATAATCCAGTAGGATTCAAGAACTTAACAAATGAACAACAAAATAAAACTGTTGTTCCTAAAAATAGTTTACTTACTCGCTGATCATAGCTATTGCAATATAAACATTTTATGGTGTATTGTGAAGTAGCTGATTGATGATAAACTGATCTATTCTTTGGAACTTGTATGTACACCTTATCTAATTACATCTTACACGAGTCATTTTACATTTATTTTAGTGTGATATATAATGTTTTTACCAAAAGCTCAGGGCATGAGTATGAGACTTATCTAGTCACAAAGAAGTTTAAGAAAGGACTGAAACTCAAGTACCATAAACATATAATTTCCACAACTGTCAAGATAAGTAGAAACCAATGTGTATATACACATATTTCCTGAGGCACTCAATAGTTTTCGGCCTTCATTTAAGGATTTCCATTTTTGCTGTTCTTATTATCATGTTTTTCTTCATCCTAGTGGCTACGTTGTATTCCAATTAGGTTGTTTAGCTTTGGCGAACCTCTATTTTATTAATCCCTTTACCATTTTTACGCTTATTTAAGAGAACCACATTTTGGCTATTCGTTTCTCTTGAATACCTATCAATTCCATGGGTATTTCTTCTGCAATGCCTTCCAGTGTTGATTAACTGGGGAATGCGTCCTTTAGGTTTTCGCTTTTCACGATGTAGATTTCATACCATTTCTTTCTATTTGGTATCCTATTTTGTGAATTTAACGTATATAAGACTCTAGCAAAGTTTCATCTTGATCAGAACGTGGTCAGAGTCTGCTCCACGGCAGCTTATTATGTTTTTGATGGAGCTCTGATGTCTCTTGTCTATCTGCAAGTTTGGTTTTTATCATATTTTTTAGCCTGATCTAACTAATCATGGAAATCGTCCTTCTCATCATCATCTTCTTTGTTTCAACTAGGTATCACTGATTGCTAATATAATTACGTTCTCATTAATTGGTACGCAATTGATAACATATTTCATTGCAAGTTAACTAACTCTAAGTCCAGAGACAGCTGCTCAACTTTTTGGTATTTCTCCCGCAATAGAACAGTATATTAATAATGATTTCTTTACCTTCTAGCCATCGTACTAAGACTGTTAATGGTATGTTGTAACTTTTTTTTTTACCTCCCTTCCCTGCCTGTGAGGCATACAGGGTTTTACCTCCAATGGGGGTTCACCACTGGAGGTACTATTTCTGGGATTTTATTATTTTTTTTTGTTTATTAAAAATAAAAATCTCTGGAACTATTGTGTATCCACGGCTGTGCACTTTAGGGCTACACCTTATCCTTAGTCCTCGTCTTCTTCCTCTGGTTATTATCATTAGTCTGCGTTGGTTATTCCGGTGGTCTATGGTATGTTGTACCTCCGTGCTGTAGTTTTTAGCCCTCCGGCCATTCATAAACCTGATTGAACAGGAGACACAGGATAAACGTCAGACACGGGATTCGTTCATGCCCCAGTGAATATTTGGTGAGTGGCCTCCTCAAGACTGGCGGGCCTCACCTACCCAAGGGTTGGTGGTGTTTGAGGAATTACGAGAACGGGATTTGACCTCGCAACCATTGAATTTGGAATAATTTTACAAAAAGCTATAATTTTGATGTTATTAATTATACAGACATGAGATACCTTTTAATCGATATAACTCCAAGTTTTATTTGTACTACTTCCACGCCTTAACTTTACTGAGGCAAATAGTAACAAATAAAATAGTTTTCCATGATTTTTCTAAGTATTACCATTTTCGTTTTTTCATGTTTGTACCTATTTAAAAAAGTTTAAATAATAAATACTTCTACATCAGCTGTCGCATCTTAGGCCTTTTTTATGCTCCTCTACGGTATGGTCTGAATATCCAACAGTCAGGGACATCACAGGGGGCGTAGAAGGACATATTTCCTTAATCAATTGGTAGCACAAAAAGTTGGGAAGTTTCTTATTTGAAAAAAACAAAACATTGTTGTCAATTTTAAACATAAATTTAATGCGGTATCCTTCACAATCCAAATTGGTATTTTTTAAAATTCAAGCTGCGTTGATTTAATTCCTCTTAATTAAGGGCAGGGAACCTTCTCGGAATAGAATATCAACATTAAAATCACGTAATTGGGTCAAAGGCGTGTCTCGGGAAAAGAAAAAGTCCAACCTTAACTCAGAAATTAAGTGGTGGTCAATATTTCAAAGTCCTAGCCACGGGTGTATCGTTCGCTAATGATCTTTCACCCAGGCCTTTATCCTCAGCTATATTATGTCTTTCGTGATTCACCTTAAGCTTATCCATAAACGTGGATTTAAACATTTACTTTTTATTTTATTTATTTCTGTTCGGATCAATTGTCTCGTGAATTCCTTCTTATAAATAATGAAAAAATATATAAAAATGGAACAAAAAATTTGTTTCAGTTGTTTTTTGTCTATTGTTCTTCAAATATTGGAACTTAAACTTCTTACCTAATGCCTAATGAAGCATAATTAAATATATATCTAATTAGTGAACTAGTTTCGGTGAATTAAATTGCTAACACTTGGTTTTACTTCAACCTTACCTCAACTCTATATCCACACCCCTTTCTAGTAAATTCAGTAAATTGGTCGTTTTCTGCAAATCATAGAGGGGACGTCATTATGCACTAGAAGTACTAAACCGCGAAAGTATATGTATTTCAAGTGAATGGGTTTTGAATCCGTCAGATCGACAACAGAAGACCTGTTATTGGCAGGAGGGTTTCTATCTCGATCTTAAAATTAACAAGCCCTGCAAGTTTCTAATTAAAGATTGAGTGTCTATTAAATATGCTCTATATTAAACACCTTCTATGAAACTATGTTCAGAGTAGTTATTAGTGGTTGGAACACGCCATTCAGATCTTCGATGGTGACATGCCTCAGCCCATGCGGTTTTGTCAGAAGGGTTAGTAGGAAGGGGTGGCGCTCCATGCAGAGTGCCACCAGCGAATCAGAATTATCAGGTGTAGTGGAGGGGAGCGATTAGCTGGTTTTATTTAGTCTGACAACTTTTTTTTTAATGTGGCTTTTGATTAGTTTCTTTCACAGTTGGTTTTAAGGCCACATTAGACCCCTGCGGTTAACTTATTTGGGTAAGGGTGATTCTTGGGCATTCATAAGACCCATGGTATTCGCACGACCGTGATCCACTTTATAAATCAACCACTTCTGTTTATTGTGTGGTATTATTTTAACATTAATATTTAAATTTATATTGTTCATTTTTTTAACAGAATAATCTTATGTCTGTCCACTGCGTGGTCACTTGGGCCAAATTTTCAGTGTGCTCAAGTGTCACTATTTGTTGTTACATTGAGACGTGCTAAATCCTTCTTGTTCACCTGTTTTTCGTATTCTCTGTACATTTTTTTAATCACGGAAGCAGCCATCTAGGGCTGCTTTCATTGACGTGGCAGTACGGTTAGTGTTGAATTCTTTAACTCTGTATTTTTCAGAGGTTTTACTATATATCTCTGGTCAATGTTCTCAGACACTATTGTTTGGAATTTCTTCTTGGTGGATCTGTGTTCTACAGGAGGATCTCTTGGACGCAACACAGATTGTAAGAACGGTTTTGAAAAGTTTAAAATAATGGTATCATAAAAGGTTGTCGAACTTGTCCCTCATGTCATTTAAGAAACCGCAATCATGATATATATATATATATATATATTCTGGAAAGTACATAACTAATCTCGATACATTTAAAACAGTTTTGATTTTAAATGTCTTAACTTTATCTAATTGTAGATCAATATCTCATACAGGGGCTCTCAAGGTGTTCTAAGTGTTATTAGTGTATCAGATACAGTTGTATGCTAAATATATACAGTTGTTTACGAGGCCAATAGATGTTTATCATTAGCATGATTGGTCTAAAACTATAACGTTATGAAGTGATGGTTTTGACACACCCTAAATGTTCCGTGTCGAGGTCGCCACGTCTGCGCAAGGCAGGAAAAGCAATGCCCCCACTAAACTAACAAGAGAAATGAAAGTTGTCTTCAAATTGATTGGTTATATGCTTTGTCGCTTTTTCTTTCATCATATTCCAAGGTCCTTTTATACCCCTGCATTTATCCCCTTTCTTTAAAACTATAGACAACCAAATAATATACTTTAACGATGTATAGTATTTTACATATTTATCTTGAGAGGAGAACAGCACAACTAAAAAAATATTATTTTTCTTTTATACTTTCTTATTTGGGATATGATAATGATACTTCATAAAAACCTTTTTGGAATTACAAAACTATTTTTCTTAATTACACATCCATTATTATAGCCTTGGTAGGTAACGTTTCGAGAGCAGTGTACCTGTTTTAATTTTAATATACCATATAAAGGCATATCGGTCATAGCGACTTGTTTTTCACTTAGATAGAAAATAAATATGTAAGCTATAACGGAGCACAGCGATTGAAATTCGACTTTTCTGGAGCAGACAGCTTGTAAAGCCTGCATATATCGATACAAAGAAAAATATTTTTGATAACTTTTTAATTATACCTCTTATCCGATCCCATGTCTCCGTGTTCTAGCAATTTTTTGCGATTTATACACGAGAACGAATGTTCTTTGAGCATTACTTTAATTTTAGGATCTTGTTGACTTACGTCATATTACTATTTATATTTTTTTATAATTTTTGGTCAACTGTTTTGATTTTTAAATATTTTTATTTTAAAGAGAAAAGAAATGCCCCCTGCCGGGTTTCGAACCCGGATCCTCTGTCTCTCCGTGACAGAGCTCTAACCATTTGAGACACCGGAGTCGCCTGCCGGCCAAATCTCTTCCTTTATCCGACCCCATGTCCCCGTTTTCTCGCAATTTTGCGATGTATACACGAGAACGAATGTTCTTTGAACATTACTTTAATTTAAGGTTCTTATTGACTTACGTTAATTTTTTGTCAACTGTTTTGATTTTTAAATATTTTTATTTTAAAGAGAAAAAATATGCCTCCGGCCGGGATTTGAACCCGGATCCTTTGTCATTGCGTGACAGAGGATTAGAAAAAAAAGAAATAAAAGGATGCTTGCCCCCTACATTTTACCGATTCCCGGAATAATTGGAATGTGCCCAGGAAGTAGTATCTACAGAAAGAGGAAGAGCCATGCAAATCCCAGTAACTGCTTGAGGGCGTTGAAAGAGTAAGGACTGAAAGAACAGAACTACTCGAAAAGGATAATGATTATAATTTGGAAAAACGGATGGAAAGGTTAATGCAACTAAAGGCTTTGGAGGAATCAAGGAGTACCAGAGCAGTTAATTTTTAACATTTATAGCCCTAGTAAATTAGGGAAAATTGTGTGGAGTAGACGATTTTAAATCCAGATTGGAGAGGATAAAGTTGATTGAACTCGTCAAAGAAATTGGAAACTTGTGATTGTACTGATCTTTCAAGTGGATTTGAGGGATTGAAATTGGAAAAAATCTTAAAGAGAATAAGCCTATACTCAAATAACCAATTAACTACATTGTGCTGCTATGTTAGAACTCAGGTATCATCATTGACCAGTTCCTCTCCTGGACACCATATTTCCCTCGTTCGTTGTAATCCTTAACTCTTTCATCCTCCCAGTAATGTAAAGAGTTACATAAAATAATCAGTTGAATTTATATAACTAATCATTAAAACGATTAAGGTGATCATTGACACATATGATTATAGGTGATACCGTGCCTTGTTTTTTCAAATCTCCCACCCCACACTCCCCGAATAAAAAAATTGTGTAACTCCTAAAAAAATCGAAATCCCCTATCCAATAGATTTACTTATACGAAACCTAATTACTCAAAGTAAAAGTTTGTCTACTCAACGATGGTTCGTTTGAAGCTAGGTTGGTTATCTTGAACAGCTTTTGATTAATCGGTTATTATTTTTTAAAAAACCTTACTTACTTTAAAGAAAAATAATCAATATAATGAAATCATAAAATTAATTCGAATTGCGCTAATTAATTTTACAATCCGAATAATTTTGATTTAGGATGAGTCATCGCGATTAATATTCAAGAGGAACTAACCAAATTTAGATATGAGTAATATATTTATATTTCTTGCCCAAATATTATGTTAATCATAAAGACTTCGAAAAGTAGTTGATTCAGGAGTGAAATTTTAAAAGGTAACATACAAAAACGGACGTGTTAAATTTCCGAGCTCCTTGTATCAAGTAATACAATATTTACCCATTAAAAGTTGCATTAGATTTAGTTGTTTTATTTACTTATTCATTCAACTCAAATAATAAATTTTTTTTCGATAAAATAAGGTACATTAATGTCTCTTTACATACTATGTTGTACTGCTTCTATAATCTGAAGTCCACTTTATTATTTCTATCACTATTCATTTTGTGCTCAACATCCTTTAATCTACCGATTACTTGCAAGAACTGGAAATTATTTTTTAAAGTGAAGATAATTTGTTAAAATTATAATCCTGATAGATCTCCAGTCCAAGAGAACTCAGTTTAAGTTTCCAAAAAAAATATATTTCTATAAAGATTTTTATTTTGTTCAGGTAACGGTTTCTATTCATCCGTTCTCGAAATATGAAGGAAAAAGCGGGGGAAAAAACCGTCGGAAAATTTATAATTAGATTCCGAGAAAATGATAATTGTTCCGCAGGTTGCCGCTTCGTGATGAGCCACAAGTTTTAAATTTATTTTGTTTCCCTTTTAATATTTTCCAAAAGTAGAAGTTATCATGAGCTTTAGTACGGAAAATTAATCTAGAAATGTTTCAAGACACATTTTTCATCTATAAATCGAAATGTTATTGAAACTTTTATTTCTTGATGACTACTAAAATCTACTCATTACCCATGATTACATCCTATTTTACAAACTAAAGCTCACGATAGCCTCTATTTTTTGGAAAATATTAAAAATGAAACGAATAAACAAATAAACGAATAAAACTTGTCTTAACACAACTCGAAGCTTCAGCCTGCGGAACATCAAAATAAATAAGAGTAAAATGAATTTTTACGAAACTATCTTTACTAGTGTAACCAAAGTTGAGACCAGTTACCAATCAAGGTTGCATTCTCATACGAAGAATATTTCATAATTCCAATTATTCTATAAATTAATTAGACTGAGGTCGGGACAATAGTTAGAATAAAAACCAGTAATTCTGGCTAAGAGCTTGTTTCCAAATAAAGCGTTGCTTCTGGACGGGAGACCTATTCCTTTTTTAGGAGTAATAGTGGCCTTCTGAAGTCGCCGAACCTATCAACAAAAATCCTCACGACTAATTGCCCCTAAGCTCCTTGTAATGCCTCAGCCACACGTCAAATGTCAATGCAATACATCAATTAAACCATCACTTAGGTATTTTTACACTTTCCCCGTACCTTGGAATGGGATTTAATTATTGGAAATAAATTATCAATGCTGCTAGAGAAAATCTAAAGGCTTCTGGTGTTTCATTAAGAAGAATAGGAAGATTATTTTTAAACCACATCATATCATCACAAAAAAAATACTCGCATTCTTATTAATCTGTATATTAATAAAGTAACAAAGATTCTCTCTATATTAACAAATATAGTTATTATTTTTAAAAATTTCCGCCATCTTCAAAAAATATTTCGCTTTCGATGAATATTTGAATAACTTTTTATTTTTAGGAAAAATAAAAATAACTTACTGCGGAAATGGAGATTCTTCAAAAGCCACTTTTAATATCGATCCTTTAAAACCATATGGACTTCGATATAAAGCCTAGGTAATTATTAAATAAATAAAATAACTGTACCACTACAACCCATGGAGGGTCACGGGCGCATTGCGTGGTAGAGACTGTACTGTGTCTTGGACAACGGTTTTACAGGAAGGTGATTTGTCCACGGCCGACCGCTAAATTTTCCCTCTTTTCGGGAAACCACTTTATAGGGGCTGGATGAGCCCCAGAAGGGTTCTATATCACATAGTATCCATCTCCGGCCGCCAACCGATTAAATAAAAGTCTGCCAGCAAGCGAGATTTGAACCCAGGACTCTCGGCAAAGCTACTCAGCTCCCTACAACTGAGCCACTCCGCTCTCTAATTTTTAAATATGAAGAGAATTTATTAACAACTAATAATAATTACTATTGTAAGATCTTATATTAAAACATTTTAACTGTTTTGCACAGCGATGCCTTAGTTCACATATGTGTTAAGTGCCGAAAACAAGATTTTACAGGAGTCAACTTTGATAGTAATTTAACACAAGAAATACAGTTGAAAAATTTGCACTTAACACATTTGAGAACTAAGGCATCGACATATTTCATTTAGTTAATTTATTATTTATTATTACTGAGCTTAGGGTATGAATGTGTATATTTTATTTTATTTTTATTATTAGTATTATTATTATTATTTATTTTATTTTATTATTATTATTTTTTTTTTACTTTATTTTATTATCATTTCCGCATTAATTTCTTTCTGTTACCGCATGTATTTATTTATTTATTTTATTTTGTTTATATTATTGTTTTGTTATGGAATGACTGTAAGCTACATAACACTATTACTTATTGACCACAAGTGGCAGATTGTAATATTTCAATAAAGTGTTAATATATATAAAAAAAAAAAAAAATTATTACTGAGGTAGCAACTGATAGACCTGATAATTTTTGGAAAATTCAGCTCAGATGTTCAGTACAACAAATTGATACTAAAGACGAGCAATAATAAGCATGCAGCTCAGTAAATATTAAAGTAATGAATAATCCTTTATTTTTAACTTATTATTTTAAACTTAATGTACAACATCAACAACAACTTGAGTTGTTTGTTGAACGTCTTGGTGGTGGGGTGCTCTCTCATGTTTGGAGCCTGTTTGGGCTGTTGATCGTTGGGATGTATTGCACCTTTTTCTTCGAGATGTGATTCACATAACCCCCTTTTTTGTTTTTGGTGTCTTGATAATGCCTGAATAGGCGAAACGTCGACTAGTAAGTGGGTGTATTTTTGAAACATAAGGCTTTGCATTGTGGTTTTTCCCAATTGCATTATAATAAATAATATTGTTTCTTTTTGAGTTGTTGGCTCTATTTTAGTGTTTTAACTTTTCATTCGTTTCCTTTTTAATATTTTCCAAAAATACAAGTTATCATCAGCTTTAATATGGAAAAGAAAATGTAATTATTAAGTAATGTGTATACTTCCCACTTCCCTTAAGATTTGTACTAATTTTCCGATAATTACACTCTTTTTTCCATATTAATGTTTTTATATTTATTTTCGCACCCGATTAATATTGTAAACAATAAAATCAATAAATTTCAGTAGAATTTTTACAATGAACAAAATTTGAAAAATATCAGGACTGCAAATATACTTGAATATTTGAAACATGCTTTTTTTAATTTTTTGATCTTGTCACTTTTTCATGCTCGCTTTTACCGGACTGAAGCTCATCTCATTTGACTTTGTATCCCAAAACATATATTCTATGATCCACCACTTGTATCTTATGGAACATTGGGAGAATCATGTTTGTGCCATTAGTTACTTAAAACTGCGGTCAATCCACGCTGTGAGGCGTGTAAGTAAATGGAAGCAGGTCTACTCCAGATCTCTATATGTAGCCAGGGAATGAAAAATAAAAAACTTGACTGAGCACGTTCTTCTCCTGTGGCCGGTCACACCGTCCGCTACCTCGCCCGAGTAAGATGAAGTAATTATAGATGAATGCTTGTAAATAATCGCTCCATTAGAAAAACTACTGAATGGTGAGAAGAGGATCCTTAAAGCAATATATCAAATGAAATATAGAAAGATTGTTTATCACCTTTCAGATGAAAACATACTAAATTAAACGTTATTGCTTTTAACATTTTAGTAGGATAATAGGTATAATAACACTAAATCAATTCTTTATCACAAAAATCTAACCCTGGGCTGAGGTAAGATACTTTAGGAATACTGAGACTGAGTTTTAAATAGGATCGTGTGATTTTCGAAGAAGCTTGAAGGCTGAATAATAATCAGGAGTGCAAGTACACCTGAAACGTTTTCCACCGGCAGCTATTCTATTCATTAATTCTCGGCTATCTGTATTAATGCTTGGAGTGGAAGGCTTCGAAAGGTTGCTCTGAGAGGTGCGAGCTGCTTGAGAAATACAGGTAGATTGGGAATCCACCCCATCAATGTAATGGTAGGAATAAATAGGTAGTGGGATTTTATATACAAAATTAAGTTTAATGGTTTCTGAAATTAAAGAGGAAACCCTTTTTGGAATGAGGATTTGTAAAGTAGTTAAAGAAAATCAGAACGAGGGGTGTGGAGGAAGCTAGGTCCTGCAAAGACTGTTCCGCCGAGCAGTTAGTTATATAAATTAAAAGGACAATAATTGCAGTAAGATAACAATAAATTAAGATAAATAGGTTGGCTTTCAAATTAAACAGTAAGAGTTGCAAAATATGATATTAAAACTTCATTTTCAGACTTCATCACCATCATGTTTGTCCTCAACCGTTATGTACATACAGAACCTTGGAGCAATTAGGTGCAGTTAATTTCTCATCAGTCGGAACTTAAGAGTCTGTTGGTTGAGGGCAGTCTTTTTATCGCTTGTCCACACAAAACATCTTTTCTACGCTCCGTTGTTTTTTTTTATCTGCATTTGCTATGTATGTCCTACCTGTTGTTAAATATTTGCAGAGGTTCACAAATCTACCTATAGAGTTATATTTAATTTTATTTGTATAATTATTATTAAATTTTTTTTTCGTGAATGTTTGTCTTCTGGCCACTACTAATGGTTTTCTTCCTGACAATCAATCTTTTTTATATCAATAATGATTTTTTAAAAAAGTGTGAATGATTGAGAGGAAACGAATTAATAGACCAAGAATCAACCTTACTAATCTAATTGGAAAGATATAAATTAATTACATACCTTATTTTTCAGTAACAATTATCTGTCAATAACAATTTTTTCCCGTCAATTCATACGTTTTTTCTCTGTCTCTTGAACAGGTGAATGAATTTTAGTGGTTAATTTTTTTTCAACTTCCTTAGAGGTATGAGAAATAGAAAACAATAATGAAACTTTTCTGCCCTATTATTTCCTTTGCCTCCAATATCCGATGGATGGAATCAATGTAATGTAATGATGTAAATGGATTTAATTAATCAAAAGATTTTCTGTTTGCAAATAAACAGATAAAGAGATATGTAATCTCTAATGTTTCCTAAGCCTTAACAACACCAAATGGGCTGAGAAAAGTTTAGTGATATGGAATTTTATTGAACGTAACCGAATTGGTTTAGCAGTCACTAAATAAAAAATGGCGATTTGAAGTTATTTTAAAATTAATAAGTTAGTGATGTCAGTTAATTATATTTCCTTTCATTCATCAAGACCTTGTCAGTTTAATTAGTGTTTTCCCTTTTTCATTTTGCGATCCCACTATCAAACAATAAAAATAACCAACGAAATTAGAACAAACGGACACTAGAATGAAACTAGATCCATTTGTTTAAGAATGTTTTTAATTTAATACAAATTTGTACATTTTTATTTCAATATGTTTATCATGACCATCATACGACCTATTTGGACTTACGAAGTAGAGCTTTGGGGCTCCACTAAGCCATCGAATTCCTCTCGTATCCAATCCTTACAGTCCAAAATCCTTCGTAAAATCCTCAATGCTCCTTATTTTGTTAAGAATAAACTCATCCATAACGACCTTAATGTCCCTTTTGTTGCTGATTTGACCCGAACCCGGTATCAATCCCTTTCATAACAAACATCATTACCACTCAAACCCTCTAGTTTCAAACCTAGCTTCCTCTTCAATTCCCGATAATCCTCCGAGGCGTCTGAAAAGAAGATGGCCATGTGACCTCCTTACTTGAACTTTGATTTGAGTACTACCAGTGGGTAGTTTCTCTACTTGTCATTGTCATGTCATTATATATCACTTAGCCTATTTACTTGTTGTATTATTGTAATACAGTTGTAGATATCAATAAATAAATTTTAAAAAAAAATATGTTTATCCCATTTTCCCGATTAGTAAATTACTTTCCGTTATTCTTTCTTGCGTCTATTGTTCAAAAATATTTAAACGTTTAAGAAAGGCAGCTTTATTCTAATTTTTTAAGCAAGTTATTACTATAGGATTTCAAGATTCTTCAGATGGATGGGCAGATCAATCGCTCGTATTATTTTTATTGGAGAAAGAATTATCAAATTGAAAATAATTGAGTTTTTAGCTTTACGATCCTACGTGCTTGTTTCATTTTTAGTTTCCTCTGAACAGGCAGTAAAAAAAAATTATTTAGCCAGCACTGCTATTACGTTTCCTTATCTAATCGTATACCGATGGCAATATATTAAAATGCTTATATTGAACTCAACACCACTGATTTAAACTATCCATATATAGGACATAGGGTTTTTTAACAGATTAGTAGTTTACTGCGAGATTATTACTTTTTACTCAATAAGTCCGCAAGTCGTGAAACAGGTTAGTTTACAGAGGCTAAGCCCTGAGTGGATAGTTAAAATATCAGTTCATGAATAATTCAAGAGAGTGGAATAGTTGCTATGATACGATATTCATTAATTATAAAAAGTACATGATGATAAGAACTGTAGTTTATATCTTCCTTCTTGTTTCCATTCGGTTAAAAGCCCTGTTGGTAATATATTATTATTCAGTGGTAATGTAGGATTAGGTTTTTGATAACTGTAGACCTATCTGATACTTTAAAAATATTTATTTATATTATTTACAGCTTATAATAATCATTAAAAAATATATAAGTAAGAACTACTTATAACTGTTAATTATCAAATCAAACATGAAACTAAACAATTCAATCCACTAAGCACATTAAATCAGAAACGTCTGTTCTGAATGTAGGCTGTTTTCTTGCACTTAAGTAAAAATAAAAAGGAAAAATTTAAGATAACATACTTAGAATAGGGAGTGGGGATCTAATACTTTTTTTTTCTTTTTTTTTAGTCGCTTTAAGACTTTATTGTCAAAGTCCTATTTTCACAGTTATGTTATGTATTTACTTAGTGCACTGTTAAGTTAGTTGCCAACAGCACGCGGTTTTCCCCAGATGGTTACCGCCTGTTTTTCCCAGGCGGTCACCCATCCAAGTGCTAACCACGCCCGACGTTGCTTAACTTCGGTGATCTGACGGTAACCGGTGTGTTCAACGTGGTATGGCCGTTGGCGATCTAATACTTATTAAATTTCAAATAAATTGTGAATACAGTTTTATAAGGAATAACACATTACCACCGTGACAACAGCCCCCCTACATCCTTCCCCCTGAAGCTCATACTTCAAATCCATCTCTCAGCGTGTAGAAACTCTGGCTTTCACCGTTTCCAAGGCAAATACTATAGCCAATTTTCTGATCTTGCAATGATGAATTCTCTTGCATCTGATGTCTCCGGTAATGTATACAAGAACCCAAACTCCTTGATTTCATAGTACCTAAGTCTCTTAATGATATTACATTAATTAAGACATGTAGGTGCCCTAATATTATTCCCTCATTCCAACGCTAATCCTAATATTCATATGTTCATCAATACCTACCTACCATTACTACAAATACACCAAATCATTCTTCCTTTCGCCTTATTATCAGGAACCCCAACAAATCCGCATCCAGAAATTACCTATTATGGCCAACCCCCTAATTTTTTTTCACACAAAACCCTTGCTATCAGAAAATGAGTGTTGCCAATTATCCTACCTCGGTTCCCCAACAATAATCAAATCCTTAAATACACAGTTGGATCAAAGGAAAGTGGCATATTGATCTGGATCTACGAATTGTGATTGTTCAAGGTTAGTAGGTGCACGAGAAACTACTTTATTTTACCGCATTCAATTGTCCATGGGATACTTTCTTGGATTACTATTTCTTATTACTATTCTGGAAAACTACGATGCTTTCCCACGGTTTGCTCGTTGAAGGTAGGATCATCACGAGTACGGAAATTTGGTGAGCTTATTTCATTCCATTTCTATTCCATCTTTAACACCCGAAGGAAGTAATCGCCAGGAGAATCTACAACTGCGTAGATAGTTCACCAGTCAGTCATTTTATTTCGGACTTGGTGGTCAATATGGTTTATATTTTGGTTACATTATAATGTTTTATCAAGTTGCAAACCTCTTTTCTAAAATTTTATTTGTCATTTGCTGAATAGACTCCTGCGGCTTGGAGTAAAGTTAAAAGTTATATATGATAAGATTAGCTTTCAGAACAAGCTTCACATCCACATACATTTATTCTTCTTCCACCTTTTCTTCTTCCTCTAGACAAAAACAACTGGTGGATCTCAACTAGTTCATCTTTTGGAGTAAATTCTATGTTTTCTTTTACGAATTAAAACTTGTGAACTCCTCCTTATTTTTTATTTTCATTATTCGGCATCCTACTAAAGTCGGACTTAGTTCCACTAGGGAGTGTAGAAGCATATCGTATGATTCACATAACCTTAATAAATAATGCTGTGCAGGCATCCAACTGATATACAAGTTCAGACTAGCCTGTGTTGTAAAATTAAATGCGCAATCGTTCACTGTTAAGTATTGAAGCTGGTTATGTAAAGTGTTCCTACCTTTCGTCTAAATAGCCTCCTCAAAGCCACTGTTAGCCGCCTCTAAGTGACTGCCTTCTTCTCTCATTGAATATTAAAATCCTCATGATCAAATCCTGTTAAAGGATTTCCCTTCTTCGAAAAGTTCATCTGTTTAAATGGAATTGTTGACTGATGGTGAGTCGTATGTGATTCGTATCCCTGTTTATACTCTCGAACAAAAAATAATCGTGACCTTTAATATGAAAAAAGGAGATATTTTTATGGAAAATGTGTATATTTAATCGATAATCATTTCAACAAGAAATAGACGGTTCAACTAACGTTTTGAGGTGTAGATGATGATATAGCCTAAACAGCATGTGCAAGTCGGTTATTTAATCGGTATACAGTCGGTAATAATTAAAATATGCAATCAGCAATAAAATTGTTTTTTAGTAATAAAAAGTTTTTTCGAGAATATTAGAAAGGAAACGAGTGAAAAGTTAAAACTTCTGAATCAAATCGAAGTGACAACCTGCGAAACTGAATCTTCAAAGTTTTGAAAAGTCACCCCCGAAAACCACGGTTTCCTTTATCATGGTATTTGAAAAGTATTTGAGAAACTTAAAAGCCTTTATTTTACAAATTTAAAACAAACTTTGAATAGTCAGCATTTTCTATCAACAAAATAATATTAAAGTGTTAAAACTAAATCTGAGGTCGGTTTGGAATTGGACAATTCTGTTAATATACTTTACTCCATAGAAAAATGATATTTTTATTTTCTCTTGAAAAAATTAGAATAAAAAATTTACAATTTCAGTATTAAGAATAATATTTCAGTAATACAAAAAAGAGTTTTATTGAAATTTGTGATGCCAAGCCTGTTGACTCTCCTTGTGAATCTTAGAGAGTGGATCAAAACTCCAAAATGTTCTCTGGTGCTGATATCCCGGTTTTTTGAAAAGATTTATGGTTTTAAGAATTTTGAAATTGACAAAAATAATTTTTTGTTAGTCTATTATACCTAATTACACCATTACACGCAGTTTTTCTAATTCGCGGAATCCCGTTTATGAAATGCATTATTGCACAATCAATACCGAGGTATTTTTTTTGCGCTGGAATGTTGATTAAACCATCTGTCGAACGAGTCAAACAGAGAAGGCTGATGGCTATCTGAGGGCGACTCTAATATGATTTTTATTTTTCAACTTGTGATAAATTGAATAACAACGAAGATTGCAGTATTTAAGCGATACTGATTTAGGAATGTTGTAGATCCAGAAATGTAGCTTTAAATGCGCATAAAAATATTAACCACCAGGTTGCATTTCTGTTAATACTTTCTTCAATGATTATGAATACGGAAAATGGCCTGTACGAATACTTTAAGCGAATTTGTAATGAATTATAACGTGTAAAGAGCCCTAATGTAATATGGACGGGTCTTTTAATAAAGCTGTTTTAATATATACTCATATTATTAGTTTGATAAATATATCCAGTCTGGCCAGAAACAGTACTCGGTCAACACCTCTCCTTTTGAAGCTTTGATGGAAAAAGAAAACGTTTTTACAAAGACTTATAATAACTTTACAACACATGTGTATCACTTTTATGCTCACTTTAGCTTTTTTTTTTGCTTTTACTTCATGTTAAAATAATAAAAACAAATAAAAAATTATCCGTTTTTTGTACTTTTTCCAAAAACTTCAACATTAGTTTGTTGGCAAGCCTTACGTGATAGAAAAAAAACCAATGTCATTTTTAAATTCAGCGCAAAAAACTACATAAAGATCAGGTTACTAAATCAAAACAATTTTTTTAAAAGTTTTTTTGCAGACCTGTGTAGTTTATCAGGATTGAAAATATTTTCTAGATGGGAGTAATGTCCCCCATGTGGAGTGATAAATAGATAAAGGGGTCATGCTTGAATCATATTGAACACCTCGCCACCAAGCTTGAAGTGCTTCCGTTATTCTGGCGAGTCATGTTTCTTATATTTTTTTTAAGATTAAATATTTGTTTGTATAGCTTTGGGATTTATACTATGTCTTGGTCGAACAAAAGATTCCTTGTAGTTTAGTTGGAAGATCTATGCCGAATCCGAAAAAAATGAAAAACTGGAGAGCTAGGACTAACGCATATCAAAGCGCAGACTAGGCATATCAAGAAACTTGTCTATGCTGGAAAGCTTAGCTTGTATGTTTCTATTGTTCATAACATTGATTTTATTAGTCGGGATGATATATTATTATATTTAACTATAAATATATGATTTATAATATAAATAATTATATTTATAAATTAACAATTGTAAATAATAAAACGAAATAGGGGTGAACTTGAAATGGATAAATGCGGAGTAAACGTTTTATACACTGTTTTAAATTTCTTTAATGAATATTAGTATCATAAACAAGTTGCCCAATATCATATATAATTTTTTTTCACATTCATGGATTTGATATTGCCGACTGTCTATAAAAGTACTAACATTCGTATATAATACAAGATCTTATAATGTGTTGTATATTTTTTTACGGCAACACTAATAAAATCAAATAATAAAAATAATTAGAACATATATTTTCGGAACATGCCACTGTTTCCGGGGACTTTTAACATTTAATTATTTAAATAATCAAATACAGATATAATAAGTGTTTTGATAAATTGCCTTTAAAAATATTATAATTAATTTATTATATAAATTACAAATTATATAATTAATATTACAAATATACTGAAATGATTTAAGAGGTCAATGTGTTGTTAAACATAAACAACAAACAGCCATCTGTTTGTTTTTATTTAATTATAAACAAGAGATTTTATACTTATAGTCTTTATCTTGCAGTTGGTATTGAGGCTCCATCGCAACAGCTCTTGCTTGATACACGTATTATAGGTTTGAACATTTTATTTTGAATATGTACGCACATATACATATTTATATGTATATATTTACATAATTATGTATTTATTTATATATATAACCTTATTAAAATTAATAGTAGTAGATAGGTAAATGAAAGGTTCACGGAAAAAAAGCGGATAGTGTCAGTTATCCCTAAAAGGAGCTATACCCATCAATATATTTTAATCTAATGTATAAATTAGCGACCGGATACTCTTGTAAATTTTTTTTCTTTAGCTTGAAATTAATGGGGGGCAATTTACTTACACGATTCTGTTGTTTAATAATTTATTGAACACGAATTAACTAATGGATATGGTAAAAAAAAACGTTGCATACTGTTTTTTGTAATTAAAGGAAATTAGAAACCAGTATAACCTAATCGACATAAAAAGTTTAAAACATACCAGTTACAATTTTCATTATTTAAATGGACAGATTGTTATGTCTTCATCCTCTTAATCCTATGAATAATTCCTCCTTCAAATATAAACACGAATTGAGGCTAAAAAGATAATTTCAAAATTAATTATGCATATTTATAAAATTCGATCAGATTTTTTTTTCATTCGGCTAGCATGGATTGAGGCATCGATTTATCGGAAGAACGTTGGAATTGGCATAGTCAACCATGCAATACAATCTTTAAAAGATTAAAACCGAATTGAACCGAACTGGAAGAAGTCTTCTGTCACGATGCGTTAATACCACCAAAAAACTGCCTTAATTTAAATCCTTGTTTTTCCAACATCTGGCCTCCCAAAAAGATGCTCTCTAAGCAGATTAGTCATTTGCTTAAATGATCGGTATTGAATAATTGATTTTTTTGCTTAATTGTTTTTGTTTCTTTTTCGTAAAGAAGATATTGCATGCTAGCTCATGCATTTATCTGTTGTTATTAATTTTTCTTATTCTCTATAGTCGGTTAATACCATATCATAATTCTTACGTTTTATTTATTTTATTTGTATTTATTTTTTTTAGAACTTTTTAAATGCTTTATGATTTGTATTATGCAGAATTTTGGCCAGATATGGATTATGTCTCTTTTTCAGTTCATGCTTGTTATTCTAAAGGGACTTAAACCCAGAATAAAATTACTTTCCTATTCAATTCTATTCTAAAAATCTATAAATGATCGTGAACTTGCAGGCCAATATCGCATCCCAATGCTCAACACAGCCTAATTTTATCATTAAAGCTCAAGCAATTTATACAATTAATTAATAAGTTTACACATAGATATTAAATGATGAAATAGACAGGTTAATTTTTTTCGCATAAAATAAGTGAATGGCAGGATTTTATTTTGCGTTTTTATCTCACAGTGAACAACTTTTTATTTGCCCCAACTCCTGAGTCAAGTAATAAGGATTTGACGTGGTTTTAAATGGTCAATTAATTATTCTTGAGTTCGACCGAATTAAATATATATTAAGTCATTACCATGTAATTGCATATTATATGATTAGTAAAAAATATTTCTGATTGTCGGAGAATTTTTTGAAAGTGAAAGAAGCCTGGAAACTTTCGCACCTAATTGCTGCCTCTCGGAATCCTACTGACTCCACCATTCGGGTTAAAATTATGTTTACATAACACGAGAAAAATATGTAGTTTCGTCGAAACACATGTAAGAAATTATGAATCAAAACCTAAAAAATAATAACCTTAGAATGTTTTTGGTGGCGGATTCAAATTTTTGTAAAGCTATTACAAAATATAACTGTTATTTTATATATATATATATATATATTTTTTTTTTTATTTAATCAATTCCCCATAGTTGGAATATTTTATCTTTGGAATCAATAGCTCTATTGGAATCTATAATTAGGAATACCAAATTAATTAATTGATTGTGAGCGTTTAGTTCAAATTAATTTTTATAAATTCTTAAGGTGCCATTTAGCTTATTTTAAGGAGTAATTTCAGTAGGGTCAAAACAATATTAAAAATTTAACATTTAACCCTTGAAAGAAAATGAAAAATTATTAATTTTCTTTTTTTTTTAATATCAACATATGCTTTTATTTCTATAGTTACTCTTTAAAGTCTAAAATAAATAATGCCTGAATACTTTATGAACGTTATTTTCTTTTTTCTTATATTTTTGATTTTTTTAATCTTGTGATTAATCTATACTTTTATACATATTTTAAAAATTTATTTTTACCTCTATCTTTAGATGGTCATAATTTTAAAATGAAACAGAAATAAATAAGAAAATATCGGACACAGTGATTCGAATCTTTTCAAGGACTTATCAAAGCAACAAATAAATAAAATTAACAAAATTTAACTAAACAAAGTTCTAGTTGTTTAACTATAAATTATAATTTATGAAGAGATAAACTAATTCCCACCCAAGGTTTAACTTCTTCATCTTAACTGATCTTGCAGAGTGGATAAATGATCTGACTGATAATGAAATAAATTACGTTTCCTTTATTTATTTTGTTTGTATACGAAAGAAAATTATTATAATGAAATAATTATATGTTATAAACTTATGATTTTCTATTCAGTTAGGATCCTTTTAATTATTTTGAAATCATTGAAACATTTTAAAAAACCATGAGGCTTTCAAGAAACCCTAGAACCTAAGGTAAACCTTTCATTTGCGGTCCATGTCCTTCTTGTAGACAGTTAATAAAGAAAAGAGGAGAAAGGGACAAAATATGGCTTATACTGAATTGAAGGATATAATAATAAAATTAAGAAATAAATAGATTAATAAATCAATTTGAACAATTTATAACAATTATTAATAACAACAGTTAAATATAAAAGTATTTTTTATCCTAAAAACAAAAATAACAATGTAAATGGATTAAAAATAGAAAAACAAATACTACTCCATAATCAAAAACTTTTTTTTACTTCTTAAGTTGTTGTACCCCTCATCTTTAAACATTATTTGGTCCTTGTTTAATTTTTTTTAAAAAGCAGTTTTTGTAGTAATAATATCGAATTAACACTACAAAATAATTTAGATATATATCTTAAAACATATTAGTATTTCTATATTTTTCCAAGGACTCTACGACAACCTTAGAAATCCTTTTCTGGTAATCGCCACGTAAACCGGGTCACCCCGGGCATTTAATTTAATTCATTCATTTAAATCCATTCATTCATTCTCTACTCAATGTGCCATCTTACCACTGCCATCTATTCAAAACATTTATTATTTTAACCGCCTAAGCTTTTCCATGAAGGAATTTATTTGCCTCACGTAACTAAACGACACAACAGAGTCGAAGATACAACTTTATTTTAATATCACGTTATTTTGGTATTATGAGTTGCTATAGCAACTTAAAAAAAAATTAAAAATATGAATACAAAATTTGAGCAAATCATGGGAAAATAAACGAATTTGCTTATGCATGCAACCCAAAATAAAAATTTTAAAAACGTAAAAAAAAATTACAATAACAATTAAGTGATTATGCATAAAGTTAAATACATGATAGTTATTATTTTTTACTACAAAATTTATTAATAAAACAGTATTAACTTATAGATGATTATAGACACAGATAGAGAATTACACAGGAACAAATATGCAACGTTATGCAGTTTAGCGTTTATAATTGTAGTTAGTGATTTATTCATTTTCTCTATTCCGCTGACTTGGAAATTAAGTTTTATTTTGATTCTTATCTAATACACTGGACTGCAATACTATGTAATTATTATCTTTGAAAAAAAAACAGCTTCCAATCAATTCATTTATTATTTCAAACAGTGACGTTTCGACACTTAAATGTCATTTTCAATATTTAAAAAAAACATCAACATCGGCAAAAAACATTTATTTTAAAAAAAAAATTTTAAATTACTTTTTGTAGACTATTGACCATAGAGGATATTTGATCCACAAGAAAATGAATTTTTTTAAAAATTAATACTATGCATTTTTATGAGATTTTTGACTTGTAACTTGTGACCATGTTGTTAGGTTTTCGGTCCAAGGTCCAAAGTGATTAAATAAAAAAATTCCAAAAAAGGTAGGTTGTGTTCATAATGAAGTTCGTAACATAATCATTACATCAAGCGGTAACACCAACTACATAACCATAACACCAGCTAAAAAATCATAGATAAATAATTAATAAAAAACAAAGATTATATACAATTTCACTTACAAATTTTAATAGGATGCTTACCGCTGAGCCACAAAGAATAGATAAGGTAAACAGTAAAATTTGGCAATTACTTGTCCATAAACAACTGATATGCATTCGCACGTAACGACAGCCCACAATAGAGTGAGCTCACATATGTAGAGACACATGACGGGCGAACTTAGCGACAAAAAAAAAAGAAACTCGTTACAAACTTTTTAAAAGTTATATTAGGATGTTGATGTTTTTTAAAATATTGAAAATGAAATTTAAGTGTCGAAACGTCATTGTTTCAAAGAATAAATGAATGGACTAGAATCTGTTTTTTTTTCAAAAATATTAATTTTTATATGTCAAAAAAATTTTAACTGAATCAATTTTTCTGGGCTATAATGGTAACATTTTATTAATTTTTTTTATTTACAAAGAAAATCAGATGTGAGCTAATGATTTTATTTTATTGATTATTAAAACCTTAAAGACGAACTACAGAAGTTTCCGTTACACTTATTTTTATATTTTTCACCTTCATACAAAATCTAAAATATTGGAAAAAAAAATTTCGTCGAGGTTTTTTATGTTGCTAAATGGAATGTTGAAAAACGCAGGGAGAGGTCGAAAACGTGAATTTCAAAACAGTTGCAATTCCTACAGCTTGGCAAATTATACTAAATCAATTTTTCGCATACCAAAATGATATCTCTACTGAGATAAAATGTCAAGTGCCGATTTTTGTTATTTTCGCGAGATGTCCTTGAATGAATGTAGAAACTTTTATGTTGAATTGTCCCTGAATTTTATGCTTATTAACTTTT
This sequence comes from Arma custos, assembly GCA_037127475.1. Taxonomy (NCBI): domain Eukaryota; kingdom Metazoa; phylum Arthropoda; class Insecta; order Hemiptera; family Pentatomidae; genus Arma; species Arma custos. Next base: position 97,896,665 of record CM073761.1, read on the forward strand.
ATCTAATGAATTTTCCCCTTAGACTATTTATTTCCAAGCTGCTTATTTGTAATTTTATTCTATCATTACATATAAGTTTTGTACGTATATTTTTGTAATAATTTGTCATTTTGGCCGTCGATTTTGACCACACCAGGTAACAAAGCTATTACGCTGTGGTACTCAGTAGATGAAGATTTTAATTTTCATTAGTTATGAATTTTTAGATACGATCCTCCGTTAATGGTTTATAGAAGATGAAAAACAGAGAATTGCCTAAATGATTTATTATTTATTGCTTTCATAAGGCAGTTTAATTCAAAATTCAATACTTTCTAGTAACCAAATACCGTTTTAGATCTTGGATAATGGTTCGACTCGTTGGATTTTTAAACGACTGGTTGTCAAACCGGGCACACCCAGCCTGCGTAGCTTAACAGAAAATCTACTAAGTATTATCTGAGTGAAGCTATGAAGCCAGGATCTAAGCTTGCTCATGTTTGTTGACTAACTTTATATAAATATTTTAAATTTTTTTTTTTTTTTTTAATATTTTATTTTATTTTATTTTAAAATATGTACAAAGTTTAAAACATTGGTGGGATAATCCCTTACAATGAAAATGAGTTCACATTACAATGGTTACTGATTAATATGTTTTTGTTGTTGGTAAAATTTAAAAAACCAACAGAAAAGAGAGAACATAGGATTTACTTAAGACATAATTTATGTATAACATAATACAAAATGCATATTATTTATAATAGTATCTGTTTTGTTCGTTTTTTTATTTAATTTACATTTCTTATGGTACGTTCCTCTACCGTTTCTCATATTCTTTTCCATCCCAAGTTTCTCTTCGCGAAGCTTTCCTTAACACCTTCTTCCAAGGTATGTCGTGGTATTCCTCTGGACCTTCTTCCGTTTATTTAATTATAAAGAATTAAATATTTTAGATATTTGGATTTGAAACTGTCACGTCTGAATATCCTGGGAGCAAATTTTTTTCAGGAATTTCTTATCATGTCCTACAACAATATATAATACTGTATCTAAAATAATTAACCAAGTTATTTCGCTGACTGACAGATTTAGTTGGTTGTAGCCGATGTAATAGAGTGGAAAATACTCAGGAGAAGCAACTTTTTAATAAAAAATAAAATAAAAAAACATTTTATCCCAAATAAGTTGCAATTATGTAGAAGAGTGCTGTTGCTTTCGCATTTAGTGTAATTTCTTTCCTAAAAAAATATTTCTCAGTTAGAGGCGGAAGATTGCCACTAGCGGTACGGTAATTGTGGAAGTCCGATTCTTACATTAACACATCATCTTCTGAGAGGCCGTCAAACGTTTTTCTCAGCTCAACTTGTCAGACCAATGGTATGCATTAAAAGAGCTTCACTTTTCCTTACCAATGGTAAATAATAGTCTGAAAGTAATTCGGTAATTTTTCTTAGGCAGGACATATTATTCCAGCCTTAACAAACTATACTTGAATTTCAGCTTAAACGAAAATATGTATTTAAACTGGGTTTTATTCAGGTAGAATGTACTGGAAATATTACTCTTGTTATTTATTTGCAACATTTGTTTTGCTAAAGTAATAATTTTTTGTTTTCATGTTTTAGGTAAGAAACTGAATTCGATTGAGCATTTACTTTCTTCTAAAGGTAATTGATTACTATCATTATTAGAAAATAAAAAGAACTTTTCTTGGTATATGCATTGTGCCAAAACTAAATCAGCGAAGGATCTTATGTTTTTATGAACCGAATCATTATTTACATTACTCTACTGAACTAATAGCTAATCATTTCTCAATAGTAATATATATATTTATCGGGTAGTCGGGAAATTAATGCAGGATTTTATATTTTCCTTAAACTACCGCTCCAAATAGTAAACTGTTTATGTATTTTTGAGTTTTTGACTTTTATAAATGGAAATAATTATTAATCCTCCTTCAAACAAGACAAAGAAGGCCGTGGAAGAAGTTCTGCATATCTAAGACGATGTTCTCCAAGCTTTTGTGGAAGAAATTCCCTAAACAACTGGAGAGCTAGCAACTAAACAACTTGGAGAACTAGCAACTAAACAACTTGGAGAACTAGCAACTAAACAACTTGGAGAACTAGCAACTAAACAACTTGGAGAACTAGCAACTAAACAACTTGGAGAACTAGCAACTAAACAACTTGGAGAACTAGCAACTAAACAACTTGGAGAACTAGCAGGGAAACTCGAAGTCAGCAAATCAAATGTCGATGACCAACTTAAGATGATTGGGAAGGTGAAAAAGCACGACAGTTGGAAGAACTTCTTCCACGGCCTTCTTCGTCTTCAAGGCTCAAAATTCTTCTTCTTCGTCTTCGTCTTCTTCTTCGTCTTCGTCTTCTTCTTCTTCGTCTTCAAGGCTTCTCTCCCTCTCAAAATCTCTGGAACCACCGTTGAACAGTGAACACACACTACACTGCCTTCGCCCCAGATTTCGTCTCGACTGAGTTTGAACTCGTAAAACAAAATAATGCGAAAATCACCACGCATTGAAACCTTTTTCCTAGTTGCAAAATGTTACAGAGGTAAACAAACATTTTTATTTGAAAGAGGATTAATAAGTTACAATTACATTTATAAAGGTCGAAATCCAACAAACATAAACCGTTCATTATTTGGAGGGATGTTTTAATTAATAAGTGATTAAAAATCGAGGTCTATATTTTAAGGAACAAGCTTAGATGAACTAAAATTTATATTATCTGTAGCCCATAAACTATATTATTCACTGCTGATTTCTTTAATAAACACACAAACTTTTATTTTTATTATGTTTTATGCTATTGTACTTTTTCCTTCCAAATACTTAAAAATCTATATGTCTGAAAAAAAAAGCTATTTCTTCAAGTTATAACATTTCATCAACATATCTATTTAGCTTCATTATGCTTTTCTTTTTTTAATTCTATTAAAGATGTTTGAAACTTATATGTATATACGGGATGTTTAATATAGGAGATCGCCTAGTAATTATCTTGGCCTGTTTCAAGCCTCTAATTACATATGATATAATGACGTGAAACCGGTGTAGATTAGTAGGGCAAGGTTCTACATAGCTGGAATTATAAACGAAATCAAACGCTTTCGTCCTAATCGTTTCCTTTAGACTAAATAGATTCGGATTTTACAACAATAATCGCCGTCAAAGATAATTGAAGAGATTGATGGTATAATTACAACTGCAAACAAATCGATACAAACGTCAAAAAAGCTAACAGATCATCCGACAGAAAGATTTATCTTTTCAACTTAAATAAGAAAAGGTTTTTGTGTTATTTACCTTTCAGAGTATGAGTATTTGGCAGCTGTTCTTAAATGGTCATATCATAATTAACAAGTTCCTTCTAGAATATTTTTTTTATTGTTACGGATCAGTGATAGAATAGGATAGAAAAATGATTTTATTCTAGGATCAAGTCCCTTAAGAATAACAGATGAGTACAAATGTGATAGAACATATATCCGGCCAAGAGGCTACATTATAAGAACCATGCATTATTTAGACAGAATCATACAGGGATATTAGATGAAGTTAAGTTATATTTCTCATTACTGTAAATATTAAAACTGAAATAGATCAGTAAATTGCAATTTTCTTCGAAAATAATATAAATGTATTATTCAATGTCATTACAATCATTAAAAGAATGATACATATTATTACAGCTTGAGACATCTCATTTATAACTATTGCATGGAATATTAGCGTAGTAGATTTATATAAAATAGATATTGTACAATTAAATTTAACAAAACATCTTAAAAAAAAAAAAACCGTAACCCTACAACCCTTGAGGGGTCTTAGGTTCAGTGAATGGTAGAGACTGAAAGGATTTTAAGGCAGCGATTTCGCCTTAGCCGATTTGTCCGGGATCACACTCAACTGCTAGGTTTTTTCCCAATCAGGGATAGCTACATTATCGAGGTTGGATAAGCCCAAGGAGTCTGCAGATCCGACAGGATCCATCCGTGGCTGTTAACAGATTACATAGTTTAACTGCAACAGCTGGATTTGAATCCAGGACCTATAGCTCTTCAACTCAGCGCTCTATACACTTAGCTACCGCGCTCCTCTTAATAATATCAAAAGTATCAAGTTTTATTATATTATATAAGTATAATTTTAACTCTAAAATAGATCTAGAAGTAGGAGATTGACTGAATTAACGTCTCATATACGTTTACACGGTATAAACACTAAACACGTGTCTGCCTTTACGTTGCCCCTCCAATTATAAACCATTCAAATATTTATTCAGGTTGGGGGTCCTCAAATTTTCCATTTCCGTCTATTTCGATTATAATTGTAGTATTTAAGGTATTCAATTTGGACATAAATTCTGTTTGCCAATCATTATATAAAGGAGATTTATTTTACAAATATATATTAATGCCTTGTTCTTGAGAAATTGCCTATATAAAGTATCTTTTAATCAAAAATATCTCTACTAACTATTAAAAAATTTAAGAAAACCGAAGAACATAGTTTAGTGTCTAGTAAACCGACGTGGGACTCAAATATTACCGAACCTGACTTGAAAATCAAATTTACAGTTTTAGAATTCATAGGTAAAATGATTAGTTTAATCATCTTTAAAAACGGAATTGTTTTTTCTTGGGGCTATAAAAAAAAACCTTTAGTCCACATCATTGTATTATTTTCATTTATTAAACGTTTAGACCTGTATGGTCATTTTCAATATACCTTGATTCCATCAAACACTTCTTATGTCAGAAACATATTAGTGAACTAGGTATAAAATTTTTCTGTAAAAAAACATAAATAGGAAAAAATTCGACAATTAAAAATTCAATATTACAAACAATTACATAATCATAATACATATAGTATTTTAAGCAGTTAAAAATTTATACAAGGCAATATAAAATTATATTCTAAAAACTTACAATTTATATATCTGACATAAGAAGTGTTCGATGGGAACAAGGTACATATATTGAAAATGACCATACAGGTCGAAACATTTAATAAATGAAAAAAATACAATGAACTGGACTGAAGGGTTTTTTTCACATCCCCCAAAAAAATATCGAATCAGATTCGAGTACCCTTAAACCTAAATTAAACGGAATAGCTACTTCCACCAGATCTGCGAATTGAAGTAGAATCATAAACATCACTATACAATTATCCCAGTGTCCGGGCCAACCACGCTTTTCCATTTTGTTTCACTCATCAGAAATTTAAATACGTCGCAAGCATTAGTCAATGAAACAAGAATGCGTGTCAAGGCTTTGCAGCATAATACCATACATTGCAAATTTTAAATAGAGTAGGGATGTATAAATTTGTTTTCGCAAACTGTTAATTATATTTCGCGGCAACTAGGGTTTGTCCTTATATATTTCTGAACGAAAAGTCATTTAGAAAAGAATTACGGTGTATTTAACAAAGATATTGTTTGGAAAAAGTTTTAAGTTGTTCAATAAATAATTACAAAAGAAAAATAATTGGAATCTTTATTATTATTAGTACTCGTATTAGCTCCAATAAAGTATTTAATTTAGATTTATTTATAATATATTCGTCATTTTTTATTCCTAATACCTCTAATATCAAAAATTTCAACAGTTCATCCTAGAACACAGAATATTCCTTTTCTTTCTATGTAAGTAGAAATTTAACACAGCTTGTAACTAGGATCTGATTTTTCCTTGAGATCATTGTTTGGGTAGTGAAGCCAATTATTACTGAATCCTTCAAGTATAAATAATGTCTTATTGAAATACAAATAAAATAAGGTATTCTATAACACCCATAATTACCATATAACTAAATATGAAATGATTGAATTAAGTTTTATCTCCACAAGTGATTTTTTGTTCATGTTCTTTGTTCATACAGCAGATTTACTTGATGTAATATAATTACAGTTGTCAATATCAATAAAAAAAAAAAAAAAGTTTTATCATTTTCTGACTGTAGAGCAATTATTTTGATATTTTCGAACAATGTTAGAAATTCATAATTTTCCCTCCTTAATATGGACTGTATTTTGAGAACCACTGATATAAATGTTATCTGGAAGTTGGGTTTTAAATAAACTTTGGCCGATTTGATCCCTGACAATGAATAATTTTATTTTGCATCATTTACATCATACAATAATAATAGTTTAAGATGTTCATCAAATCAAAACAATCATGAATTGATATCTTTCCTTAAATGATAATAATAAAAGACTTTGCTAACATGAAACTGAATGCCGACACCATCAATCGCTGTTAATTCTCTCCCGTCAACGGCTTAACGCTTAACTCAAACCGTGAAATCAACCTTTCACCTAAGGCTCGCTCTACCCATCGGACGTGTACCAATGGGCTCAGCGCCAGCAAGTTTAGGGATTCGATCGTTATTAAGCACAAATCGGGTGTGTAATCTCCAATGTGTTCTCCAATTGTGGCGTCCTTTTTGTCCTTTTGTCGGACCGAATATTAAACATTACATCCGAATGAAAAGTATTTAGCAACTTTGACATAATTGAATGCTTCGATCATGCACATTCCTTGATTTACTATCTTATTGGTTATACCCTGTTCAACCAGGGCGTTGTACAGCGTTAGTCTTTCGGTGGACTCTTAGGCCTTTTTAAATTTTTTGTATCCTCTAGTATTTGGTGTAAGGAAAATATTTGATTGATAGTTGAACAGTTTCATCTAAAACTATTTTGCTAATCTCCCATAATTTACTGGACGCATTCCGTAATAACTGTTCAAAAAATTTAAAAATTGCGCGTTTATATGATGGCCTACTGAATCAGCATGTTTTTTTCTCGGCTATAAAATACGCGTTTTCCGATTAATCTAACTCGTAATTAAATCGGTCAACATCAAAGGGATGGCTGCCAATTGAGCTGCGACCACGGCAAATTTCCGAATGGGTCGCCGTTTCCACCTCGAAATCGTAAATCATCCCTAGCTAAGGCACGTCTACCTTCCTCAACCTTCGCTTTATTAAAATTCCATTCCCAGAGAAAGTGCATCGGTTTGAACACGTCATTCTGCCTTCTGCGAAGTTCATTAATAGTTAGTGTGCATTTGTGGTTACTACTTGTATAGTAACGTATCCAGTAATGTGGTGAATAGTTGATTGTACGATACATTCAAGTTATCATTAAGGTCATTAATTAGAATGTTTTATGGCAAGGTGTATTAATGGTGCACAGATATACCAGTAATCAACAAGTATAATTCTTGGTGGTTACATACAAATTAAACCATGAAAAATGGAAAGCTATTAAATATTTTTTAGACCAATATCATGACAAGAAAGAATACATTTTAAATACATTATGTTTGACTGTAAATTTAAAAAAAAATCTCTTTAGATAACAAGTTGGTTTGGAACACGATCTTCACCTCTCATTTTGAATGCCATGAAAATGCCGACAGCCCGACTAAGATATATTGTTTTTGTTCTATCAAATTTTTGTTACTCCTTTTACCAGCCATATCTCATTATCATTAACGTTAGTTTTGTTCCGTCGGTTGATGAAGCAGGAGAATTTATCTAGCATTACTGCAACCGTTGGCCTAAATTATCGAATCGGAGAAGGTTGTGAGGTTGTGAAGATTTACAATTGAATAAAATGCACGACTATTAAAATGCATTCTGATACTTTCTCTCTCTCTCTCTCTCTCTCTCTCTCTCTCTCTCTCTCTCTCTCTCTCTCTCTCTCTCTCTCTCTCTCTCTCACTCTCTCTCTCTCTCTCTTTCTGTATATATTCTACTCGAAGGAAATCAATAACAATTTTAATGGTTATGCAAATAATCAGAACGGACGTACCAGAAAAAGTAAAAGAGAAAGACCAAACTGTATTCGAAATTTACATATTATAACTGTAAATGAAAACGAACATAGGTTGTTATTAATAATTGTGTTACTAATAATCGTTTTAAAGTCACCTCTGTATCGAATTTGAATCCTTGGAAATGTAAATGTATATAAGTATTTAAGCACTCGTTGATCCAAATAAATTTAATAAACGTGTTTTTTCTAGGTTTTAGTATAATTAATACAAGTTATAAAAACTGAGATACTTTATAGAGGGATCAATGTATATAAATGAATCTAATAAATAATAATCTATATTCGTAAAGCAGTGATAAAGTGTTTCCAAAAAACTGTTCATAACCAAAACAAGAAATTCTACATAACTTTCAAGTTAGTAAAAAACAGCCAAACCAGTCAAATACCTTAAATTAAATACATTTTATTGTCTTCATCTAAAATTTTGAATTTATATACCTACAACATATATGTAATGGATCTTGATATCGCAATATTTTTACCAAGGATACATCTGATTGATGTGCAAAGATGCTGATGATCACGTGAACGCGTCTCAGTTGGTTACTCAAGCGTAATTTTCGAATTGAGGGTAAGCACACTCACGATGTTGAGGAATATGTCAGTTTTTTTTTTCGTAGTTCTAATCTTTTCGTAAATATATTCTTATTTTTCTAATGAGTGGATGTGAAGTTTAGATAAATAATGTCAGGAAATATTTTTGCTATAGCAGTAGAATAATAAATTATGAATGGAAACGAGTCATTCATCATACACTTATCAGTTTTTACAGTTCAAACAAAACACGGATACCTCGCAAAGCAGAAATATATTTCAGTTATATACATTTCAATGTTTTTACTTTTTTTACCTAAATATAAAATATATTTTGTAGATGGACCAGATTATCCTAACCTTACCCCCCCTTACCCCCTCACATACCCCAGTACATCGCAATATTTTCCTTATATCTAGTGATTGATTAGAACAATAAATAAAATATGGTGTGACCTACCAAATTGGTGCCCAAACATCCCTGAAACGAATATGACTATGATTTTTATAGCCGTAGTTCAGCATTTCCGATATTTTTTTTTTCAAATATCGATGTTTTGAGAACAATCAGATGTGGGTTAAGAATCAAAATTAATTTTCTGAGGCAACATAAGGCACCAGTAAAGTCAACATTTTCAAGCCTATCACTCGATAAATGAGATTTAAAGAACGATTGGGAATAAAAAGCCAACAATACCGAATAAATCTTCAATTCCACAGTATGTGAATTACTTATTATTATTAATACGACGGAGGGTAAAGGTGATTTGATGAGATTTGTGGGAATTTATTTTAATCCTCCTGTTTTGACACCAATTGTCAAGGTCAGTGATATGGGATTGAAGAGTTTGGTCATTAAATTTATTGCTGTTTTTAAGTGCACTCTTTGCCATGTAATAATACGTTAAAGTTTGTGCTCCAAATGTTTTATTTGATCAATGTTGGTTATTTTCATCACTATCGTTCTTCAAATTTCAACTTCGATATTTTAGGAAGTATTTTCTATTTCAGCGAATTACTTTTGATTATTATCGGATCTGTTATGGTTCCCTGACTCTCTAGCTTTGAAGAGAACAACAACGAATTGCCGATCAAGAGTGATAAAAAAACTAGTTGAAGTCAAATTTTTAAATTCATTAGTCCGCCATTATTGACCGCCATTTTGAAAGGGAGCGGTTACTTTTTTTATGGATTTTTTTTTTTTAATCACTTCTCACAAAGACACGACGATATGCAAATTATAAGGTGGGGGGGTGGTCTGGTCCGCCTACTCGAATGCGAGTTTTCGACAGAAATACAAGTTTTTGTTAGTCTTATTCAAAATAACCACGTATTTCAAAATAGCCTGTACCGTGTATAAGGATAGCTTCAAAACTAAATGAAGAAATAAGTAAAGGTCAATTTATACAAAAAGTAAAGCTCTTAAAATTATCTTACTATGCCACTTTTATCTAGTGATATTTTTTTTAGAATACACCTTTCCGAATGATGAGTACTCCTTTCCGAACGTAAATTGCCGAAGTTATAAACTGTTTCCATAAACTTTATCTCCCTACCACTTAATAAAAATCTACAACTGGGTTTTATAACCTGTATAATTTAATGTGGATTGACCCCGAATCCTTTAAATATTCTGTCCAATAAATATTATTAAAAAGTCGTATTTGTAGGAAAACCAATGTTTTAATGAATTAAGTAAATATTTATGACTATTATACATAACAAATAGTGCCAATTTTCATTATAATATCAAATGAATAGTTTAAAACCAATGATTCAGCCTGATCTTGTTTCATTCTTGGGGAAGCCCTACGAAAATTCAGAATAACTTGAGGAAATCATTTATTTTAATCTCCTAACGTGGATATTTAAAATAGACGATTGCAGATATTACAAATAATAGGTAACAGACATTATTCAACAGGTAAAACGTGATATAATTAAACAAAACCTTCATTTGCGATAATTTATAACGATCGTTATTAACCATATCTTTCTGTATCACCATTATTTTCCCATTCGTCTGGTAGTAATAATTATTAAATTATAAAGTGCGAAAAAACAGTTATTTAAGATCTTTGCAGGTGGTCTCAAATTAAGTCTCAGTTATAGTTTTGAAATTTTTAAATAAGCAAATTTTAATTTATAAACATAATGTTTTTATAAGTACCAATTGAATAATTACACAGGTTTGTACAAATAAAACTTTTTTTTAAACGGATCTTTATGTAGCTTTTTGCACTGATTTTAACAATGACATTGGTTTTTTTCTATCACTTAAGGCTTGCCTACAAAATAAAGTTGAAGTTTTTGGAAAAAGTACAAAAACTGAAAATTTTGTATTTGTTTTTCTTATTTTAACATGAAGTAAAAGCAAAAAAAAACAACGATACCTAGCTAAAATGAGCATAAAAGTGATACACATGTGTTGTAAAGTTATTATAAGTATTTGTAAAAACGATTTCTTTTTCAATCAAAGCTTCTTTTGGTACTTTTCCGGCATTGTTCTAGTGAATTTTCCCTTTTTGACATTCAACAGTAGTCTGCCATCATGTTGATATTCCATCGACCTTGGTATCTGCGCTACATTTCTTTTATATCTTGATGGAAACGTCCTCCTTGTTCCTCACTTACAGCCCCAAGATTTTCTGGAAAGTAGTCCAGATGTGAGTGAAGGAAATAAACTTTTACACTCATGTTGCAGCCCAACATTTTGTAGTTTTTTAACAATTCAGCAACCAAAGTTTTGTAGATTGAGTCTTTTTTGTTTCCAAGAAAGCCTTGTACAACAAGTTTAAATTAATTCCATGCATTTTTCTCTTCCATTTCCATTTTAGTGACAAACTTTCATTTTTTAAAAATTTTCCGATGTCAGGCCCAACAAAGACTAGGAAACTGTTCACAATGATATTTGAAACAATCTCCTTCTTTGGGCAATGCTTTCAGAAGCTGTTTCAATAGTCGCAATTTGATATGAAGTGGTGGAAGTAAGATCTTTTTAGGATCCACTAAACTTTGTCTTTCAACATTTTCAACTTCAGGAATAAGAGCCTTTCTGATTGGTCACATCTGCTTGACATAGTTTTGTTTTCTGTCACGGATATCCCATTCACAGAGGAAACATAGAAACTTTGTGTAACCACTTATTGACCTAGTGACATGGAAATAACTTTCAAATCCCCTCAAATGGTCCACAGAAGCATATCGGTTACCATTGTGAAGAAGTACAGCTTTCAAACTCCTTTTTGATGAATCGATGAAAAGTCTCCATTCCTCTGGTTCATACGTGATTTTGAACATTTCCGTGATTCCAGGTACATTGTTGCAGGAAACTAGGTCACCCTCTTGTGTAAAAAAGGGATAAATTCCTTTTCTCTAGATCGGTAGCTTGAAAATGAAGCACCGGAGGCTAACATACATATGTCTTTCTTTAAGTCCAGACATTAAAACTTCCGCTGAAATTTGTGCTTATCTAGAGGTGATGGAATTTGTTCACTATTCCGTAATCAGCGCAAAAAATTGTTAAACCCACTAGTTAAATATGCAAACGTTTTTTCATCGCAGACCTGTACTATTATTACTTTTACCTACCAAAAAAAGATCATAAAAAGTTTAGTAAATGCAATTATTATAAATCATGATTGTAAATGATTAAATTGAAGATCTTGTGGCAAGAATTCTTAATGAGTTGTTCCGACTCAATAATTATCAATTAATATTTATCAATGACGTTCTGAATGCATAACGAGAATACTGCTACTGGATAACTGTCATTCGAGCTGTGAAGGATTATAAACCAACAACAATTTCTAAACTTACCTTCAAATATACAAGTGTTTTGGATAATATTCCATAAAATAAATCAAACAATACAAATGCCTACTTGTTTTTCATGTCATCCCACTGTGTGCCAGGTTGAATAAAATAAGGGCTTCAGGTGGGTTTTAAATTTGGTTTGCAAATAAACCAGAAACCTTATCTCACTTGGTCACCATTTGTTACGAAACGTAATAGGGTTTCTAGGGATATTACTGTCTAGAAAAGCGAATCAAGTTCAACATCACACTTTTTGACAAAGAATAAGAAAATCTACTGGGAACAATTTCCAGGGAAAATGAACGTGAAAGTTTTGCAATTTTTCGTTTGCTTTTCTTCTTGATCTCTTTAATTATTTTAGCGATTCAAACGAATTTCCGATTGTTTAGAGAAATAGCAAAAGGAAAACAATTATGAGGATTGCCGATTTTTCATTCGCCTTTCAACTTTCATCTGGTAAACGGATTGTTTCGTAGAAAACAACAGAATTATTTTAAAATAAAATTTGAATAGAAAGAATTTAGTTTCACAAACTTTCGCTAAATATGATTTGTGTGGCTTCCCCAATTTTTCACTTTAGCTGATATAATTAGAAATTTTTTACGCAAGAAAGTAAACGCAGATTGTAATAAAAAAGGAATGAAATAAAACTTAAAACACCGGAACGAAACTACATACCACTTATGGTTTCGTTCCTTTGTGTATCTTTCCCTGAGGGTGGAACGGGTTTCTCCAAACTGTTCCCCAAACCTGGGCTATCCCAAAATATATAGATAACTTTTTTATTTACACAGCCGGGCATTCAGACCACATCTTTCTACTTCGCCTTAATGGATAATCATGAACTGATTATAAGCAAATTTATTTATAACCCCAACAATTTTGCAGTTTCAGTTTTTACAAAATGAAAGAAAATCTTACAGTTTAAAAAATTTATTTTTTAATCTATTAACTATCAATTTATTTTTTAATTTAATTTTAAAAATTAAAAAAAAATTTTTTTTTAATAACTTCTAAATACAATTTATTTAGAAGTTATTATTTTTCCTATAAATAACAATCCATGTAAACGAAATATATGAAAAATTAATATAGTCCAAAGATAGCACTTTAGAAACAAGTTGGAATGTATTTTATTTCATGGAATGCTTTTTACAAATATTTTGGGCAATAAAGTCACACAATTTTTTTTTTTTTTTAAAAAGCATAAAAAATAGAAAAGGAAGTAGGTGAAAGATTAAACGATAATTTTAAAACCTACATTATAATTTTTTTTTCCGAAACGTTCACTATTTTTTCACTTATACAGAATTTTAGATAATTATTCCTCAGATTGTCGCATTGAGTTTTCGAACTTTTCATTCGTTTTCATTTTAATATTTTCCAAAAATACAAGTTATCTTGAGCTTTAGAATGGAAAAGATAATGTACTTACGGGGAATTTGTATACGTAGGTAATAATTTCATCTAGAAACGAACCTTTCAACAAACATACATCATCAAACTTCGAAATGTTAGTTGAAAATTTTATTTCTTGATGAAATAATTACCGAAATCATCATACTCATGATAATACTCATTTCCCACATTCTCTTTTCCATACTAAAGCTCATCATAATTTGAATTTTCGGAAAATATTAAAATGAAACGAATATACACTTAAAACTTGTAACTCAACCTCGAAGTGACAACCTGCGGAATAGATACCGAAATTTATGTTCTGATTAATTTTTCTTTATATTCATCATTATTCTTGACAGTAGGGCATTGACATTATATTTTGACAACTCCAAATGATCTTTAGTGGATAAACGCTTACGAAGCCCTACGTCACTTTGCAACCATTTTTACTATAACTCTTTCTATAATTGGAGCAGGTTATATCATTATTAGGCTATAATGATCGAATAGATCATCTAATTGCTAGTCTGCACAAGTAGATGATATTCCTTTTAAGATAGTTGAGAAAAAAATGTGAGTATAGCTGTGAGAGCATTGGCGCAGCTGTGAGACGGAAACTTACAAGCCCCAGTTCCGTAATATCATACATAATGAATTTCGTTATCTTTTATTCATTCTCTTAGCTCTAGGTGTCACTTTTTTTTAATTTAGAACCTCCCCTGATTCCAAGAATATTGTCTGGAAATTTATTAGTACAGTAAAGCTTTAAGTAATAGATATATCGCCTTTGCTAAGGGTTAATTCAAAAAGTCTTTTAAACTAACGGATATTTTAATTATCTTGTTTTTGTAACTGGAGTACATCTTTCTTAGTCAATCATTCAATTTTGCACAGAGAGGGAAATAAGATAAAAAGGAGATTTTTAGAAGCATTATACATCAATGACAAAATAGATAAGGTGGTAAATGATAGGAAGGAATCTAACGAAATAAGTAAATTGTACTCATCAGTGATTTTAAAGTTAAAAATGAAATAAAGAAATATGGAAGTCTACACTTATTAGATAACACAGATAACATAACCTTCTCAGGAACCTCATAACATTGTTTTCATTTTTCCAATTTCTTAATTCATACAATTATCTTTTTAAAATAAATAAAAGATATAAAATAGATCAATAAAGATAAAAAATCACTAATTTATATTAATTGACCATTCATGATGACTATATATTGAAGAAGAAAACAAATTAAAATACTATTTTAATAATAATAATCAAAAACAGTCCAAAGTACAAATTTCAAAAATTGTTAATTGACCATGGAGTACACTGTAACTCTAAGCTTTGTAAGAAATATTTTAAATTATATGACAATCAACCAAAAAGGTATCTATACTTTTTATTCAGTATTTTGGGACATGTTTGTATGTAAAATTGTGTATTTATTTGATTTGTCTTTTATTTTTAGGTTGAAAATGTACAAATTTATAAAAAAAATTTTAGAGAATATTTTTTAAAATTAAATAACGTTAAAGGACTTATAAATAATGTAAATTGAGAATGACATAGAATTGTTGAAACGTTTTTAAATTTAAGAATAATAATATATGACTGGAAAAAGGTTTTAATTTACTCACTTGAATGATTGACTAACGGATATTTGAAAAACAAAAAGATTCTTGATGTATACTAGTTTCCCGTGAACTAGTGGCATCAACTAGTGAAGCATGGTTCGTAAAACATTTCGAACTTCAGAACCATCTTTTCTGCGCCCGTTATCGTATAAACCTGTTAATTATTATTAATTTTTGAACTATAAGGAAGCTATAAATTCACACACACACACATTCATTCGAAAAGTAATTAAACTGCTAACTGTGTAATTAAGCTGTTAAACAGTATAATAAGGGCCATTTATTCACTCACTGCGTTAGATAGTAATCACTGAATCTCCAAAACGGCTACATCTGATGGCTACATTTTTGCCGCCGCCTCTTCCTGACTAGAATGGGAGGGTCAAGATTCATTTCTCGAAAACTTAAACAAATAAATATTAGTCGATCCTGATGCGAATCTTACCATAGACTTTTTGAGAAGATTCTCGTTCCTTGATGTTTCAGAAGCTACAACGTCCCTTCAGAAGGTATAACACGAGTTTTCCATTTTTCTGTACCATGGTACTTTTACATATACAAGGTTAATGTACTCCAAGATAGAGGCAGAAAGGTTTAACGATATAAACTTCAACCAATCGACCTCATCTAGCTCCTACATAAAGTCGTCATGGAAAAAAGGAATTGTAATGGATAGGATATGGAAAAATGGATGGATTTCTAGGGCTTATCCTTTTAACTATTTTTTAACTGCTCTGTTTTTTCAAGAAATATAAAATGTTATTGCAATAACCAGGATTAACCTTAAAAACAGATAAAAATGGTACAGAGAATTAAGATATATATTTTTTTGAATAGTGGAATGAGATTAAATTATTTTAGTGATCTAGGTAAGAATGGGTTATAAATCAATTAATAGAGCCAAAAACTCAAAAAGAAACACTATTATTTATTATAATGCAATTGGGAAAGACCACAATGCAAAGACTTCTGTTTCAAATCTAGTAATACACCCACTTACCAGTCGCCTATTCAGGCATTATCAAGACACAAAAACAAAAAAAGGGGTTATGTGAATCACATCTCGAAGAAAAAGGTGCAATACATCCCAACGATCAACAGCCCAAACAGGCTCCAAACATGAGACAGCACCCCACCACCAAGACGTTCAACATACAACAGGGATGTATTGCACCTTTTTCTTGATAATGCCTGAATAAGGCGAAACGTCGACTAGTAAGTGGGTGTATTACTAGATTTGAAACAGAAGGCTTTGCATTGTGGTCTTTCCCAATTGCATTATAATAGGTTATAAATATAGTTTGTGAAGATATAAATATATATGCCTTAAATTCTAATAATTTTAATCACAATAAATTGAATATTAAAAGTTCATAAACTATTATAGTAAGCAAATATAATCGTATATTGATATTGGTACATATTCAGCATGTTATTGTTGTTTATGTTGTGGCTGATAGCAACCTGATATATATCTTCAGCATTGCTTCATAAAAATATTTATATCTCTACACCATGCTCATTATAGGGTAGCAGAAAGTGAATGTGGAAGATAGGGGCTCATATGAATTGATCTGGATTTGATAAAGTTTGAAAGAAATATTTGGGGAGAGGTTTCTGTTAGGAGATAGTGTAATTTGAGAGGTGATGAAGGTGGAAGGTGGGATCCACGCGTGCTGAAGGAAGGCTAACCTATCCCCTACGGTTGCGCAAAACATAATCACAGGCCACTATTGTTGGACCCATTACCATCCCCAACGCCTATAATCCCCCGCGCTGGCCTTAACCTACTTTTTAAAATTTAAATAATAACAAGTGAATTTTTTTTTATCACCAGCCTTCATTAACTGAGCCTTAAATACTTTTCCTTTCCATGCTCTCACCTATGATTATCCTTCGCATAATCGAGACAGCAAGGAAAGAATGGTGGTATTTACAATATGAAAATTTCTTTGAATAGTTATTAATATAACATTTAATATCAGGGTTTTTTTTTCAAAATTCCGTTACAAAACACTCACATCGACAACGAAAATCAAGCCCTAGTGTGAGCATATATACTTTTTATAATTTATTGGGGCACAAATATAGGCTGAAAAAATGCATAATAAATCCCAGAATCAATAAAAAAAAAACAATTAAATAGCCAGTCATGAGGACTGCCAATAGAAGCGAAAACTCAAGACTGTGGAATAGCTGTCTTATTTTTTGAATTTTTGAATCAATTATAGTCTGAATTATTTAAATGATTAACACTAGTCTGATTTTCACATATATTGGCACCCATAACAATAATTATATACATTTTCAAACAGTCCATTTATTGAGCAAAAGATAAATGGGCTGCACAAGCTCAATACAAAATATAAGTAATTAATTTAGTTGAAATAATAATTAGAATATAGTTATATTATGTATACCTTGTATTTGTATTTAGATTTATTTTAGGTACATTTTATTTTCATTTTTAGAATTATTATCATCGTGAGGTGTTATTATCATACAACAATGCATATGTCACTTGTGCTTCGAGCATTTCATAAAACAACTATTACGAATAAAATCATTTAGGGGAAATGGAAAGTTAAACCAGTTATTAATAATCTAAGTTATTACTAGAATATATTGCACAACTATTTAACAACCTTTCAGTTAAATATCATTAATTATTTTTATATCAATAGAATTCTAACCCTCAATATAGTTGATAAAAAACAATCGCCAGTCTCGAGCATATTGCTGACGCGAACCCACAAGTTTATCCCCACAAGTTGTAAAACGCGGGTATAGTTCTCACTCCAAAAATAACAAAGAAAAGACAAATATTATTTTCGAAATTGCTCTATTTGAGAATTACAATCATAATTTATGTCATTAGGAACATAATAGAATTTTCTTGCTCCGTAATTTCAATTTAAAGTTTTTATTTCAATGGAATCGTATCTCGTATTAGAAAGTATTTTTATGTAAAAAATAATCATTCTGTATCCACTGAAAAAACTGATTGACACAAATTTAAGTTTAGGTCCCAAACGCCATTTGCCATGATTTGTGATTCTGCAATGATCCCACAACCCGAATTGAGCTAGTAGTTTCGTTATTTGTTAATGTGAGACGTTTCCTCTACATTCTATCATCAAGGGAGATCTACAAGGTTTCTAGTTCATTGGAGCCATCAATTTGTCCAAACAGTTGTGAGAAAGCTGCTTGAGAGCCTCTCGAGCTCTTACCCTAGTCTGTCTTTAAATTCTTGCAGACACCTGAGGTGAGATGGCCCGAGGCCTTTCGTCTAATTGGTCACGACGATCCTCTACCAAAGCTAAATTACCATTCTTCATTACTTCTAACGTATCATTTCCATGTACTGCTTCCTCCACGGTACAGTTCCAAGGTAGGTTTTTAATGATATCTTCTATAACCTCATTTTCTTGAGGTGTATTGGCCACGCTTAGTTTGGCCATGTTCTTCGACATGACAATGTTGATAATATAATTGATAGGATCATAAATTAGTCAGGCTCATGTCTGCAATTGTTAACCAATGAAATATCACCAGCCATTTACGGTGTAAATGTCCCTGATCAACGTTGTTTAGGTAGCGACCCTAGCAGATGCTCCCTAAAACTCTGAAATGGCCTATTGACGGCCTTCCACTAGTAAATATTTCTTCTGGAGTAACATAATTCAAGCGTGCTGTCCAATCCTTCAAAGGCAGTGCTGATAGCTTCAACCCAAAAAATATTGGATAAACAAAAATCAATCAATTACAATGCAGTGCCGTTCGGCAATTCGATTCGATGAAGGAGAAGGTTAGCTAATGATTGATACCTTCTAGAGTACAAAATCATGCAGACCATTTATATTCGGATTTTCTTTTCTTTAAATCACCAGTAATATTTCCAATTTCATGTATGAAGTTGATAAGTTCATGGGTAGGTATCTAGAGTCATTTTGAAATTGTATAAACAGTATTTTTTTTTAGTTTTCATTTTCCCCTCTAGGAAATACTACTAAGGCAAAACTAAATTTTATCTCTCGAAATAGTTTTCTTCTTCTTCTTTATATATTTATGTATGCATTTATTTCGTTTATATCATTGATTTTTTATGGAATGATTGTAAGCTACATAGCACCATTATTTATTGCCCACAATAGGCAGATTGTAATGCTTCAACAAAGTGTTTTGTGTTCTTCTTCTTTTTTACCTTCCTCCGTATACCTTTCAGAGTGGAGGGACCTCTACCCAACTGTGCCAGTCAGGTGCCAATAGCATCATAAAGAAATAGTCAAATTACAATAAAAAATTAAAAAAAAAAAATTATTGTCTAAATTACAAAAAAAAGTATACCAAATTTATTTCTTTAGATAAATTAATTTTTACACTTTAAAAAAATAAGACAAAACAATTTATATTTTAAAGCTTTTTTTCCAGTTTTTTTTCATTGGAGAACCTAATTTCCCATAAAAGTATTTTTTTATGTTTTTCATGCGAACTTGTAAAAAAGTAAGACACGCAGGATTACTCACATATACATGTACTAAGAATTAAACTATTTTCTTCGAGGTTAGCAATTAGATAATCGTTGTCTTTTTGGTATCCTTTTACATACATGATCTCCGTCTTGATGACATAATTAATTGAAAGATATTTACGGTGGATTGCAAAGAAAATTAAAGATATTTTAAAGGTAAACTATTTTTTCTGTCGAATCAAGTGGAACAGAAATTCAGATCATTACGTCAAGGTGTAACATTAATTATTTTTGAAGCGTTTATTTCAGCAATGATATACACAGGCTTGGTTCCGTTGCTATGAAGCCCTCAAAGATGTTAAATATAATATAGACATGTCATTTTGTCCAAATTATACTCCTACACATCTGTAGCAGTGGAAAAACATGTTCAGGCGAGTCTCAGATTGGATTTCTTTGAAGAAAGAGATTTATACTTTATAAATATTAAGGATTTATAGGGTGCATTGGAATGTTTTCGGTGGAGGTTATATCGGATAGGCAGCCGGGAGGACATAAAATATGCACCCAACGACCGAATCGATTCCAGGCCACTTTATTACTTTTCCTTAAACGGTCGTTGGGAGGGATTGAGGTGTGGCCCCCCAGCTAAATGTTTTTATACTTGATAGTACAATTTTCAACTGCATTATTTACGTATCCATGTGTCCATAACACATATACACATACACGTATGTAAATTTGTGGTTAGTTTGTTGCCGCTTGAAGAGAAACCATTTATATTTATCAGATCTCAATAACTTATAAGCGTTATCTTATAGCACTTCTAATCCAGTAAAATGGTGGATTTTCCTTGCTTAATATAAGATATTTATTTATTTATTAGAGTTTTATGTGACATATCCATGATACCAATTTTAGTTAATTTTGACTTCTAAGGACCAGTTTAAACCATGTGACTAGGTATAATAAACGTCTGGATTACTTATAAATCTGTTATCATATTATAAATCTCTGATTTCTTATACATTTATACATAAACTGATTTGGAACAAAAAAATCCAACTTTGTTATTTTTTCTTTTATAGATCATTTTTACTAGAAATACAAAATTCAAGAGGAAATAAAGGTGCGATTAAAAACAGGAAATGTTTTTTTATTATTTGGTCTCATCATTAGTAAGCTCGCTTCTTTTGTCCCGAAATCTAAAATTCAGAATTTACGGATGTGAAACGTTGTCTCTAACGCTGAAGGATGAATAACTTCTTAAGGTATTCGAAAATAAGGTGTTGCGCAGAATATTCGGTCCAAAAAAGGATGAGTCCACTGGAGAATTTAGGAGATTACACAACGCGGAATTGCGAAGCATGCACCCGTTTAATATTATTCAAGTGATAGCGTCGCGAGGATTAAGATGGCCATGTAAAGTTGTTAGGCTGACCAACTAACCACCCCTAAAAATTTACTAAGCTCTGTGCAGACTGGGAAGCGTCAAAGGGTTAGAACGAGGCGTAGGTGGGAAGATTACGTTAAGAGTGTTCTGGAGGATTTGAGTTTGGGTAGTGGTCCGTGGGCAGAGAATTGTGGTATCGGCATCGGGTCTTCGGGTTCGCTTAGCCCATTTATTTAAATATTTTTCTGATATAGCGCTTTTCTCTTTAGTAAAAAAAAAGATATATTTAGAGGTTTTTCCTATTTTGGCTATGAAGAACCTAGTATTCTTGAGATGTAACTTTATAAGTTTTTAAGTTTGACTAGATTTGCAATAAAGCAAGGCCAAATCGTATGTATATTGTCAAGGAGGTCAAGGTCCTCCATGGACCATAATGCCATGTGATGATGATAAATATATATATATACACAATCCCCATACTGCGCAGCAGTAGAGAGGGAATGATTATGATGACGATGATGATGATGATATATATACGCATTAAAATTAGCATCACCTTTAGAAAACCAACCCATTGTTGTTTGAAGATATCCTCTAGTCCATTATTTTATCATACCATAAGAATTAATACTGATTACACAAAACACTCCCATACTATTCTGTATCTTTCCATATACGACGTTGTTATGATTAAAAAACTATTATTATTATAAAAACTATACACCATGTCAACTCGTGTATAACGTGAGGTAGTTTAAATGTAACCTGCTATATCTCAAATTGTATTTTTCTATACATTTATACATCTATATATCACATTTATCATAAAATTATTTCTTAGTAGTCAGAATTTATGAGAACACAAAAATCTTACGGCTTATCAAAACTTTCGAAATGATTCTGGATTCCTTTGGAGATCTAAAACAGAGATTTATCGTTAACTATCAACCACATACGGGACCGGATCCAGAGAGTGGGCATAGGGAACACACCTAGTAGCGGATTTCGTGTGGATCTTTTGTTTAAACTATTCATTAACTAAGACTTATTAGAAATTCTGCTCGATTTGAATTAATTCGAAAGAGCGAATAATCAAAAATCCATACAATGCAATAAACAGATATATTACCCTAACAACAATGTAGCTGCGAGAATTCTTTAGTATAAAAAAAACGGATTCAAGTGTGTATGGAGCTTGTCATGGAAGGATAGGTATCTAGTTTGAGCCAAATCAGCAACATATGGGATATTAATATCGTGATGGATGAATTTGTTTGTTTGACATAATAAGGAGCATTGAGGATTTTACGAAGGATTTTGGATTCTAAGGATTGGATACGAGATGAATCGGATGGTTTAGTAGAGCCACAAAGCTCAACTCCGTATGTGCAAATAGGTCTGATAACTGTCATGTAAATGAGTCTTTTGTAATTAATTGGGAGCTTAGAACGTTTGTCCAGTAAATGTTGAAGTAGGCGAAATCGTCGAGCATTTTCTTGTCTTTTCAGTCAAGTTTTTATAACCAATGTGTTTTAGAAGTTACCTTCAATGCCTGGTCACTCCATAAGTTAAAAATTAATAGCGTCATTATATGACCCCGTTTGCAAATGGTAGATTCATTGGAAGCAGATTAATGGTTTGGGGCTTGTTAAGTTAGGTACTAATCTATTAATCTAAGGTTAGAAAAACATATTAAGAAAATTAAGCTAAATTTCAATAATAATAGTTTAAGAAAAAAATACAGTCGCATCTGTTGGTCACTTATTTCATATCTTAAGTGAATTAAAAATGGAGGTAATGCGGAGTAAATTAGTGAAAGATTTTATCAAAGTCGATTCACTTATTTCCCTTATTGCAATGAGTTTATGGCTTCAATTTTAGCTTATGTACATTTGAGATTTATTAATACAAATATGATTTTTGTAAAACTTGTAATATCGTATAATACACCAATTTCTTATAAATTATTAAGAAAGAATTACTTAAAAAATGATCATTAAATGGAATATTTATATAAGAATAATAAGACTTATATAAGGAATATTTATATAAATATTAAATGGACGCATATTTATATAAGATTTATATCTTTAGGCGTCATTGGCGACATGCCATACATTTTCAAACAGCCATTGGGGAGTGAGATCCCAGTTGTTTTCTTCTAATAATTCTAATTAATTAATTCTAAATAATAATATCCAGGTTTTAACCAAGATAAGGGGAGCGGAGTGGCTCAGTGGTACAGCACTGAACTGCCATGCCGGAAATCCTTGTTCAAATCCCACTGCAGACAATGATTTTTATTTAGTCTATTTGCAGCGGGAGATGAATCATATAGGATCTAGGACCCTCCTGGGGCCCACCCAGCCTCTATAAAGTATTATAAAAATAGGGTACCCAAAATAAGGGGGAAAAATCTGGTGGTTGAGCGTGACCTAGGACAAGTCACCTCCTTGCAGAACCGTTGTCCATGAAACAGTACAGTCTCTACCATGTACTGAACCCCAGACCCTTCATGGGTTGTAGTGGTACAGGTTTTTTTTTGTTTTTTTTTTAACCAAGATAATGAACATAAAAATAATATTTATAAAAAACGATATGGTGAAATGAAACAGTTAATACAAATATATTTGTGAATTCTATGAAACCGATTGGTATAATTTATTTTTGGCGAAATGTAATAATTGATTGAAATACTATTCACATAGGTATTACTAAGACAGCAATTCAGCGACAACCAGATATATTAAACTAAAAAAAAAAATATAAATTTTATATATGGTATATGATATCATGCCTGTTCGCACTAAAAAAAAAGAAAGATAGGCAAATGTGTATTTTAGTCAAAACAGTGAATTCAATAAAATTTGTTTTAACCTCGGATACACTTTCAATTTGTTCCTTAAATGGGCCAAGGTTTCCATAGCAGATAAAAACGCACTATTTGAGTACCGGAGCATACTATCGGAGAGATCATCACTATTTCCTAACCGCCTGCCTTTTTCCACATCCCATTAAAGCACCCTTAATTAGATTTGACTTATAGGCTCCTATCTTCTTAAGTTACTTTTGCCACGTTAGTAACATTGCTTTCACGTCTATCCAGTTTTACTTCATGTAATCACTGAAGTTGTAGGGCCAAGTATTAGGTTATAGTATAAACGTAAAACATTTATCACCTTTATGCTATCGCCTAGTTGGCAATATGGAAGAGACTGACTTGTATTTTTGTTTATGTTTTCTCTTATTCTTTATATATTATTTTGGAAGACCATACCCTATTATCCCTCTAATGGTACGGTGAGCTGGGAGGACATAGATGGTACTGTGGGGTCCTCACATACCCCAACTTAACTTTTAAGGTTTGAGATGCTATGGTATCAGTGCCTCTCTACTCATCAATAAAAACATAATTGTAATACTGTAACATGACTTTACTCTTGATAAAAATACATTTTCAAATCAAGCTTTCCATTAAAAAGCAATATAACTTCAAGTAAATGAAAAATGTCCAATAAAACATAGGCAGTAAAAGTAGGTAAATTTCACATTAAAAAAAATAAAACTTGCATTAAATTTTCTAAGCAAAACGTAGTCGAAAACCAGTCTCATGAATAATAAAACATTCTCAATTATCATAGCAAGATATGCAATAGTGAATAGCTTTCAGATGACTCCAACAAATAGATTTTTTGTATGTAGTACAACAATTTTTCGTTTTCTTATCTGCAAATATTACACCTTCTGGTCTTCTGAGGTGGCTCAAAATGAGGGACAAGAATCAACCAGAAACTTCTGTTCCAGGTGCATATGTTTCTTATTGTTGGCATTTTAAATTAAGGGTGTTCATTACTGATGGGGGTGTCTATAACTATAGTCATTTTCCCTATATGGCCTGATGGAAATTTATAGTCGAATTAATAGTAATAGATAATAGATAATAGAATTACTAAATAAAGGAACATCTATTACAAAACGCGGTGGAGTACATGAATATAATATATAATTAATAAATCTAATGAAGTACTTTTATCACAGAGAACAGGTAAGGTAGAATATAGGATTTCTGATTCATTCACGATAGCATCTTTTAATTGGTTTTTATTTGCAGATATATCATCAACCCGCTTATTTGTGATTTTACTTTATTCATTTTAAGCATTTGTAGTTTTTCCGAAATCATTTCTTCATTGAGAGAAGGAAAACCATAAAAAAATTCTTGAGAAACTCTTGCCGATTCGTCTAGAGTAGGAAAACCAAGAAAGTTTTCTGAATAATTGTGCTCACTTAAATCATTAGACGATGCCTCCAATATATTTTTTGGAGCAATATATTTTTGGGGTTTTCGTCAACCCCAAACATGAATTTTAGCGGAATTCGAGTAACAAACACAATCGACTCACCTTGTGTAGCGAAACCTTTCGTCCACAGCTGGAATACGACTGACAGGACAGGTACTCAAAGTCTTAACCCTTGGAGATAATTTTGGGGCATGCGGTTGCATTTCGAAGCATCCATGGGTCGGCCCTAACCCCGCCGTACCTTTTGAGGGTTAAGATGTGTTATTTTAAGTTTGCCATTTCCAATTTACCTCTTCAAATCATCAACAGTGAATCTCTGAAAAAGAGTATTTAAACAAAAATTTCATGAAAACTTTGACAATAAAATTTGTAGATAAAAAATGAGCATATAAACCGTCTAAAAATGAAAAAAAAGTTAACGCGTGATTGCAAAGACTTTTCTCAAGTTATAATTGAACCAGCAAACTTCAAAATCACAAAACAGTTATACAGAATTCGTGTGACACCAATAATTATTTAAACGTATTGAAGATCTTACTCAACGCTAAGTACTACTATTTTCCAATGTTTACTCACATTAAATTACACTTCACTTCGATTTAGATGAAGTAGGTATACTTTGTGTGATCTTCTGACGCTGATTAACTTTTTTTTTCAGTACGTGAATTTAAACACTTAAAAATTAATTTTTGCCGATGTAGACTTCCAATTCAGTGAGCAAAAACTAGCGTTAAAGGAAAGGTTACAAATTATTTTATTAAGAATGAAATTATTAATAAATTCCCTATGATTTTTTTATTTTTATGGGAAGGACTGATAAGTTTCCGAAGTGTGAAACTTAAATATTCCCGGCAGAAGTTAGATGTCTAAATTCATTCGAATTCTTTTTCAAATCTATTACTGTAAATTATTTTATTCAGACTAGGAAGTAGTCCTGTATACGAAATTTCAAAAGTACTTTTTAATATTGAATTGGCGATGTGATTTTCACAGATTTCTTAAGTGGTTCTAAATCAACTTACAAAATAAAAGGGTCAAATAATGTTTTAAAAACTAAAATTATGAGTATATAGAATTACATAGAGGCATAACCCACAAGTAGTAAACACTTATAGAAGTCAAGTTAATCTAATTAATAATTGGGCTTTAGAAATATTAATTCAGAACGACACAGAAGTACAATGATAATGACTTAAACCAGTCTAGTAATGGCTAGGTCGACATTAACTATAAGATACAGTTTATGGAGGGGTATTTATGCTAGATTAGAGAGAATCAAGTCCTGATATAAATAAACAGAGATTCATTTAAATAATCTTGCATAACAATAAAATAACCCGTCTCTTCTTGAGTTCCAAGGTCCTCCAAGAGAACATAGTGAATAAATGATTCTGGTTTTCTTAAATACTCCATGTAATTATTGGAACTCAAATGGGCTTGATGAAAGAAAAATATATAAACGTATTTATAAATGCATAGGTAACTATTTGCTACATTGATTTCTTATGATTTCGCGGTTTTTAATGATATTTTTAGCAAATTTATAAGCTATTGTAATTTTTTTTTATATTAATAATTCCTGTATGTAATATTAATGATTTTATTATTAAATAATTGTGCATATACAGAAGATATTCATTATATTTTAGAACTGGTAGGGATTTAAATTTTCAATTAATAGAGGTAGTTCTACAGAATATGGGCTATTTTATCATAAACTGTACAACATTCCTTTACTCGCAGACTGCAAGACTGTAAGACATTCACCTGTGCTATTCCTAATTGAATCTTTATTATATAATTTTTATGTTACTAATTCATTAATTATTTAAGACTAGCTTATGCCCGCGGCTTCGATCGCGTGGAATTTGGTCTGCCACATAAAGTTTCGTGATCATTTTTGAAATAATTGTTTTTTAAAAATATAAGTTACTCATTCATCCAAAATATGAGATGTCTAACTTCAAAACTGACGGATTCTATAGAACCTTTGAACCCCTATTATATTAAAGGGGAAACCCATAGGGTGGAATTGTCCAAATTTCTTTCTTAAACTATACAAAGAACCTAACTACAAATTTCAAGATGCTAAGTTCCTAATTTGTCTTTAATTATTTACTATAACGGGGAGGGGCACATGCCCCTGTGCCCCCACATAAATCTGCCCTTGCTGTAGCCTATGATATATAACCTATTTTACTCAATAAGTTTCATCCAAATCCGTTCAGTAGTTTTTGCGTGAAAGAGAGACAACCATACAAACTTTCACATTTATAATATTAGTAAGGTTAGTAGGATATCAAAACAAATAGTTTTACTCATATTATTTCTGTTATTTTAACAACTATGATCATGTGATTTGCCTTTAATTATGTACAATCATGGATTCTCCACAGTACCTAAAAAACTGTCGGGGGGGCATCTGCCCCCGTGCACTCCCCCCCTTAAATCCGCGCTTGCTATGGCCTATGTGTTATTCTGATGTATAACCTATATTACTGTAAAGTTTCATCCAAATCCGTCCAGTAGTTTTTGCGTGAAAGAGAGACAAACATACAAACTTTCACATTTATAATATTAGTAAGATATATCTGTACAATATGTATATAAACTTGATATGTTGCATTGGGGATTTATTTTGAATATTAATCATTGTTTTAACCTTAATTTCTAATCTGTTATTATTATTATTACTGAAAAAACTATGATTGATGATATTTATTTATAAATTATTCCTCGTAGGTTAATACGGTGGTATTGGCATGGATGGGAGCGGAGTGGCTCAGTGGTAGTCTGAGTTGCCATGCCGAAAATCCTGGTTCAAATCCCACTGCAGGCAACTTTTATTTAGTCTGTTTGCAGTCGGAAATGGACCATATGGGATCTAGGACCTTCCTGGGGCTAACTCAGCCTCTATAAAATGTTATAAAAATAGGGTACACAAAATAATGGGGGAGAATCTGGCAATTGAGCGTGATCTAGGAAAAATCACCTCCCTGCAGAACCGTTGTCCATAAAAAAATACACTCTCTACCATGTACTGAGCCCCAAACCCGTTCACGGGTTGTAGTGGTACAGATTTTTTTTATTGACATGGAACCTTCGAGTTAACTTTTATTATTGTATCATCATTATTATTCGTGCTAATTACTTTGAGTGATAGGGATTGATGTAATGCCATCAATCTCATCAAGTTCATCATCTTCAGTATCCAAATCCAATTTGTTTTGTTTGATTGGCAATGATCATGTCATTTTTTTAGATTATTTTTTGATATTTACAACTATAATACTATTACAACAAGTAAATCTGTTAATATGAACAAATTACATGAAAAAAAGAACACTTGTGGAGAAACTATTGCTAGGACTCCAATGAAGTTCTATAGTAGAAGGTCTAGTTTGGGCCAAATCAGAAACAAATGGGATATTAAGATCATGATTGATGAGTTTGTTAGTGACATAATAAGGAGCATTGTGGATTTTACGAAGGATTTTGGATTGTAAGGATTGGATACCAGATGAATTGGATGCTTTAGTAGAGCCCCAAAGCTCAACTCCGTATGTCCAAATAGGTCTGATAACTGTCATGTAAATGAGTCTTTTGTAATTAATTGGGAGATTAGAGCGTTTGTCCAGTAAATGTTGAAGTAGGCGAAAATGTCGAGCAGTTTCTTGTCTTTTCAGTCTTATATGAGGATGTTCATGTAATGAAATGAAAACTCTCATTTGATGATAGGCCTCATATGTCAATGCGCTATGTGCGACATCACTAAGGTAAACGTTAAATGTGTAAATTTTCTTGCTCTCGTTATATATTCGGTAGAAGTAGGCGCCCGGGATTTGGCCTATATATTAAAATGCTGTTAAAAAATTAATAATATTTTATCTCAACAATCTGCCTCCTCAATCATTAAAAAAATAATTAAAGCGAAGAAGGTCACGGCGATGGAGTCTATAATAAATGAAATATTAACTCAATATATTATTTCATTGTGTTTCTGATATCGCATATGCTATATTGAATCATATGCAAAATACGAACGCCTTCTTTAGGTCTTGGGTCCTATCCTGCTTGTAGTGAAGAATTATTGCTCACACCTTTCTCTTGTTTGCCTGAATTTTAATGTATTGCACCTTGGTATTCTTACGTTTGAAATTTATAAGTTAAGCCAAGATTTGTCAGGTGAAGGTTCATTGAGTTTCTTTCCGTAGATTTAATCTCTGAAAACTCCTTCGAAAGGTTTTTTTAAAAAGTACCGGGACCCGAAGAATCAACAGATGTAATTTATTTTCCACAGTAGTATTCAATATCGATATATCGATATTTGTCCAGTTAGATTGCTAAAATAGTCAACAAAACCTGAATTTGTAAAAAAAGCTTGATAGTGTTTCTTTTATTTTTTCGTTACATATCTGGAAAACTGACAATATATAACCCTGATAGTATCATTAATGATCCTTGTATTTTTTAATGTATCATATAATATCGTATAGTCGTCGAATGTATCATATTATATATAAAATACAAAAAACCTGTACCACTACAACCCGTGAACGGATCTGAGGTTCAGTTCATGGTAGAGACTGTACTGTTTCATGGACAACGGTTCTGCAAGGAGGTGATGTCCTAGGTCCCGCTCAACCGCCATTTTCCCCCCTTATTTTGGGTACCCTATGTTGTAACATTTTATAGAGGCTGGGTAAGCCTCAGGAGGGTCCTATATCGCATATGATCCATCTCCCGCTGCAAACAGACTAAATAAAAGTCTTGCCTGCAGTGGGATTTAAACCAGGATTTCCGGCATGGCAACTCTACCTACCTACATATAAAAAATCCACGGTGAATGTGCTGTCTGCCGACATTCCATCATTTCGACTTTCTATACACCACAAACACCAGTCAGCAATCCTTTTAAAATATCTACAGCCCCGGTGAATATGTAGTTAAGTCTAACTTTCCCCAAAATGAGTATTTTGTACTTAAGTAAGCGGAATCGAGTTATTTTCGTAGTGAATAAGGGGCTAAGTAAGGCATTGGCTTGAAAAGAAGTTATTGCTTACATTACAACTCCATTTCAAACCAAAAACTACATGGATTCCAGTTATCTGAAAGCAGTTAACTCTCTCTGTGGACAAAATCCCATTTAACCGCTTATTCACCGGGGCTTTGGGATGATAAAACAAAATTAATGAAAAAAATATAAAAATGAAAAGTAATTATATGGATACATTAATAAAGTAAATATATAAACTTGAATATAATATATTTTAATTTTAAATCAATTCCTGTAAGGCGATTTGTATTACTTGATTGAATATTTCGATAATATGATTACCATTGTCATTGAATCAGGTTGACAAATGGTATATGAGTTTGGTATCTATCCACTGTCAACTATCAATCAACAAGCGTTTAACGCTTATCGCTGCGTTAAACTGTGCACAGATTGGTCTAGGCGTTCTCGTCAGCAGGTATTGATGGATGAAGCGTGTGACCTGTTGGGATGACTTCTTGACTCCTGCTGTTTCGAATTGATATTTTCCAACGTAGAACTGAATTTCTAATTTGCTGAGTTTGTTTTCCGTCATGTTAATCCGGTTTAATGGAAATTTGCTGATTATTTCGATTTGGATAGTGAATACATTGTGAAGACAATTTAGACTAAGCAGTCTTGTGGAGAAGTCGATGATCTTTTCCCGCTTCATCAGATTTGCAACTGCAATATATTTATATCGTTCAGCCTTGAGGACCCAGAATAATAAGGTTATACGACTTTACCAACATAGCCAGAAGAGCAGGAGATATTTGACTACCATTAAGAACTTAAGTATTAATAAATAAATAAGTTATGAACTCTGTTGCAACATGTTAATGCAATCGATCGATAACTATAAGGTATTTTTATTTACCTTTAGAACATGGAATATTATTGCTGTTTTCCAAAAGTTCAGATAAATCCTTCTCTTATATATTAATATAATTAAAAATGGTTAACAGTTTATTTTTGCCCAGAGATGGCGGGTTTTTAAGTTAATCGTAGGAAATAGTAGCGAGGGCAAGGGATTTGAATTGATAACTCCTTAGGACAAAATATCATTGGTTATACGGTATTGCCGTATTTAAAGGTTGTGAGCTTCATTAATTGCTATCGTTACGGA
Organism: Arma custos; assembly: GCA_037127475.1. NCBI lineage: Eukaryota > Metazoa > Arthropoda > Insecta > Hemiptera > Pentatomidae > Arma > Arma custos. The sequence continues at coordinate 97,928,242 of CM073761.1, forward strand.
TTCAAGTTATAATTTGTTGATGAGATACACATGTACCTCGAGGTTCGATCTTATTGTAGTGTTGCGGATCCTATCTCTCCTGGTCCTTCCTTCAACCTTTCTTAGGTATCTCATCTCCATTGTCTGTATCTGCCCTTTGTATTTTGAGGTAAGCGTCCATGATTCAGAGAAGTAAGATAGGATGGGCAGGAACGTAGACTTGTAGACGGAAATCTTCGTCTTCTTCGTCACCTCTCTTTTGTTGAGGAAAGCCTTCCGGACTGAGTTGAACAATCTACCAGCTGCTCCCAGCCTTTGCGTCACCTCTCCATCGATATAAACGCTTTCGTTGATCCAGGCACCTAGATATTTTAAATCCTGCACCTGTTCTAGGACAGTCTCTTCAGTCTCAATATTCTCATAACACGGTGAGGACGTCTTCCTATTCTCATGCATTTTGTCTTATCTGGATTGAATCCATGTTAATACTCTACAACTCTTCTTGCATGATATTTACGTTGTATTGTAGGTTTCGGTCATCCGCAGCGAACATGACGAGGTCATCAGCAAAAGCGAGAACTGTATATAAAGCAGGCTGTAGGTTCCTATGCCCTAGTTGAAAATGCCGCAATCTGGGTTTGGCTCTCTTCAGCACCCCATCCAGCACTAATATGAACAGTAGGGGACTTAGGCTGCACCCCTGGCGTATTCCCTGCATCGTCTCAAACTCCTTTGTGGTGTAGTTGGCAGTCCTTGTAATGCTTCTTGTTTTTCGGTAGAGACTCCTGACTGCCAGAATCGTGCCCATATCCACTTGCTTTTCCGACAGAGTTCGCTCCAGAGACAGAGTTTTGACTCTGTCAAATGCCTTTTCTAAATCCACGAAGCAGACAGAAAGTTCTTTACCTTTTTCGATGGACTTCTCCATGACCTGCCTCAAAGTGAAGATCAGATCTTGTGTACCCCTTGAGTTTCTTAATCCATACTGCTCCTCTCTGATCTGGCAGTCGGCAACTCTTTTTCCCTTGCTTCTAGGATTCTTGAATAGAGCTTGCTTGGCACACTGAGCAGAGATATGCCTCGATGGTTATTGCATATTCTATTGTCTCCCTTCTTGTAGAAAGGCACCACCACCGCGATCTTCCAGTCCTTCGGTATCCTTTTCTTTTTCCAAACCACATTTAAGAGATGGAGAAACGTTTCTTCACCTTTGCTGCCCATATACCTCTTCATTTCGGTAGTTATTTCATCCAGCCCTGTAGACTTTCCCAGCTTCATCTTCGAGACAGCTTCCTGCAGTTCTTCCTCGCTGATGAAATCGTCTTCTTCTGCATACTCCACCCCCGCATTATGGGTCTCGTCTGGACTAACGTCTCTCCCCTCCTGCATCTCCTAAAAATATTTTCTCCATCTCTCCATTATATCTTTTTCCTGCCATAAAATCCTTCCTTCCTTGTCCTTGATTCCTTTGAGTGAATCCGATCTTTCCTTCCTCATTCCTTTGTAGAAGATCTTTTGGTTCCCTTCTGCATTTTCCTCCATTTTGTGACCAAAATCTTCCTATGATTGGCTTGAAGAACTGCCATCTTGGAATCCTCCCTTCACGTTTTCTTAGTACGGAGTAATGGAAATTCCACTTATAGAGGTAAATACAAAAATTGTCCCATTCACTGAGGATATTTCCCCAAAAATTGATTTCACTTACAGGATATATTTTAGGGAAATATCATGGGACAACAAGTTCTGTACCACTTATCCAGTTTCGACTGTATTAAAATGATAAAACATTTTTATTTCGCTGGAGCTTCAGATTTCCCATTTTCTCCTTTTCTTTCCATGGGCCCTCTTTAGGAGATCAACAAACAGCTAAAACAAATTCTGGATAAATACAAAATTAACAGGCTTCAAAGAGAACCGACAGGGATAGACGAAAGTTGAATAAAGTCAAAATTTTATATAAACAAATTTGTACAATATTAAAAACGATTTAATGCAGAATATAAAATATCAGGCACTCTGACAGATTGCCTGGATTAAAAATATATTTATTGTTCATAGAGCAAAGCGAAAAAAGTTGTTGTCTAGCTAAGCAAGAGCTTTGAATTTTGTCCCAATTGTTGAAGATGGCTTAAGAATAGTTTTAATAATTTTTGGTTTAAATAGTGAAGATGTTTGGTTATTCATGATTTAAATCTATTCCTGTTTAATTTTATTTGTATATTAAATTAGTTTCGTTCTGCCCTTGGCTGTAATTTTGATTTATGGCTGTGTAGAATGCTCGTCGGATTTTTAATCACAGTTCTAAAAAATAATTACTTTACGCAATTGGTTCTATGAATCAGTGTGGAATATAATTCAGATAAACAGGGCTATTATTTCAAGGACCTGGTTTGGCCTAGTTTGATTATATCAAAGACCGGCGATGTTCGGGCTTAGATCAAAGGAAGTAAACCTGATCTAAAAAAAGGCTTTAAGAACTCATTAAAAAGTAGGTACGTTCTGAGATAAAATAATACACCATTATTATTAGATGGAAAACAGCTGAAGTCAAACTATCTTTGATATGAAATATAAATATAAGATATCTCCATTTTCGGTTTTAGATAGTTTATATTAAAACTGTTGTATTCACTACTACATTTTGTGTGGTATTAGGAGTGACAACGTTTAGAAAGATGATCTGTAGAGTATGGGACCAATCTCTTTTAGAGATTTTGTTATCAAGAAAAATTGACAGATGGTTTTTCGTTAATTTGGACAATCTTTAGAAAGCATTTTTGTTTTTAGGGTATTCGCTGATATTCGTTTATGTAAATCGTTAAAAATAAGTTTTCAAAAATAGCATTACAGCCCTCACTACCAAAACTAACAAATATCCCTTTAAGTCTCGATCCATGAGTTTGAAAATTATTATAGAGGAGATGTAGAGTATAAAATTGACAAGGTCAAAGTGATCAATTTGAAATTATTATATAATTAAAAACCTGTTTTTCCTACTAACCTAAGAAATTGCTAGTCCAACAGAGTTCAAATTACTAGAGTGAGCTATTTTTTTATCGTATGTATTAATGTTATGGTTTAATTTATTATTTTGGGCCTATCTACTATTTTCATGATAAAAACATAACTACCACACTCCATTTCCCTTTAGTCTATTAAAAATATATATAAAATATAAAAAAAAAAAACAAGCTGCAGCTTAGAGCAGAGAGTCCCTGAAAATAAAGGGAGATACTTACTTTACGCTTTTCTTCAACTCACAATGGTATATTAATGCACTCGATTCACCTAATTGGGACCAATACTCGAGAAAAGACAGCTTAAGTGGTGTGGCATTGTCTGCAGAATGGAAGAATATAGAGAACCCAGAAGGACCCTATGAGAACCAACCTATGATAAAAGACCTAAGGGAAGACCTCGACGGTGTTACGAAGATAAGGGCTAGGACGATCCCGAGAGAAAGAGATAGAAGAGAGGAGGGCACTCGCGATCGGGATGCGTGGTTGAGATAGCTGGATGAACGACCACGGAAAAGAAGATTCTTCTAAATAAATTTATTAAAATATGTCTTGTACGATATATTATATATATATATATATATATATATATATATATATATATTATATTTAAAAAATGGATCATGTATAATAGCAAGACAAAAGGAATCCTAACTGTGTGAAGGTCGCGCCGCTGGAGACCCCGCACTACCACTTCCTTAACCTCCTCGCCTCAGCCGCGCCCCCATCGTGAAGAGTGATAAAGATGGTAACTTATTATAGCGTAATCTAAGTCTTTAAATGATAGAAGGAGCTGTGTATAAGTCATCTGTTAGGCCCAATTTGTACTTCTCTTGGAGCTCGGCCAATTTTATTTCCAAAGGAAAGTGGCCGCTATAATTCATCTGCAAGAATAAGTGGGGTCGATCCAAGCCCATCCAACCAGCAGGAATCTTGATGTTTTCCCGCCGCCGTTATTACAAAAATTGAGATACCTGAAATTGATATATTGAAAGAAATAGAAAAAATAGATACGAGTATAGAGTCTGAAATTACAGGGTTTGCACACGTCAGAGAGATTTCAAATGTAGCTGTGTATTGAGAAGCGAACAAGAACTCACTAAAAGGTATACGACATTCTGTACACAAGAAATAATCATTAATTAGCCACGAAAGAATGAATATTTAAAATACAAAAATAGAATTAGCAAGTTTTTTTCAACATCAGTTGGCGATGACGATAATTTCCTATATTCTACAATAAATTAAAATGTCGCCCTCATTTTAATAAATATGACGGAAAAAAATAGGATCCAATTTAGAATCAAAGTCTTTAAACAAAGTTAATATATCTGGTGATGAACGTTTTCAGTAACAGCTACGTATTCAAGATTGGACTTTAAAAGAGGCACTATATCCATTTAACCTCCTTTTACGACGAAGATGATGAATATCATTAATCGCACTGATAGCTATTTTGCATTATAAATATTCATCCTATTAATATTAATAAATAAAAAGGTACGATACCGACACAACCACTCGCTACTGCTAACAAACTTTCTTAAAAGCTTATGATGACGTTTTGCACCAACACAAAACTGTAGGAAGTATAATAGTTTTGTAAATTGTAACTTGGCATTTCCCGCTTTTAGCAAAAATAATCAACCTGTTACATTTCCTTTTGAATTTCACTCTTAATCATTATCGTAGATAGGCCCCAAAGACATTTCTCATTTTTTTCAAAATTAATCCCTCTTAATTTTTATAATACCGAAATCGAGACCGAAAAAGTATTATTAATGTTACAATAAAACACTTTTAAAACATCTCCAATTGAGTATTGGACAGCTTTTGGAGTACTCTTGCATGTACTCCTGTGTGCGACTGTCAGGCCTCTCTGACCTAATACCAAAGCTATGCGGGCCTTCAGGATGTTAAATAATGGGCACCTGCCTTCAGGCACGGTCCGTGGCCAATAGATCTTTGAGGTTGTTCTGGGCAGCCATAATTCATGAATCTAGGCCGATTCGTCATTGCCCTTGAACTCAGGAAGGGATGGATTTCTACGTCAGTGGGAAGGGCAGTGTTGCATTGGCCCCAAATAGACCGGTTATCTCTTGTGGATTACCCACCACTGCAATATCGTAACCATCGTACCCAGAACTGCGACCTTCCACTAATGTTTGTGAAAGGACTACTTAGTGCCAATCAGAAAATAGAACGTTTAAGTAAAACTATAATTATATATGAAAGGCTTAATATTACTTACTAACCTTAAAGTTGCCATTTTTAAACAAAAATAAAAAGTACGCTTTAAAAGTGCCTCACTTTAAACAATAGAACAATTAATACTCGTTTAGGTTTCCACGGCCACTGTTGTTACAAAAGACTTTATTGGTTTCTTCTGGTTTAGACCGTGTTGATAAATTTTTCGCCAACGTTTCGCCAGCCATGCTGCTGACTTCTTCAGGGCTGAAATGAGAATGAGCTACCAAAGACTTTATTGGTTTCTTCTGGTTTAGACCGTGTTGATAAATTTTTCGCCAAGCAACATGGCTGGCGAAACGTTGGCGAAAAATTCATCAACACGGTCTAAACCAGAAGAAACCAATAAAGTCTTTTGTAATAGAACAATAGTTGTAACTTGAGTCACAATTTATTTTTATCAAAGCCATTTTTAATATAAAAAAACATCACACGTTTGTTTTTAAATATAAAAAGTTATAAATCAAATTAAAAAAAAAAAAATTATATTTCATTGAGAAGGGATCAGAGGTGCCACCCCATTACATACCCCATTGATGACACTCTAGTGTACCCTGTAGCATTTACATCTTTCTCCTATAGTATAAAGATTTTTGTACAACAATTTGCACTTTATTGTTTGATTACAACAAGAAGTAATATTACATTAGATCATATCCTGATTATTATTTGTGGACATATAGTTACAATAAGTATTGTGTTGCCGAAAGAGCTAATTATAAAAATATTATCATTGTTGACACCTTCCCCTCACCTATCGATTTATTTAAAAATTTTGGATATCGTCGAATTATCCAAGATGCTAATTAGAAAATAACATCTAATCTAATAAAAAACAGATTTTATTAATGCGAGCTCATTTATAGCTCGCATAAATGAGCTAATAGAAAAATGATACTTTTCAATTTTCTTCAAGGCTGAGTTCCATTATAAGGTTACTGAAGGTATGATTACGAAAATCGGAATTCGTATATAGATTCTGTGAGATCTAGGACCCTCCCGGAGCTCACTCAGCCTCTATAAGCTATGAATCCAAAATAAGGGGGTGGGATCTGGCTATTGTGCGTGATCTAGATGAGACCCTTCATAGGTTGCAGTGGTACAGGTTTTTTTTATTTACATAGCCGATATCGTTAATAATGAGGTTAATATAAAAACTAATAACATTGGTTATTATAATAATAAAAAAATATTATAATTGATCTCTATCCTCAACATAGCGTATTATTTTGGGCGTCACAAAATAAATGATCCTAACTACTCCTCTTAACTACCAAACTTATTATAATTCTTTCAAGAAGTATAATATTAATAAGAGTCATTCGCTTGAATGCTGTTAGCGTCTGGTTGCGAAGTATCCAAAATGTTTGATAATCATCTGATAGCCTTGCAAGTCTAAAGCGCCTTCGGGCTTTTGCATTTCGCTATTTCTTGACACACCCGAGGTGCAGAACGGCGGCCGGAGGTAAAGTTTTGAGAGGGGCACAGGTGTCAAGGATATCCTTATGGGAGGTTAGATACAAGGATAGCTATTATGGATTAATTGGAAGAGCATAAATACTAGTTGATCTCATTCCTATTCAGAATTCCAATATCGAGTGAGATGTTTTCGTAGGTGAGGGCGTCCAGGCTATGATTAGGAGATACTCAGAGTTGTAAAATGAGGAGGAATATGAGATTATTCAGGTAGATTCTGTCGTTAATCAGAAACGAGAATGGTTTAAAATAGTTGATAGTTATTATACAGCACTAAATGGAACACATTCTTTTAGTCCAAGGTTTGATTGAAAAGATTTGTTAAATAAATTATACTATATTTCAGATAATTTCAGAAAAAAATAATTTATTCTTTAAAAAAACGGATTGTAGTTGATATAAAAAGGATTTTGGGTTTATGGCTATTTTGAATATAAGACTTCCACCTACACCAATATTTTTAATCCGTTTTCGAAACTGCAACACTATGATAGAGGATTAGATAAAGAAATATTGAAGGGATTCGTCATAAGGATTGGTATTAATATGACAATACACTAGACTCTTTGTTGTTAAGAAAAATCTCCATATTACATCTCAAGCTAGTTTTATTTGTTAAGCAAAAGGTGGGTCGTGAAAGCTATTTTTATAGTTTCTAGATGTCTATTTGTCTGCATGACACTACCTACTGTTAATCCAATTTTTATAACATTGATTGGTATTTTAAAGACCCCTTACATATTTTATGAGATTGTATTAAGTACTTTCGACTACCCAAGCAGAAACATTTATATGAACACCCAAATATTTTCAAAATTCTAGTTCGATATGGACGATAGTTGAAGGAAAATGAATTTTAGGGATGAGAACATATTACCAATTCCGAAGAACTAGAAAACATAGACCAAGAATAATAAAGAATACATTATAAAAGAAATCAAAGAATAAGATAAATCGAAAATATAAGAGAATCATTGAAACAACTAAAATCTTATGGAAGATTAAATGTCCCAGTAAAATATTTCAACATTTTTTAGACGCTTACAAGAACTTAATTGTGATTTTACTTTATTGAGATTGATTTAAAAATCAAGATCTTTTATAGATTTTTTTTTTAACCTAAGATAATTATTCTGATAATTCAAGTATATATGGTTGATAAAACTGTCGAAAATCTAAAATATAAGAGAATCATTGAAACAACTAAAATCTTATGGAAGATTAAATGTCCCAGTAAAAGACCTGCAATGTGGGTCGAAACGTTGAATTTTTAATAAACAGTTTTCACAACTTAAGAGAAATATAAATATTTGTCTTTGAAAAAGTATAAATAGAAATATTTATAGATAGTTTTGAGATTGAATTAAAAATCAAGATCTTTTATAGATTTTTTTTTAACCTAAGATAATTATTCTGATAATTCAAGTATATATGGTTGATTAAACTGTCGTAAAATCGAAAATATAAGAGAATCATTGAAACAATTAAAATCTTATGGAAGATTAACTGTCCCAGTAAAATATTTCAACATTTTTTAGACGCTTACAAGAACTTAATTGTGATTTATTGCCCTGATGACCGACATATTTTAAGGACTGCCTTAATCATGAACAACCTAATATGACGGTGAAGAAAGCACAGTTGAATTAAATTATAAAATTATTATTAAAAAAAGTAATGATCTATGAGGCAATAACACGTATTGACGGACGAACTTCCAAAACTGAGAGACCTTATGAGATGAAACTATTAATTTTAACTCTGTACGACTTATGCGTTTGGCAGGAGATCGTGAGGCCTCGATATGGTGATCGCACAAAAATATCGATATGTATGTAAATAAATATCCGAATGTCGACTATATATTTCTTTTTATTATAAAGTACAAGCATTTTAAAAATAATATTGATAAGAGACTCAGGCACCTCCCACCTAACGATAAAATATAAATATTTGTGAAGAAGACCTGCAATGTGGATCGAAACGTTGATTTTTTAATAAACAGTTTTCACAACTTAAGAGAAATATAAATATTTGTCTTTGAAAAAGTATAAATAGAAATATTTATAGATAGTTTTGAGATTGAATTAAAAATCAAGATCTTTTATAGATTTTTTTTTTTACCTAAGTAATTATTCTGATAATTCAAGTATATATGGTTGATTAAACTGTAAAAAACATCCCAGTATTTAAAAATAACTTAGGACCGTAGTGCTCAAATAGTTTTAAAACTGAGTAGAGGGAGTGATAATATTTTTATGCAGCCCCGAGTCGAAGACTTTCTATTTACTTAGTATTCTACTTTGAATATCTTACCCGCTAGGAAATACTCAAATCAGATATCGGCTCCTTGGGGGGAAAGTGAGGCTGGCGTAGGATTTGGAAACGAAAATGTTTAAAGTCTCAAACTTTAAAAATATTTTAGTACTCAGCGTAAACATATTACCTGAAAAAATGAAATCATAAAACATGCTGTTATTGTCTATTTTAAAGCTGTTGCCAATTAGATTCCAAAACGCTACTTTAAAATGCTTTATATTTTTCTAAACATCTTTAGGACCCACCTCTTACGCTTATTTTTTTCAGCTGGAGGATTTCTAGTTGTATTAAAAAAAGTATGAAACTGCATTAATTTGTTCCAGGTTTTCTTTTAAATGTGATCAGTAATTAGGTCTGTTTTTATATCATAATAAAAAGGCAAGTACCCTTTGAGGTTTCCTTACCCTGCGCATATATTTCGTTTTCCGAAGATTGGCTTCTATATTTTGAAGCATAGTTGTTTCTTGAGGATATAAGTATTGTTCTGGAAGAATTTTCGAGTACCAACATAAAGATCGAGGAGGGAATAAAGAGTACGCAGCATATCTCTGTGTTGTCAAGCTGAAGAGCTTTTTAGCTCTTCTTATTGTCTTATCGACAGGAAATATGAAAATAAAAGATCTAACATTACTATCCTGACATATACCCAGAGTTTCGAACTCTCGAGAGACATGATTGCTACATCTAACCAGATTCCTAATTTTGTAGTAGGACTGCTCATGGCTCTAATGTGGACATTATCCATTAGGAGGACATTATCCTTTCACCATCAAAGCACCAACTATATTCTCTTGACTAGACACAAGCAGTGAGCTCTTTTTTGACACACTTTTCAGTCTCAAGGATTCTCGATTATGTCAGTACATTGAAGAGTGATATACTCGTACGGCGACTATTATTATAGTCCATATTATATCCATCCGTATAAGTAGGAAATACTAAATCCACCTTCCACTCTTTAGGAATCTTTTCCTCTTTCCAGGCTAGATTCAAAATATGGAGAAACATTTCATGACCTTTACTTCCCGCATTTCATTTTTTCTATTCGTTTCATCATGATGATAGGTTCCTGAGGTACTTCGATGTAACCCTCTAATTCCCAGGTGTCTTCCTGGTCCGAGTCTCATTCAGGCTTACATCTCTGTAGGTCTCTCCCAAACTTCTAGTTTTTTATTACCGAGAAGGATCTCGCCGCACCTAGATACTGTAGAGTATAGTCCTTGATCTTCAGGCTTTTATTTTTTTCTTAGTTTCAATGATACCTAGCTGAACATCCCGTGCTTTTCAGATTTTCTAAAATTACAGAAAAATTGTACGCCTTTCTCACTCAAACCCCGGTACGTTCCATTTAGTTGATCTGAAAATCAGTTTTCTACGCCTTATTGTATTCCAGATCGACTCTATCCAATGTTCCTAATATGAATAATTTAAGGTGAGGGAGAAATCGGCTCGATGGGGTTGCATCCTAAGAGCATACTGACATTTAAAGTATCCATTTACCGTTATAATGTGCAGGGCACTGGTCAATTTAATTATCTCTTAAAACATAAACTCTCCGAAAAAAACACATCTCTTCCTTAATAACCCTCGTTTATTTTTAAATATCTGATTAAAATCTTGCTCTGTTACTGCCATTCTTCATCTTTATATTCCGTGTCATCTAATGCATATTCGGAAATTAAAAGACTGTCTGAATTGCAAAATTTGAAGTTAGTATCAAGGACACTTATAGTAATACTGCAATGGATTTCTTTATGTGGTAAGTCTTGGCCTGTAAATTACATTTTCCAATGCTGACAGAATTCAGGGAGTAGTAAATTCCATGCAAACTTTTATTTTTGAGTTAATTAATAGTTTGATTTGTTTTTTGATTGTCTTAACGAACGATAAATGACTATTATGTATCAATTAACGATATTTGTCACAATCATAAAACGAGATTAAAATATAAAACACTATATAACCAAAAATTATTTTTAAAATATTATAAAAAATAAGTGTGTAACTAGAAACCATATTTTATCTTTAAAATTAAATACTGCGTGCCACCTGGACACCCTTACACATTTTTATTTTGTTAATCTAATTCTGAAAGGCATTCATTTGATTTTTTTTAATGTATTATACTGTTCTATTCGTATTTACCTTGTATCTAAGTTTCTCATTGCTTAAATTGAACCCCTTAATTGATAAGAATTGATGGTATTGAATTGATGAAAATAAAAAAAAGAACTTATTAGGAGATCAACGTTAATGCTGGTTCAATGGTAATTTCAAAGGACTCAGTTTTTATAAATTGCATCTCAACACTTGTCACAACTTTTCAGAAACTACTTAACTATTAGAGTTTGTGGTTGTTTACTAAATTCATAGGAGAAATTAAGTAAGTTATTTCTCACTGTGCGTTGTCGAAGTAATGGCAAAAATAATAATAAAAAATTAAAAAAAACATCCATACTTCAGTTTTTAAATATGTCATATATTTATTGTATGAATATATATATATATATATATATATATATATATATATATATATATATATATGATCTTTATTGGTCAATCATAATTATTTTTCATAAACTACAATTTTATTTTATAATGATAATTTATAAACTTTTTTATATTATATATCTATAATATATTCTACCCTTCTACAATTTAAAAAACTGTAATGTGTGTCTAGTTATAATCTGCTAGTACTCGTGTAATAAAATTTTAATATGTATGGTGTATGAATGGATAAAAAAATATATAAGATTGAAGGTCACTAGTTAAGTAATCACGACTTTCTAATTATTAGTTTTATGCGCATCACGATTGAACTTTGAGCAGGTATTTTTTGAAGAATCTAATAACTATCAGTTCAAAAAAAATATTGTTTATAGGTACCACTACGTCCCAGTTCATTTAGGCATCAACAGCTAACACTAGTTGCCTGTATACATAAGCGTTAGATAGAATAAAGCATTATTATTGAATATAACCAGTGAGATTGAGAAAGAAGCGTAAGGATTTACAGGAACCCAACTTTGCCCACTACAAAAGAAGGGGAGGACAAGGCTGGTGTGTATATGAAATAAATTAGTTCATTGTAACTTGAAACTTGCTGCAGTGTGACTATAAACGTTCAAAAAACGCTAGTTTTTAAATGACTATATACGAATCAAAATGGTTTTACCGTGTTGGATCAGATTTGTTAAACTGTGTTCCACGAGTACAACCAATCGGAGGCATTAAAATTGAGTTTTAGTACAGTGTTAGTTATGCGAAACTATCAGCTGTTTTTATTTAACGACAACGTTCTAACATACGCGCCTAATGGAATCTAAAACTTCAAACGCAATTTAAGAATTCAGTTTGGCTAAGTGTAGGTAGGCACTTCAGTTATTGCAGAAAATTACTTCTTAGGCTAATAATTCCCATATAAATAAACTGGTTTTAGAAACAGTGTTGCGTGGGAGAGAAAATTTTTTTTTGGTCTTTAAAATAAGTTCTTGATGTTGCATGGATAGTCCAGACTGGTGGTGAATTGGATAAATCACCATTGAAAACATTTCTAAATCTTTCTGAACTATGTTTAAAATTAAACACCTGTTGAGGAATATATCATTAGAAGAAACGTTGTATATTATTGAGAGGAACCTTACCTGTCAACTCCAAGAAGGCCCCCATCCGATGAAAATATAATAACAGGCATAAATCAAATACTTTTCTCTTTGGCGTTGTTTTGAAAGATAGGAAGGCACCATTAATATTCAAGGCTATTAGAATGAAGAAAGATGGATGTTCATTTTGTCTTAGTAACGTGACTTGACCAACCTTGGGACCTTCTTTAAAATTAAATACACCGTGTATCAGATTTTGATATGACATAACTGTCGAATCTCAGTAATTAGGATTACCTGTGCTCAATACCTTCAGGTACCTTCCATTCTGTGTCAAACGCTTTGCTGAAATATTTGACTTTGCAGGGTACCGAAAGCGTTTGAATCATATACTGGAGAAAGACGTGCCTTATTCCACAATTACTTTTTTTGGTGGTGTAACTTATGCTCTAACTCGCTGTGCACGAAGGTGAAGGGTTAAGTTCTTAAATTTAACCCTTGGTGTTCCTCAACATTGGCTCAAAGCAGACGGTATTCAACGCTAAAACAAGGTTGTTTTATTTGAGATTACTCATCAATCATATTCTTAAGTGTGCATTTTATGTCAAACTTCATAGTCATACCATTTCAGCTACTTCATACAGAAATATGCAAAGAGGGAGTTGTTATGCTTTTTAGGCATATATGACAGTTTTTGGTGGTAATTTTTTTTAAGTATTCCTTTTTTGCACTTATGGACGCAGTTGTCCTTTCAGCGCAGCCGAGCTCAAAGGACTCAGTGTTATAACTTTTTTCGATAAACTAGTCAAATAGTTTAGTGAGAAGCAAGTTAATGTTTATGAGAGAAATTCTATTTAATTTGTAAATTGTTCTAAATGAAAATGTGCAGAAAGGAATTTCAGGGAAAATTTGATCATTCATGTTTACTTGAAGGCTGATTATAAATTTCAACATTGCCATCTCATTTTTTCTAGAAGTATAAATAAAAGAATCATTTCTTCTTTTTTTACTCTTTTCACTATTTCAAATTAATAATTGAAATTACTTTAAGCTTAAACAAAAAATAGTAAATTACCTTCAATTTGTCCGTTCAGTATTGAAGTCGAAATTGGTGGCGTAAAAAGGTGACAATAAAGGGAATGGGACGACTTCTGTTTATTTATATTAAATAAATAAAATATGTTATTACGTAGAAAAAATGTTTTTATTTATTTATTTTTAACTACATTCCATTAATTATTTATTTTTCAACCATCATTTTTATTTATACAATTATTTTCTGTATCTTTTGGATGATAAGTTGAGATTCTTTTTAGTGTTTTTTCTGTTTAAATGGAAGGCTACTCTGTTTTTTCTACTGGAAATAGAAAAACTTTTTTTTATCGTTGTTTTTACAATAAGTTATAGTAAAATAATATTTTACATTTTATATGATTACATTTTAACTTTTTTCAATGATCTATATTGTTTTACTCTCCACTTTTAAGCTCTCACTCAAATGGTCCCCTGAAACCATATCATATTTGAAGGATAAGTAGCTATTTGAATAAATACATACATATACATTCATATTTATCACTAAAATAGAACCAAAAACTCAAAAAGAAACACTATTATTTATTATAATGCAATTGGAAAAACCACAATGCAAAGCCTTATGTTTCAAAAATACACCTACTTACCAGTCGACGTTTCGCCTATTCAGGCATTATCAAGACACCAAAATCAAAAAGGGGGTTATGTGAATCGCATCTCGAAGAAAAAGGTGCAATACATCCCAACGATCAACAGCCCAAACAGGCTCCAAACATGAGACAGCACCCCACCACCAAAACGTTCAATATACAACTGCTATTCATATTTATTGGCGATGTCCAAAGCTGAAAGGATGTATATTTATTTATTTCGTTTGTATCGATCAAATCAAGAACAGCTAGAATCTAATGAGACTTGAAAAGCGTACCGACCTGCTGTGGAACCTGATGAGCATTGGAGTACAGCAAGTTCTTCTTGAAACTGCGATTTACGAGTAAAATAGTAGATGTATGCCGTGTCCAGTTATTAGAATTCTTTCTTCCGGATCCCTTCTGTGAGTGCGTCTGTAAAGTCTGTACAAAACTAGAAGCCAATCAGTGAAGTGCAGCTTCTAGTACCAAGTTTCTTAGGAAACAACGATTTAGAGCTAAAGCATTAGATGATGCTGAGTGTCTGTTCGGGTGCCATTAACAAGCATAAGACTTGGCTTGTAAGAAAGTATTGTATTTATTGTCAAATGAAACGATATAACATACAAAGAAATATTTTGATACAAACTATCTAAATTGACTATTAACTCTGGACCAACATAAAAAATATTAACAAACATAATGACTACTCTCTTATCCATTCTCTCAAGTCATACCATCTCTCTTTTCTCTTCTGCACCTCCTTACAATGTACCCGTATATATAAAGGAATTGGAGAGGTTAAGGAAGTTACATTGCTGGAAACAAGGAAGCCATTTCACGATTTAGGGGTTACAGACCAACGTTATACTCCAGGCCATCGACCATCCGATAACTTCGGGTCACTTGTTCAGAATTTCTCCACTCCTTCACTTCGTCCTGTTTCTCTCTGCATCTGTAATTTGCATCTTCTTCTTATTATTGGCCCATTTGTGATTTTCGAAGGGCATTTTGTACAAAGATCCTGCACAGTCGTAAGTTGATGTTTGTCCCTGGAACTAATAAGTATTAGGTGTCCATTGCCATCAAATGTCCCGCGTTCTTCTCCTTAATACACCTGAGGTTGGTTCCATTTTCTCATATAGTTCCTGCCTCGATCGATGCACCAATACTTCATCCTGCGTTTTGGTGTCCCAAATATCTCTCAGGATGTTTTTTTTCTTTTTTCCCAAATTGAATAGAAGCTTGCCTAACATCAAAGATATGATAATATGAAATTATATCATCCTATGCTAGTGACTTTATGATTAGCATTTGAACAACGAATTAAAACCTCTTGAATTGATATGGCGCTTGGAAGAAAATAGCTACCAAATATTATAACAATTATAACACTTCTTGGGCGTAGAATATATCTATTTCAATTCATATAAACAAAAAAGAAGCTGTGATATCCTTTTTTTGTCTGTTTGTGAAAATATTATCCTGTCTGAAACACCGAGATATCGAAACCCCTGAATGAACTGGTCGCCAGCGGGAACGCCATGAATATTTTGGAAACAATCTTAATAGTTGAGAACAATAATCGTCTCACTGATTACTACGCCAGTCGGAAGATCGTTGATATTTGAGTCGAATGTTGTTTTTTTGTAAGCCATTACATAAAAAATCTATTATTATTATATATAGCATCTCTTATTCGAAAATTATCCAAAATAACCCATATCATAACATTCCTGATTACTGGGATAGGTAAAATAGATTATAACAGTTGACTAATATATATTACATTTTATTAAAAACAGTTTAAATCGAACAGCTTATCGTCAAAGGAAGCCATAACTGAATCTACAACTTAACGAATCCTGTGTAAACGGCTCAAATTTCTTGAGGGTTGTTTCGTTTGACCTACTCCGGGCACATCCAGACCCCTGTTTATGAAGTGGATACCTAACCTAACCTTTCACCGGGTCAGGGTTAGAATCTGTTGATCACGTCATTTAGTTATATTTCACAAAACTAATTTTTTTTTAATTAAAAGAGGAGCAACTCTGACTTTCTAAAAGGAATTTATTTTGTCGTCCTATCTCATTATTAAACTGGCAACGATTCGGAAATTTCCTCCATCATCTGAGCATACATAAAATTAAATAATAAAATATACAATAAATTGCATCAGCACATGATGTAAAATAATATAATATTATCTACATCTGAAGTCTATACATATTTAGTATCTTAATTCCTTTCAATTAATTAGTTCTTTTAAAGCTTTCTTATTAATTTATACAGAACATAATATTTATAATTTCTCACAAAAAGGCTCAATTCAGTCATTAGCTAATACTTGTCAGTATCTAAGGCTAAGTTGAAGCTTCATGTTACAAAATAATATTCTACTAATAATTATAAAGAAGCATAAAAGATAATCAATTCAAAGAAATATAGTTTGTATAAAAAAATAAAAAAACAACCTTTATTTACAGTTTTACATATACAAGTAGCAATAAGTGTAAATACATGTTCCGGACTTCCTTTACATGTTTAAAGAACAGTACTTTTAATTAATTAAAATTGTCTTTTATAAATAAGTTTTACAATAGCAGGAAAAATTTAGAAAAACCCGCTTAAAAAAAAAAAAGAGAAAGAAAAATGAACCATAATAATAATTGTAATTTATAAATAAATAAAAATAATACTAATAAAGTAAGCAAATATAATAATAATAATAATTAAATATAAAATAAATACACAATTAAAAATAACTATAAAATAAATACAGATAACTAGATTATGATACCTACGAATAGTGATTTGTTCAGTGAGACGTATATGTTTTGTTCTTTTGTGCGTGTACCGTCGTAGTGAATGTTTATCATAGTTACCGATTTCTCGGATTAATGGTTCTTTTTTTTTTTTTTTTTTTTTTGTTTTTTTTGTTTTTGTTTTTGTTTTTTTTTTTTTTTGGTTTTTTTTTTTTTTTGTTTTTTTTTTGTACGCGCCATTGATGTATCGGTGTAATTCATAGTATTGATAATTTTGTTTAATTCTAGGGACATCTAGGGAATTTGGACATTATTTTGTAATTATATCGGTATATGTGAGTAGACACAAATCAAAGTGCTATCGGAGAGATAGTAATTACTTAATATGAGATGAAGTAATCTTGGGCTTCCTACGAAATTCGGATTTAAAATTTCGATTTTAAAACTTGTAACCATCTTGTATCAATACCCTAAATGGTATTTAATTTATAATTACTGCATTATGTAAACTATCAGTGGATTATTATTCGTTTCTCGATAAGTTAATGTCATAAAATGTATTTTTACTAATATAGTAACCGCGGTACCTTCTAATTATTTAATTGACTATTTAATATATACTATAAATTCCAAGGGCTTAGAAATCGGTGCATTAATACAAATAACATCGATAACAGGAAATATAATATATAATAATAAATAATAAATATATAACTTAAATTATGTACCAAATTATTCTTATAATATTTTTCGTAGGTTGAAAAATATATGTATATATATATATAAAAAATATGTTTTTAAAGAGAAAAGATAGGCCCTCGGCCGGGATTTGAACCCGGAACCTTTGTCTCACCGTTAAAGTCTCCCAGGTGACTTTAACGCGTTACCTGTATTACCCCCGACTATAATCGAACATAATACGATTCTTCAACTTTTACTAAAGTAAATAACTATGTATGTCCAATGCTGGGGTTCATTTTTCTTGTCTTGGCAAGCTCAATCCAACGAATCTGGTTTCTTCGTTTGTCTCAAACTTCACCTATCAAGCTGCCCCCTTCCTTTGCCATATCTGTAACTCTTTGCGCTATTTAAGTGGAATTTAACTTTATTTTTCCTTACAACCATTACTGCAATTTGGAATAAGTCTGACTCCCCAAGTCTACTTTAAACATTCTTTTTTTTAAAAAACGTGGTAACACAAACGACGTGAGCTCCACTCAAAGGCTAATTGGCCATTGAAAACTATATCTTACGATTACTGATTAGTAGTGGATAAAATCACTGAAGTCGGTATAAAGGCACCGCATAGAGTTCTGATAAATGTTTACACTTGGAGCCATCTCGAATCCCCACTACCACAAATAAACAAATAACTACCACTTTAAATACCTAAGTTGTGCTACTATTTTTCATTCCTTGTTTAATAACGTTTTAACGAATTTAATTTTGATAAAATGAATGCTCTTTACGTTGAGTCATTCCAGCTATAAATGACAACAAATAACTTGATTTATCTATTCGAATATTTTGAAAATCGCTCTTCCTAAATAATTCGTTCTAATAAAATTCATAATGGTGGCACAGTTAAGTTAGAGAAGAATTGATTGACTGTAATTTCTAATGTAAGGAAGAAATAGTTGGGGGTGCAGTCAATAAAAACACCTAAATAAGTGTATACTTATTTATTGTGTGCCGACATTTCGGCCTACAATGTAGGCCATCTTCAGGGCAAATATACCAAGCGGCGGCGAGAACGATCAATTGCCAAAATGATTTTTCCATGAGTTCAATACCTGGAGTATACACGCCTGCTATTTTCTACTTTAACTAGGTAGACCCCTTGATAGAGTCTATAGAAGATCGTTTTTTCAAAGAGAATTTGACGGTATAACTATTTCTTAATTAAATCCTCTAGCATTACTCAGGTGAGGTTTGCGAAGTGTGAGAATTTGAACGATAAAACTTAAATGGTGGTATCGTTGAGACTGAGCTTTTGAATGGTTCTTTCTCATAATGCTCGAGAAAAAAATCTAAAGGACAGATTAAACTAACTGCAAGAAAAAAAAATTGTTTTTTTTTACAATCTACACATATGTAAACAAAATATTTGTTAGGCATAACTTGTCTCATCAAATTTATTTAAAAAAAAAAAAAGCCACATCAGAAACAGTCTCTAGGGGAATCTGAATTCAACTGTTAACTATAAATAGTTGTGTAGACTAACCAAGATGACCTTAAATTAGTTGGAACTGATTCTTATCTTGATCGCAACATATCAGAAGAAGATAGTATGATTTATCAATTAATGAAGTGTGGCGTCAAGTACAGTCAGAAACGCTAGCTTCTTGCACTTTTTTATTCGAAATAAATCCATCTGTAATGGGTTTAATAATTGAAAATATTAAATCCATCATAAATGCAAACGACCATCATATCGTTTAGTTGCTCAATGGTATGAAGTTTAAATAATAAGAAGGTCAACGGCGTTGGCGAATTGCTCCTAACGATCCCAAGTTACGAAAGGCAACGGTCATCCTCCCTGACCCAGATATGACAGTATTTAGTTTTAAATCCAAACACTCTAATCACTAACCACCTCTTATCTCTTATAACTACCTCCTCGGCATCCAGTCCTAATAGCCTCAGGCCAATTCGTAGTTTACTAAAATCAATCCAAAGGAAATTGGTTGATTTGTATATATATACAATAGTAATTTCTGATACTGTGGCAGACAGTAAAAGTAAAAAAATAAATCGAAGAAGTGATAAGTTAGTTTCAAAGCATTAAGACATTAGGCATAAAATCTGTGATTATTTCGTACGTTCATGGAAATTCAAGGCCTTGCCCCTTACCACTCAGTACAAGGGGTGGAAGATGCCAGGGAGCTAAAAAAAGCATTTGTTTATAAAACAAATAAAATTCTTTATTTAATTGCCTTTCTTTGAGTTTATTGGTGTTTTCAATTATTGTTAATAGAAATTGCATGGAGTTTGGCTGTGTTTGCAATATGCGTAGACTTGTAGGCGATAGTGACTTAAAATGCACAAGTCAATCGAAGTCTAGAGAGATAACTTTTTAAGAGTTATACTATTCTGTTGTGAAATCTCAAATCTCAACCATGAGAAATTCTATAGAAAACCTTCCAATCCTAGCACATCCCTCCTTTTTTCTAAAGAGGGGAAAAACGAGCTCAAACTTAAAATCCAGCTCTGGACATGGTATAAGATTCGATTTTTTATACAATAAAAATCATGAATTTTATAATATTCCAAAGGCAAACAAGTTGGGTGTAATATAAGCGGTTATTTCTAAAAGATATATATTCAGAAAAAGCTGATACCTTGTAGTAATGATGTATCATAACTGTGTGCAAACTAACTTGATAACATTGACAGAAGAATTGACAAAAACAAATGGCTAGTTATGAATAAACCAAACAGAACTATTATTTAAAAAAAAAAAGAAACTTTCTTAATTTTTTTTTTTTTTTTACTAACTCTTTATTTTTCTCACTATAGTTATTTTCGGTTTCTGTTTTCCCAGCCCTGAAGAAATGTTGGCACAATAAAATAAGTTTTTCTTATTTTGTGTAATCTTTGACTAAACCGCCTGACCATTTCTATCCACATATCGTAATATGTTTTCTGTTTAAAATGTTATAACGTTAGTATTTCGCTATATATTGAATCCAATTTAAACAATCAAAACAAAAGATGAAAACGTTAGAGAAGAATTGGTTGACTGTATCTTCTAATATAAGGAAGAAATAGTTGGGGGTGCAGTCAATAAAAACACCTTAATAAGTGTAACTTATTTATTGTGTGCCGACTCCTCTCTTAGCTCTGAAGATGGCCTACATTGTAGGCCGAAACGTCGGCACACAATAAATAAGTTACACTTATTAAGGTGTTTTTATTGACTGCACCCCCAACTATTTCTTCCTTATATTATAAAAGATGAAAACATGAATCTTACTTACATTACGAAGAACTTGGAACTTGGAGACCGTTATATATTTCCAAGATTAATGACAGATATAGCTGAAGAATTTAGATCAGAAATGAGGTCTACTTTTGATGTGTAACTGAGCTGTTCGAGCCGAAAATTGTGACGGACCATTTATGGTACAATATTATCCTGACAAAATCAGGTTTGGTAGATTTTATCATGTTCGCGCGGATTTCGGACCCATAGACTTCATCTTGTTTAAAATCCATCGATGGGAATGGCATTTCTAAAACTTTTTTCTGAATATACCGAATATAATATATGTGCTTCATGAATAATATTCGTAACAGTTTTATTTAAAAAATGTATTTTGAAGGTCGGTTTCATAAGCAGGTTACTCCCTCCCATTAATAAAATTTATCAGATCGTGGCTCTTACAGACTTTTGCGAAACATTACCTTCAGACTTGTTTCTCAACACTTTTCCCTCCTCCTTTATTACTGTAATTATCCTCTAGACGTTCAGCAGTTCGGGTTATCAGTGGCGCAAATGTTATTACTGCCACAAATTGCAACAGCATAAGTTCTCATCACTATTAATAATCTTTGTATATATACATAAACACATATCTATTATATGCATGCTAGAATACAAATAAGAAAACCCGAGCCCGAAATTTTTGGTATATGTCTCGATGGTATATGTCATAAATCCCACACCTTGATGTCCACTGGCCTGACCAAAACCAAAAAATAAATATCCACTTTTCCTTAACTGAATGTTTTCTCCCTTTCTTCTTACTTCAGATAATCCCAGAATTTTTATATTTGAATTAAACAACTTACTGCCACGTTTTTTTTTATGCCACGTTTTTTGTTACTGTCGCGTTTTTTTATATGTTTTTCTGTTTGTTTCTCTCTCTTAGCCCTGAAGATGGCCTACATTGTAGGCCGAAACGTCGGCACACAATAAATAAATATACACTTATTTAGGTGTTTTTATTGACTGCACCCCCAACCATTTCTTCCTTACAATTAGAAGTTACAGTCAACCAATTCTTCTCTAACATAAACAAGGTGAAATTTAAACTAAGAAACAATCTAGTGTGCTATGCTCGTAGGTATCTTGTTTGAACTACAACTTTTGGTTAATGTCTTTACTAACGTTATTTAAATTTATTAAATTATTTAACTAAATAATTTAAATTTATAAATTAGTTTATTACGTAAATCGGCCCTACATTATTCGCAGTGTGAGACAAGCCAGGCTCAAATTTAAATATAGCTTATTTTTTAATCCTTACTGAATAATCTTCCTTATTTTTTAAATATTCTAGAAGGAGATAGGAACGTTTGGCATTTGGTATCCTTTTATAAAAAATAAAATAAAATCTTAAAATTTGTTTAAGACTTATCAACAATAAATTTATTATGTTATCGCTTAAACGTGCATTTTTATACCACGAAATCATAACCATAATTTTTCATTTATCGTTAAAAAAATTTCAAACTTGAGTAAATTTACTGTCACTTATTAAATTAAATTTCGTATTCCAGACCTTTATTAGTACGAATGGTGATAAAATTTCATGAAAATGCTTCAATCTAATTAATATAAATTAAGAATATAAGCAATTCTTATAGAAAAAAAAACATTAAACCCAGATACCTTGCCTTTGCAGACGATTTGGCGCTCTTAACTGAGAAATAAAAAGGAGCTAGAATTCAATTTAATAAATTAAAAGAAATACCTGAGTGGACAGGACTAAAATCTCTTCCAGAAAACATGAATAATCATTACCAAGAAAAATTATTTAAAGAAAACAGTGAAGGTAGATAAAACTCACAAAATTATTTAAGTATTTAGGAAAGCAGAAATTGATTGAAAATCTTCACAATGGAAGACTATTGCCTCAAATTATAAATAATAAATTTCCTCACAAAAGACATCTAGAATAAAAAGAATCTCTCCACCAATTCGAGATTTAGGCATTGCAATACAGTAAGGTCAGTGATTTGTATGGCACAGAGACAGCGAATCTCTCAAGCCTCTTGAAGATCGAAGGACCAATATTAAGAAGAACTTATGGCCCAAGAATATCACAGGGAGCTACAGATTGAATAAAGAAATATACGAAAAGGACAGAGGACTTGAAAGCAAGTATGAGAAAAAGACGACTAAGTTTTTACGGGCAAATGGTTCGGATGGATTTGGGAAGATCGAATAAGCAAATATTTTAGAAGACATACAACTTGGAAATCCAGAGTGGTTATGCTAAGCCGATGAATAAGGAGAAGAAGGATGAAGTATGGAGTAAATTGGAATCGCTTATGAGGAGTGGACACAGGGTTCTTGTGGAGGAGAGAACGAGGCAAGGGCATGAGGGAAATTGAGCATTGAATAGAAGAAGGCAACATTCAGATAAAATAAAGGATTATTGAAGGAGAAGAAGGAATGATCGAAAAACTTTATACCTGCGTGGAGTGCAGTCAGACATAAAATACACAGCAATAAAACCAAATATTCAACCTACGTTCCATCGAAGACTACTATGACCAATGTGCGCGGACGAGTGGGTGTTTATTGCGTTTCCATTAAGTTGTTCTGTTTCAAATCAACATATTTAAAATGCGTGTGAGTATGTAAATAATTGTAGGTAAAACACATGTAATATTTATTATATTCCGTTAGTCAAGGAATTAACGTAGCTGAAAATTTAAGCAAAGATTCCTTCACCAAAAAAAAAAAAATGTAAAATGTGACAGTAATTCATAGTGAGCAACCTCGATAAAAAATATAATACAAAAATAGAACTTGAACTCTCGTAATAAAGAATAGTTATACGAATGAACACTTAAGCAATCAGTAACAGGAAACTAAAATGCACCTTTACTATGAAAATCCAATATGTATAAAATAATGAAGCTTGAACCAAAAATCAATAAAAAGATCCAGGTATCATGTGAGATTTCCAAAGTAAAAATAGCAAGAAATATGCAAGAACGCTCAAAAATTCATTGCGAAAAATTAAATCAAAATCCTCGAAAACCTATTTAACGGTACTCATGGAAAAATTAACACTAACAGAAAACATAAAACTCAAAATATCAAATCCAATGAGATCCTTCAATGCCTAAAAGTCCAATAAAATTTTAAAGTATGAGTATATTGAAATCGAAATTCTTCTTAAAGTATAGAATAGGAATATTCGGAAACATAATGATCCCCATTTCAAAAAAATTCAATATTGTACATATGAAAAGTGAATTTGGAAATATGTACTGGAATTTGGAAAACCTAATAAAGAATAAATATGTCATATCACTATATTTTTCATATAACAAATTTTGAAACCCTAGGTCATTTTAGTAATTGTTTTATCTCAGAGGAATCCATCAAAGGATGCAATTAAAGAAAAAATTGAAATTATTGAGGTCGGGGCTGTGCGTAGGTTACTACACACTTTTCGTCATGTCTAATATTGTCATAATCATCAAGAATGACATTGATGCACAACGGAACCTTGAGGTATTCTTTCCACAACACGAGAATAAGTCCATTCTTGTCGATTTCCTCTTATCTTTATTAACAATGGCAGGCTAGGAATGAAGACTGGACAATAATAATAATGTCTTTATTTATTCCGGGTCAAGTCCCCTTAGAATAAAAATTCAAGTAAATATTATTTACCTTTTCAATAAACGTCACGTAATTCATGTTGGTAATGGACTATTCGATCAATAAACCCTTGTAAAATCCCTCCCATTAAATTTTATGTATTCTGTTGTAGTATACGTTTCCGAATATTTTTTTTTAAATATTTATACTTTACTTTTTCTTTTTCCCTTCACGCAGTACCCCTACGTGAAGGACGTTCATTGCTCTGCATGTTCCGTACATCTGTAGTACATTACATACAATTGTATTTTCATATTTTTTTCTCCAGTGTTTTACATTTTTCGTTTTAATTACAAATAAAACAACGCTAAATTTAAAATATAAAATTAAAACAAAACTGAAACAACGAATTATTGAGCATAGTAATCATTAAACCAGTTGATACTAAAGTATTTCAGCTGATTAACAAAAACAAACAAATAAGATAACTAAAATTAGTAAATTAGCACATAATTTATACAAATAAGGCAATTTAAGGCAAAAAACAAAATATTGTACCTAATATATATATATATATATATATATATATATATATATATATATATATATATATATATATACACATATATTCGCCTTTATGGATGGCCTTTTAGGAAACGACTTAAAACCTGCAGTTTTAGTTTTATGCAAGATGAATCAAAGTTGTTTTCAATATCTAAGCTCAGGACTCCTATAAAGAAATATCAAGGAATTTTGACATTCAATCTAAGATAAGCCTGTAAAGCAGGGGTGGCCAATCCCCAGCCTGCCGTGAACATCTTACCAGGCCGTGAGATTCATCACACATCATATTTATTTTATAGAAGTGAAAACCAATTTATTAATAAACTAAATTATTTATGTAAAGTGTCACCTGTGATGTAGGTTTGCAGCCTGGCAGGTGGTCTTAGGGTTTTTTAATAGGAATACGAAATTGTAAAGGGCTTGTGTGTCATCAGGTATTCGTCAGGGATGCCCTATTCTAATTTTACCTAGATAGATAAAATTTAGGGCTCCAATTGTACCATCTTCCGATTGGCTGTAGCAGCATATAGTGGCGTTAGACAAATAAACGGCGGAGTCCAAAATTTTGCCTATCCAGGTTATAATTAAAATAGGGATCTTTAACCATATATATATATATATATATATATATATATATATATGTGTGTGTGTGTGTGTGTGTGTGTGTGTGTATGAAAGTTAGAGCAGGGATTAAAGCAAAGTAATCACAGCAGGGATGAAACAATTGAGACAAATAGCTGATCGAACTCGTAGTGAACACACCAGAAAATATTAAACGAAATAGGAACTGGGATTTCTAAGCTCTTAGCCAAGATTTCTAAGATCTTAGCTTTAAGAAGAAGCTAAACTGGTTCAGTCAGCCTAATGAGTGATCATAAACCACGCGAGCTTCACTTCCTTAAAGCTAGAGAAAGAGGCCAAAGATCCAGAGGCAGTTCCATGGATGCAAATTATGGTTGCATCGGGAGAGAAGAGTCGAATACGGCTGGATTTTACAAATGCTTTGGAAATGGACTGAAACAGTGGTTTGCATGGGTCGAGGTATCTTCACGCTCAGAGGAATAAAAGAGGAAAGAAAAAATGTTTGCCCTTAGTACCATGTATTTAACGCCAATTTTTCATCATTTACAACAGTTAAGTTCCAAAACCTGAAGGCTCGTAAAACAAAAACTAGCCTAAACACCTTCTAAAGTTTTATTATTAATATTATTATAATTTACTATTGATATATTAAGTGGTATTATTATGTCATGCATTATATCGATATTGGTCCAGCATATAATATAACCTACCATATTATCTTCATATCATTAGCAGTTAAAAGAATCTTTATTATTATGTACTTATATCAACATATGACATAAAACAGTGATATAGATTGATATACATTGATATATATTAGAGAATATTGTAACACTGATACAAAATATTTGAATATAACTATTGATTAATGATTTCTTTCTCCCATCACTGTTACTTTATTACAGTGTGGTTTAGTTCAGATGGATGGAAAATTCAATCGATTAAGACCGGCGACTTTTATGGCCAAAAGCTACATTAACAACTATATTGCAGTGACAGCTATCACGTGACACTCTTTAAAAGTAGTAATGACACATTTTCAAAGAAAGTGCACTGATAGCCATTCTTCTTCTTACCAGTTTTTTAAGGTAGCGGAAAACGCACGAGAAAGAAAAGGTCTAAGACTTGGATTTTGTTATGAAAGAAGCAGAAGATACCTGAAAATTAAGAAAGTTATTCATTTTTTTTTAAATCTAAAATAATGTCTCTGCTGGCCTAACATGTCAATCTAGAAGAAAGGAGATTTCCAATTTTGACAGATGTTTGTTCATTCATATAAGGTCACTTAACACTACAAAGGTTAATCGTAATATGCTAGAGTAAGAGCGTTAAATTTTACCTTCCCAGATATAATTAGGATAGGTTTCTTTAAAGAGTGAATACCTTAGACCATGCACCCTCCCCAATTTACGTCCCATCCGAATATTTTGACTGATGTGCATGACTGAATTTTATACATTTTCATGCAACTAGTTTCTGTTTTTCCAGCCGTGGAACGACTCTGTGGTTAGAAGGTACTCTCACACGCAGCATCTATGAAATAAATGTTAACCTTATTACCAACCTCTTTTAACCTATTTAATATTCAAACTAGATATAATCTAAGCATAAAAAAACATAATCGTGATGATATATAGTTTTCTAATTACATTTTTTCATTATCTTTTTTACAGGAATTACTTTCGAGGCTTTTTGAGTTATTCGACACAGACGGTGATGGATTTTTGGTTCAAGAAACATGGATTGAATTCTTAAAAGAACGTCTTACGTGAGTTTTATTTTCAAGACAACTTTAATATATATATAAATAGTCTGGATAAAAAAATGATGTAGATACATAAATGCATATTGGTGCATTATGCATGATATTGGTAGACACATATATCATGCATATTATTCTAATGATTCTAATAACACCAATGATACATTTTGCAAATAAAATAATTATTATATAAATCATCATTGGTTAAAATTGTTCTTTTCGTGTGTTATTTTGACTATCTTTGTAACAACAAAGATAGTCAAAACAACACACGTGAAACTCTTTAACATGTAACAACATTCATTCCTTGCTGCCATTTATCAATCCTCAACGAGAATATTGTAGGTTGGATAGGCTGAGGTAATTATATGAGGTATGGGAATGGCCAGGAATTGGTAAATCTTCTCAAAATTATTAATTTATTGGTTAAGCAAGAGTTAAGTAAATTAATTTTTACTTGAGCACTGTAGTGTGGGGCAAATTTTTGGGGTGAGTAATTGACAAATCTGACTCATAAACCTTTTAATAAGATGAACTCAAACTAGTTAATCACATTGACTTGCAAAGATATTAATTTCTGCTGGAAAAAGTCGACGATAGTGTAACTCGAACTGTCCATTTCCAGGATTGAGTATGTCAGGAATCAAATCTATAATAGGGTGGGAAGTAGAAGGTATAAAATCTATTTCCCACCCATTATAGATTTGGTATTCAATTAAAATCCACCTTCTTTAAGCCGGCAAAACATCTTAATATCCTTTCTTCGATTGCTTTCATTTTTTTGTCTATCTTCACAGTTCCTAACATACTCAATCTTGGAAATCCTGGTAGTATGTCTCAAGAAATATATTCCCGCTATCAAAAGTCCTTTTTCTTCCTCTTTTGAGAGTAAAAGTCTCAGATTATCAAAGCATTATACTTTCAACAAGATTTAATATGTAGTCTTGCCAAGAATATTACGGTTCGAAAGGAGAGAATTCAGCATACTCACAATATTTCTACCACCGCTAATTCTTTTACTTGCCAAAAGATTTGTGATTTCCTTGCTTCCCTGTATACAGCCAAGATAGCATAAATGTTCCACTTGATCGATTCAATACTTAGCAACTACACAGGTATCTTAATAAACACCTGCCCATCAGCAAATAACAAATGATACCTGCGTGTATTTAAGTGTCATTGATTAATTCAGCAAAATAGTTATTCCAAGCCCGAATTTCAGCCTAAACATGCTATCCTAAAAGCCAAAACATTTCAGAGATGTATCCAATGATTGAAAAAAACATATATATATATATATATATATATATGTATATATTTATAATATATATATATATTAAAAAATGTAAATAACAAGAATTAAAAAAAAAACAATATATACCAATTATGTAATAACAATAACATAAACATTTATTTAATTAAAGGTTAAAATAATAAACAAGTATATAAAGCTACTGAAAAGTAAAATGAAAGTGGACCAATAATTTTTTTCAATTAACAAAGTGCTATGTTTCTACTCTTAAATATATTTTGAATATATATATTGATATTTGGGATGCCAGAATCATTTAGGATGAGTACTCAAATTATTGTTTATATTCCTTTCCAAAGGTCTATTCTTGTGTTTACCAATTTACTCATCTATTATACCTTCAATATATTATTTATAAATAAATAGTTTATCTGGGGTATGTAAGAACCAAAAGAATTACAATAAGGATCGTTTTTATTTATTTAATTCCAACAAGGTTAATGATTCAGATTTTAATATATATAAAAGGATTGCCATAAAATACATTACAGGAAATAATTTAAACTTATCTGTGGACAGGGGTAGATTGGGTTACAGGTCGGTCTTCTTCCTTGACATCCCCGTCCGCTTCGTTCGGCCGCTCTTCTCTCTCGGGGTATCCATCCTTCTTCTCCCCGGCCTCCTGTCCCGAGTACCTTCCTGCTCCGCCTTCGTCTCAAGAGCACCTTCCGTCCTTCTCTGCGTCTATCTCTAGAGTGCCTTCTTCAACCTCGTTTTTCAAGAGTTTTCTTCTTTCCCCCTCTCCTTCCTTCTCCACCATCTTGGACCATAAAACTCCATAAGGGAACCAAAAGGTCTGTTCTTTGTCCAATACATATTCCCTTTCATGTGTCCCGACATGACACATTTTCCCCGCTCCGCATCCCTTTCATGGTGCCGCCCGCATCAGTACATAGCAAAAGAAAAAATTTATAACTTTTAAAACTCTTTAGAAATGCATATATTACTTTTACTTTAAATTTATATAATTTTCTCTTTGTTAATGCATTAAAGAATTATCGAATTATAAAAATAATTACCATTGTTGACAATTAATAGATCAGTAAGACAAATTAATAATTTTTGTTTCAACCTGTATTTCTCCTTTCACTACAAATAGTTTGATTAAATTATAATACGTAATTTGTAATTTTTACTCTTTTGTACAGGGACGAGAAGCAAATCGATTTGGCCGAACAACTGGAAAGTGTCGCTTATGTTCTATGTGGTGATGATAAAGTTTCATTAGATAAATTCTGTCAAATACTACAAGCAAAAGGGGTAAGCTATGTTCTTCTAGTTCTAAAACATAAATAAATTTTGATTCTAACAATATTTCTTTCGTTGATTCCATGATATTCTTATATAGACATATAAAGCATAAACATTTATATTCTATAATGTCTTAATCTTCATATCTTTCATAAATTTTATATTATATATAAATCCTTTTCATGCTTATAGCAATTCATTGAGGAGGCCAGTTTTTATGATTGTAAGTATCTTACAAGCATTAAAATTACTCTTTTTTTCTTTGCGCCTTTATAATATGTACTGATTTTGCTGAGTGATTTAAAGTAGAAAAATCTCTAATTACCAATACTTCAATAATAAAAAATTTGTCTTGATCACAATTTATTCTTACTTGATTGACGATGTATACTGAATTTTGTATTTATCTTCGCTTTTTAGTGATCAAAGTTAACTAAATGTTGAAATGTTGAGTAGATTGATCTAGTTTATTTATATTCAGTTATATCTTTTATGTAGGTGGAAAAAATAATTGGTGAAAATGAGGAAATATGTAGAGCAACACGTATTAGTTGGAAGGGAAGAAAGAGGAAGTTCATTGGAAATAGTAAGTGTTTGAGGGCGATGGGATTGGAAGGAGCGGGGGAACATGAGAACAGTTTTATGGTCAGGAAGAATAATAAGGCTTTTATTATATACTGAATTAAATAATTTTCAAAAATCAATAGTAAGATCAGGATACATAATTTTTGTTTATCTATGTTAGTTTGAAAATCTTGAACAATTTTCAAGAATCGAAGTGTAAATTTCAATATTTCGGAGAGAGTGATTAAATGGTTCCAGGGAGTAATTAAACTGGTAAAGGACTAATCTTTCTAATTGCTAGGATAGGTTGGTTGAAATTGAAATAGCCCTAAAGCCGAAACATTGTGCTGGTATCTACCTACACTGAAGAGGGTGTAGGTAGATGCAAGCTCAATGCTCGAACCGAGGCATTTGGGCAAAATAGAATTTCGAAAGAAAAAAATATAAAGGAAGTCTGGAATTCAGGAAATACTAGTTATTGTATTTTTCGGTTTCTAAATAACTGATATTTTGTTCCTAAAACTTAAAACCTATTTCAGTATTATCCTGCCAACTGTTATGAATCTTGACCGATAACTTTGAAAAATAGAAACGTCTTAGACCTTCGAAAATAAGCCAATGAGTTAGATTTTTGAACTAAAAAAGACGAGTCTATAGAAGAATATTGCAGCTTTGACAGGGCTAAATAACTAGCCATGCACTCAGTTGATGAAAAGATAGCTCCGCAACGATTTAGACTGCCTAGTAAAGTTCAGCTTGTTGACGAACCGATCCCTAAAAAGTTGATGAGCGCTGAGCAAATTGATTAACGTCCGGTGGCGTTCGACACCATCTGCTTTTAAAAGACTCTAACTTCGTACTCACACTAGGATCTCATCGATTAATAATTGAAAATAATTGCCCAAAATTATAGATATTAGTTATTTTTTTAATTTATTTTATCTCCACGAAAATTCTAAATAATATAGTTTCCTTTCCAAATTCGATTCCAATTACGAATCAGGTAGAACCTTATTCAGTCTTAACTGAAGAGGCCGTGAGATCATACTTCAATTGGACAAACCAAGACATTTTTCAGTCTTTGAGGAAATAGAATTTAGATCGGTTTCGGAACAGGCAAGCTTTAATATCTCATTTGTTTCGGACCATATTTCATCTATATTCTCCACATTACAATAGAACTCTATTCATCATCCTAATCCTTTATCATCACCCTAATATTCCTGACTAGTTTCCCTACCGATTCAAACCTCCACGAAGGTTAAAACGATTGTGATTTCTTATTCTAGAACTGTAATTGTCTTTTTTCTTTTAGATTGTAGATAAACTTTTTCGAATCATTGATCAGGATTCAGATGGTGTCATTACTGCAGCTCAAATCATGGAATTTCTCGCAAACATCACAAATACTCGGTAAGTCATGTTTATTACTTGATTTTCCTTAGAAATAAATAGATAATGATATAAAATTCCAAATGTACATTGGTGTCTTCTAGAGCAGCAGTTATCTTACTTCACATTTATTCTGACAAAGGGAGAGAGCAATCAATGGGTTATGATTTAAATAAAATTTTGTTTACTTATTATACGCGCCCATAATGTTGGATATGAGTTCGGTCAAATGGGCTCCAGGTTCCGAAAATTAAAGCACACCAAAACTGGTTTTATCTTAGAACAATTTCGACCATATCGAAATTGGTTATCCCTCTAAAACATTTTTATTTTTCAATATACATTTGAAGGAAATAAAATTGCATTTAAATAGAAAACAAATAGACGGCGGGGAAACTTGCCTTTTTTCACTCCAAAACGTATTGTATATTTGTTTTTTTATACTGATAATACCAATGAAAATTTGTAACCCACGAAATAACGTTGCGATTTAAAGGTCTGTGTCTCGCCTTCTGTTGATTCGATTTTGATGTTCTTGGATTTGGTGGTGAGAAGCAAGTTCCATCTCTCTTTACATATTGCAGCATTCGTGGCAACTTTTACATTAACTATATGATTTGTTAAAAAAAAACTGGATCACAAAATAAAAACAAAATTCTATTAAATAAACAATCTGGTTAAAGCAAATAACGTAGTTTATAAATCCTTTACCCACGCCTAGTTGATCATACCAAATTTGGTTTCAACTGTTCAAATGGGTTCTGACTTGTGGATCTTCAAGTTAAATTGAAGGATAGAAATCCGTGCATAAAACAAAATAAAAGTATAAAACAATTATTTTATTTCAGTCAAAAGTAGTTACATATTTCATAAATTTAATTATAGCTCAATGAAAAAGCTCAAAAACGATTTAATTAATTAAAAATTATTATCATGGAGAATAATACGGGACGATATAGAATAGTCTTATATTATAATGGATGGTAAACAGTTGGGAATGAATGGTTTAAAAAACAACAATGTAACACTATTGGTATTAAATTTGTTTCCATTACTTGTGGCGACTAAAGGTCTTCAAGAATTCCCCTTTTCTGGCATCTATTAAGACATCAGATAACACAATGCAAATAAATTCGGTTTAATACAAAAGTTAAATAAAAACAATTTTTTAAGCCATAATAAAACCTAAAAATAGTGAAAACCTATTGAATCCATTTTTTTCTTTACATATTTTCTGATGGTAAAATGTTTTAAATTAAAGGATTAATAATGATTAAATGAAGGATGGTGAAATGTTTTATATTATATGAGTAATAAAATACATGCTTAATTTGGACACCCAATCCAGTATAAACATAGCACAGCAAATAAAAACTTATCCTATCCATTTAAATTAATAAAACAGTAAGTTTGTAAGTGGTTCAAAAGAAACAAGTCTGGAGATATTTTTTATTTATATTTTATATTGGAGTTGTTTGTTTTAGAAAACGTTCCGGATTCGACAAAGGTAACCTGGAATGGCTGGAACAACTTTTCAGACAAACAGTTGGTAATGAAAAGGAAATAAGAAGAGATGATTTTAAGAAGATTCTAATTACTAAAAATGTATGTTGGTACACCACGAAGTGCCTAAATTACTAAAATAGCCTTTTCTTGTTTTAAAATATATTAGATATAATTTATACAACCACCAGCTTTATTTATCTCAACAATTTGAATTAGCAAAATAATATCAATTGATTGTATAATCACCTATCATCAAGCTGATTTTAGTTGTTTGCTATGAAAATTTATACTTTTAAAACACAAGCTCTTTTCTCTGACCAAAGAGGTTGTGAATGACAGCAGTCAAATGGTTTGAACTTTTTTTTTTTCTTGCTGTCAAAAATTTAATTCATAAATCACTATTATTTTATAATTCATGGATATTCGAGAAACACTATATAAGAAGAGTTAACTATGTTTCAATAATTACATCATGACATGGTTTCAAATATTTAAAATTAATTTTATACAGGATATTATGCATATTTTAAAAAATATTATACATGATATTTACATTATACCTTCCTCTACCTGATTTGTTAAATGGTGGAATTTCTAATCTGATATCTTTATTTATTATTACAGCCATTCTTTACTGAAAGGGTTTTTCAAATATTTGATAAGGATGACTCTGGTTCAATTTCACTGCAAGAGTTTTTAGATGCAATGCATCAATTTGCTGGCCAATCCCCTGATGATAAGATCAAGTTCTTATTTAAGGTTTATGATCTTGATGGTAATTTCTTTTATGTTTAATGCATCTTAAGTAAATATTTAATTATCATTTTTCATTAATCAGTTATTAATTATAATAATAATTTCCTTAATCCTACATAATTTTAGGATGCAATAGGAAAAATCCCTCTATTTGATGGGTCTGTTTGGCTGTTAGAGTGAGATGTGCTGAACTTTGTCTTCTTTGATGTGTGCCCTGATGATGCCTGAATTGGTGAAACATTAACTGGTTGGTTTTTTCCAGTATTTTGAGACTTATTATTCTTATTTTGGGGATTTTTCCTATTGCATCCTATTTGTAATTTTTGTCTCTTACAAGTTTTTTCTCACTTAAATTTACATAGTTTTAGTTAGTTAATGGCAAAATAATTTATTTAAGTTTATCAATGTTGTTATGATTTTTTTTTATATTGATTAAACTAGCCATAAAATTTCAGGTGATGGTCTTATTCAACATAGAGAGCTACAGCATGTAATGCGTGCTTGTATGGAAGAAAATGGAATGCAATTCAGTGAAGAGCAAATTGATGATTTAACTATGGCCCTTTTTGAAGATGCTGATTCAGAATCACGGGGAGCTATAACATATGAATCATTAAAAAA
Source organism: Arma custos (assembly GCA_037127475.1). Classification (NCBI taxonomy): domain Eukaryota; kingdom Metazoa; phylum Arthropoda; class Insecta; order Hemiptera; family Pentatomidae; genus Arma; species Arma custos. The sequence continues at coordinate 97,963,191 of CM073761.1, forward strand.
TCAATTAGAAAAACATGGTGGTTTACTTGAAAATCTTTCAATTAGGTATTTCATTGGTTTCAGATTTAATTTCATTCCTTTTTCAAAACTAGTGTATTTAGAATTTTACACTGGAACAATTTTAATTAAATGAATTGCTTGCATAAATATTTTCTTAAAATATATAAATATATGTAACAAGCTATAGGTAAAAATACATTTTTAACCCATTCAACAGGTGTTTCTTCTGGTTTTGACCGTATTGTCAAATTCTTTGCCAACATTTCGCTACCATTGAAAAAATAGAATAGAGAATAGGTTATAAAATGTATTTAATAACTAAAATTCACCTAACAGTGTTTCATAACAGGGGCAGTATACTAAATATGAATCTGCAGCTTGGAAATGAGTATGTTGCTTGGAATGTTTAGAAAGTGAAATAAGTCAAACAGTAGAAAATGTAGAGAATTGAATTTAGAGTCAAATAAGTACAAACAGGTTTAAACTTGGTCAAGTATATTCCTCAATATCAGTGATCTCCTGACTCCCACCAATTGCCTAGCAACCTTAGTCCAGATAAGACACAACTTATAAAAATAGATAGGATTGGAGCAAGTTCGCAGTTAAAATTTATTCCCCTAAAAACTGGTTAAATAATATTGAACAAAATCTAATATAAAGTAATGTTCAAGATGTTGATAGCTGCATGACGTTTTATTTGCGTCATTATCTTTGGTACTACAATTTTGAAAAATGATATACGAAAGAATTACCACTAGCCCTACCACATTGCAAGTGTTTGCACATTGTCTGATAAAAGTAAGCAGTATATCCCAATTAAGATTTCTTTAGTACCATTATATATTCAACTAAATGTATAAAAAAAGTTTAGTATAATCAAAGTTAACATCAATTGTTTTTAGCAGTAATCTCATATGAAATTCACCCCACCCTCTTAATTAGAACAAGCTTTATGCCACCATTGTTGGTATTTACTGAACTAGTCCTCTTCTGGTGGTTCAGTGAAGTTATATTCACACAATTTGTATATTGAAAAGAAAATTACCACAGCAAGGATAATTATCTTTAACAGCCTTTTCACTAGAGTAGCTTTAGGAATTCCCAGCTGCTCGGAGGCTTTTCTCTAAAGCATGCCAACGTACAGTAGCAGCTCTTTATTATGCTGATTTTTAGGTAAGCTGTATGGAAAGTTAAAAAAGGTTTAGATCTCTTCCTTTTTGTATGTTGTTCGCGTAATTAAAAAATCACCATGACAAATGTTTTTTTCAAAATAACTTCCAATGCATATAAAATAGACATTTATTGTAAATGCTTTATAGAATATCAAATTTATCAGAAGATTTGCATGCAATGATACATAGATACTCCTGTAGACAGCGAAACTATATTCAAACAAAAAAAAAATTAAGGAATATACAAGAAGTAAGCATAATTCATGTTGAAAAATGTGAAGAAGTTGCACCAGGAAATAGCAGATACTTGTTTTATTCAGAAACATGTTGTTTCAATATTATTATTTTCATGTAGAAACAGTTTGTAATAGGAGTTATTCTTTCAGAATGGTTGAAACCCATTTAATTTGCTTTTGTCTTATCTGCATTAAACTTCAGCTTGTTCTCCACTGTCAAAGACTTATTTTATCAATATTTAAGAGTTTTATTGAGGTTTTAAATAGTTTGAAAAAGATGAAAAGGGCCAATATATTCAAATAATACTTGTTAAATTCATTAAGTAAAAAAAAAAGTTTTTATGCTTTCCTAATAAATCTTGGGAAATGGTCATTTATATTATTTTTAAATGATATTCCATTCATATTAACCAGTTTATGTCAATAAACAAAATGTTTGTTTCTTTTGCAGCATTGATAGATGGCTTGTGCCTCCAAAGCCTAAAACAGCACACACTTCAACATTAGCAAAAATGAGTTCTCTAAGACCTTATCAACTTTCTCTTCCATATATTAAAAATAACTATGTGTTTCTCATCTTTGCAACATTTATTTTTTTAATCAACCTCTTATTAATTGTGCAGAGAATGATCCAATACAGTGCAGCAAACTTCTTTGTTATATTTGCTAGAGCATGTGGTAAGATATATTATAGAGTTAGGATTTAATATTATAGCCTTTAATGAACTTTACATTGTAATGGTATTCAGTATAACTATTACAACATTTTTATAGGAAGTCATATTCTAAACATAAATTACATTGAAAAGTTGAAGCTATTGTTCAAAAAATCACATAATTGCTATGGAGCTTGTAATTCAAACAGAATCGATATAACTATTTTATATTAGAGAAGAATTGGTCGACTGTATCTTCAAATTATGAAATAAAAGTATATTATATATTATATATTATGAAATAAAAGTAATGAAAAATCACAATAATGAAAAATTATTTTAAAAAAAAAATATTTAAAAATATAATATATGATGAACAATTAATTAAACAAGAATGGACAATGAACAATTAAAAAATACAAATAATAATAAATCACTATAAATAAAACAAATAAGTTATGAAAAATCACAATAGTTTATTGACAAAAAATTTGTTAATCGCATTTGGATGGAAAATTGGTTGAAACACACTTCAATATCAAGTTTTTTCATTTTAATTGCATTTCCAAAAGAAACGTTCACCACAATACAATTTCATTTCATGGGAGTTGCTACATTTTCTTTGTTTTGGTAAAATATTTCGCTCCTGCAAAAAAGTAATAGCTTGTTCTTCTGTTGTAGGCAAATCCCAAATACGCATTTTACACTAATTAAATAAATAACGAAAATAATAACAACGAAAAATCTATAACAACCTAGCAAACAAACAATAAACAACAAATAACGAACAATAATTAACAAACAATAAATCAGCAATAATCAAAACTCAGTAAGCAAGAAGAAACATAGAACAAATCAGCTGTTAGAAATATAACTGTTACAAAATGTAACTGCTCGCGCATGCAAACAAGTCGGCAAAAGTAACCAGAGCTGCGTTAAGACACAAGTACCAAATATATTTTTAAACAGTGATTTTAAAAAAGTCTTTATTTGGTATTATGATTATGCTATTACAGGACCGTCATTATACCCTTTCTATGTTTTTATCAAATCTAATAATAGTATTATCTGTTTCTTCACAGGTCAATGTTTGAACTTCAACTGTATGTTTGTGCTTGTATTAATGTTGCGCCATAGTATTACATTTTTAAGAACAAGAGGATTCAGTAATTTCTTACCACTTGACCAACACATTTATTTTCATAAAGTAACTGGAGTTTGCATATTTGTGTACAGTGTCATTCATACTGTGATGCATTTATTTAATTTCTGTAAGTAAATCATTAGTACTCCCCTTAAATATTTTCATTCCTTCTTTCTATTTATTCTATTAACAACCTATCATAAGAATTTAATCCATCCTATAGACATTACACACACATACTTTTGACTAATTTCAATTGTGTAACTAAATTATTATGATATGGGTAAAAAAAAAACCAATTGAATGGATAAAACAATACAAAACTGATGGCGGATACTTAGCAAGGATAGGAGAGAGTGAAAGGTGAGAATGTAGATATAGGTACTTGTAGGACCACAGTACCAAAAATAAATAAAATTACTAAGAAATAAATTTGGTTGTTTACTAAGAAATATTAGCCAGCTTATTATAAAATAAATAATTATAAAACGGAAATGAATAAAGTCTACTACTTTCTCTTGAGATGGGTTCTTGGATATTGAGGCTACTCCCTCCTTTCGGTAGATTAAAAGATATGGCCTTTGGGCAATAATCAATCCTTGCACTCTGAGGTGAAATTGTAGTTTTTTTAATTTGGAAAATTTGCATGCTGTATTGTAAGCCTGGAAATTCCTAAACAACTCTGTTTTCAGATTTTTCCAAGTTTGAAACTAACTGTTATTGGATTATAAATTATAAATATTTTTTATAAACAAAATCACAATTATGTTATTGTTATAAAGGGGGGGGGTAAGTAATAAATTAACTAGAACCATACGATATGATGTTGTCCGTAACCGGCTTAATTTTATTTTAAATTTAAAATTTACTCTATCCTGCATTATGTCATACTAAATTTACAAGGGAATTGGAACTACAAAGGGAATTAACAGCCCAACTAGTTGTGAATTTGTGGAATGATATTATTATACATTCATTTTTTTAATATTTCTAATTTAATTTTCTAGTAATTACATAATTCCTGCAAGTAATTTAAAAATTAATGGATTTTGATAAATAGTTTTATACATTTGTTTTTTTAACATTAGTTTATGATAATTCAATATTGATTTTTGATATTTTTTTTATTAAATATTTATTTTATCTCATGCAAAATATTTTCTAGGTATTAATGTTGTAAATGATCCAATAATTAATAGTGAGAATTACACATTAGCTGAATGGATTTTGACAAACAAGCCTGGACTATTCGGTTTGGTACCTGGTGTAGCTAATCCAACTGGAGTTGCTTTGATTATTATCCTTATTATTATGTTTATATGTTCTCAAGCTTTTGTTAGAAGAGGTGGCAGTTTTGAGGTATTCATTTTTTTATATTTGAGGTATTCATTAAATTTATGATTTTTTTTTACTTTTTACTGATTCGATGTGTTGTTAGAAATAAATTATTAATTTCCCTTCATAATTGGCCAGTATTGGGTTTAGCTCAATATTTTTGCAAACAACATCAAGAGGGTATAAGAATAGAACAGAAAATACAGCTTGGCCCCATGGGTCCCTTGTTTTTCTGTTTACTAGTAACCTTGGTTTATTGAAAAAGTTCAGCTTTAAAGGTCATAGTCACCATGAATTTTCCTCATTAAGGTATGCTGTTTAGCGTCTAAATACAATGAGTTAAATCATAGCCTAAGGAAAATTTTGCATTATAAGACTAATGAAGTAAATGATATTTCAACCAGTATAGCGCCATTTATAGGGCATAAGTCCCATGAATTCCTTTTTTTTCTAAGCCAAATGGATTTATTTAATCTTCTCCTCTTCTACTGCCAATGGTGTGAGGATCCTTTCTATAGAGCCTGATCCATGAATCCCTCTCCTGTACCAATCATCTTCTCCTTCTCCATTCCAAACCCCTTCCGTCAAAAGCCTCCTGGATTGCGCCCTCCCAAGTCTTCCTTGGTCTTCCCTTCGGTCTCACACCCTCCACCTTCGTCTCATATACACGGCCTTTGCCACTCTGTTTTCTACCATTCTGGAGACATGGCCCAACCACCTCAGCTGATGTTCTTCGATAATATCCCCAGCTGGCTGAAGTCCGATATTTGACTGTATTGTTATGCACTCGGTCTCTTCTGTTCTTCCCTTCCATTCTTCTCAGATATTGCATCTCCATGGCTTGAAGTTGGCTCTTGTGCTTTTTGGTTAGAGTCCAAGATTCACTTGAATAGATGAGAATCGGTAAGAAAGTGTTTTTATAAATTACTTTTTTTGTGTTTTTTGACACTTTTCTTTTCCCTATGAATCCTTTCTTGAGGGAATTCTGATCCTTTCTGATCCTGTCAAAGGCCTTTGTGAGGTCGACAAAACAGGTGAAGACTTCCTTGTTCTTTTCTATGATCTTTTCAGATGTTTGTCTCAGTGTGAAGATAAGATCTTGGGTGCTTCTATTTCCTCTGAATCCATATTGGTCTTCCCCCAGCCTTGGTTCTACTGCATTCCTAAGACGTCTTTCTAGTATTTTGGAGTATATTTTGCTGGGTACACTAAGAAGGGAGATTCCTCTGTGGTTGTGGCAATCTCTTTTGTCTCCTTTCTTAAATATTGGTATTATGACAGAGATTTCCCAATCTTTTGGCACTACTTTGTTCTTCCATACCAAGTTGAAGAGATGCTGAAACATCTTTTCTCCTCTGGTCCCCAGGTATTTCATCATCTCTGGCGTGATGCCATCCATTCCTGCAGCTTTTCCTAGATTGAGAGAACTAATACCTCTGGTATTTCATCTTTGTTAATGAAGTTGTCTTCTTCCCAGCATGATTGTAGAAGATAGTTCAGGTCTGTTGCTTCCTGATGGCTGCTATCCATCTCCAGTTGCTCCCTGAAGTACTCGGCCCTGTTCATGATGTCTTTTGGGTTGCTGAGAACGTTCCCTTCTTTGTCCTTTATATACTTTATTGCTGGCTCGCTCTCCTTACCCCTAACCCGAATAGACCTGTAGAACAGTTTTTGGTTTTCTCGGAAATTTTCTTCCATCTTGTTTCCAAATTCCTCCCAGGCCTTCCTTTTTGCAGCTACGACAACATCTTTGGTCTTCCTTCTTTGTTCCTCATAGAGATGGTAGTCTGCATCAGTGCTGGTGGTCAGATACTGCTTCCATCTGAGATTTTTCTTTTTTAGCTGTTATATAGCTGAGCTTTCTGTTATTATTCAGTTTTGGTTAAATGCTTCCCTACTCTGAAAAGCACCACAAGGGTGATGCAAAAGAAGAAGAATTATTCAATTTTAAAGATGTATAAGGTTAGTATGAAGTTGTTTCATTATAAAAATGTGATTATTAAAATGAGTTATAGACCTTGTGTTTTTGAATCATTTTTAAAAATACATATTCTTAATATGATTTTTTAGAAGTAGAATGGTGTTTTTATCCTGAGATATTGTTAGTTAAAAGAAACCATTAAGAACATTATGAACTAACATTAATTTGCAATTGGAGGTTAAAGTTGCCTAATCTAAAGTATATACACGTATTTCATTCTTTTTTTTTCATAAAATTCTTATCTATATTATGTTAATTACTTTTTCAATAAATTAGCTAGCAATTTAATATATTTTATTTTTCAGATATTCTACTGGACACACTTGTTATACATACCATTTTGGATTCTTCTGCTCTTTCATGGACCCAACTTTTGGAAATGGTTTATCCTTCCTGGTATAATATATATAATAGAACGAATAATGAGATTTTCTTGGATGAAATCAGAGCGAGGCAAAACTTACATCAGTTCAGGGATATTATTGCCGTCACGTGTTACACATCTAGTTATTAAGCGTCCCCTGCATTTTGATTTTCATTCTGGTGATTATGTATTCATTAATATACCTGCTATTGCAAAATATGAATGGCATCCTTTTACTATCAGTTCAGCTCCTGAACAAGAAGGTAAAATAATTTTTAATATTTCGATAATCAATTAGTTTACTACATTAGTTCAATCGTAAGGTCTCTTATTCCATTACTAATGTTATGTACTTCAAATAAAACATTTATGATCTCTTAAGTTATATGCCATAAAAATCGGTTTCCAGTTCTTACATACCTTCACTGGACCATAGATTTGGCATAGAATTTTTTTATAACATTTATTATATTTAAACTATATAAAAATTTACATTAAAATAAATTTAAAAAAAAAATAAAAACCAATAGTTCCTAAAATAAAATAAATATAGATAATTGGCAGGAGAACAATAGTCCCAAAGATACAGGGCCTCCATTGCTGGACTTATAACCCGCATGGTAGTAAATTCTATTCAAAGGAAAAAAAAATTCTGGACACTAGCAATGGCATAAGAGGAAGTCAAAGAAGAAGAAAAAACTTGTATAGCGATCAACTTTTTTTCTAATGAAATAAATTAATTCTAAATTAATATTCAGAAGAAGAATAAAACTATTAAAATTATAAATTCAGAGAATGTCTTAAAACAAATAAAATAATTACTTTCATTTTCTTATATTTAAACTACCTATATTAAAATTTGTGTTAAATTAAATGTTTAAAAATAAAAAACCATTAGTTCCTAAAATAAAATAAATATAGATAAGAAAAAACTGTACAGGTATTCATTCAATATAAAAAGTTTTGCCACATAGATTGTTTTGGAGACACTGATCTTAGAAAAGAAAAAGTAATAAAAATTGGTATCATAAGATATTTCAGCTATAATTGGTAGAAAACAAATTTTGTAAATACCTCTAATCTAATCTAACTAATCCCAAGAGTGGAATATTTATTGCCGAAGTGAAGATAATACAATTTGGACATTAATAAGAATACTTAGCTTTGTCAATTTTTTTTAATGTAAAAAAATCCTTCCACAATCATATGGGGCTCGTTTAAACTGATATATATAATTGTGATAAATTTCAATAAAATGTCAAATTTGATGTTAAAAAACCAATATTTATTTTTGAGTCATCTAAATATAAAATACGTGTTCTATTATTAGTCATACATTTGCATCTGGAGTAAATATGGGTTTAAAATGTGCCAATAGCTACTTTAATATTTTTATTTTACGGTATAGTGGCTTCTGGCTGAGCTGAAAGTAGCTAGATATTTTCAGTTTGTTATACTTTATATCAGTAATAAAGTATTAGATTGACACAGACCCACATCTAATCTTTAATTTTAATATATTTTCCCTCTAGTGCTATCAGGGTTTTCTTCCAGATACAATTTGCTGCACTCGCCTTTAATGTACATCTACAATCATTCATTGTGAAGATGAGACCAATCCACAGCAGTATAATATGATTAATACAAAAAACTTGAATTGTGTATGCACTGGTGATTTCCATACAGCTCAACATATCTACTTTACCTCTGAAAATACATCTCATTATCTTACTCTTGAATTGATAAACTTTTGGTGACAGTGACTAGTTGAGATTTCTAGGCCTCTATTCAACTTATAACATGGCTTGGAAATTCTATAACCATCCATATTTTCAATATTTGAAAATGCAGAGTAACAAATTAAGAAAAACTTCAAAATTATAGTTTGTTTTCTGAATGGTGGACAATGACATTTTTCCAAATGGTCATCAACTTTCTCTTACTTTTATTCATTTTTTTCATTATTTTTTATCACATATACTTCACAATCAGCTAAATCCTTCATCAAACCTATTAGAGCTTAGTAAGCTTCCAAATATTTTTATGTCTGTTCTAACTGATACTTTTATAACCAAATTTATTTATTCATTAATATAATTGAAATTATTGAAAGGTAAATTCCTAAACTACTAATAGTAAACTATCTTTCATAAGAGTTGTGAGACTAGTCGATTTTTTAGATGCATAAATGAATAGATGGTACCACATCTTATACAATAATGAAACATGGCCCTTTAATTGTGTGCTTCATCAAGTGTTTTTCATTTATATTTGAGCTTAAAATGTTGTGCGAAGATTACAATTGACTAGTCATCTATGGCAAACAATCCAATTCTAATAATCTTTTAATGATTTTTCTTTTATGATTAATAAATTTGAAAAGATGGTTCATGTTTTAATATGTAATTACTACAAATTATATTACATTATGTAGTATTTTAAAAAATTAAAAACTATGGCTAGTTAATGAACTACTTTCCATCACAGTCTTTTCTTATAACCTTAAAGATGTTATATTTGTATTTTAATAATATAAAGATATATAATTTAAATATTTTTTTACTCATTTCTGTTGATTTATAGGATATATGTGGTTACATATTAGAGGAGTAGGAGAATGGACAAATAGGCTTTACAATTATTTTGAAAAAGAACAAGAAAAATTGCATAGCATTAGAGAAGATTTATCTCAAAATAACTCCATACAAAAAGCATCTAATGGTGCTGCATTAAATGAAAACAAGACTATTAAACGTATTCAAGAGTAAGTAGAAGTATAGTAAAAATTACAACACATTAGTAATAAACCAGCACTAATATTAAATAAATTTGGAATATCTTCAGAAACTGATTTTCCAGTCAAAACATGGAAAAGCTTAAAATTGTTTTAAATTAAAAAGAAATTCTACCTTATAAAACTGCTGGACCATAATCGTCCTTAGCTTCTTCCAACATATTATGCAAGGTGACGGTGTACAGTTCTGTCCCAACTCATTAATTCGAACATTAAAGTATCAGGAAAACCTAGGGATTTTAAAATTTTCATGTATTTTCGTCACCGATGAACTTTCAATCAAAGAAGTACGGGCATTGGTATATATTTATGTAAAATTGGTGGTTATATAAATATATATAATATAAATATTTATGTGTGTGTGTGTGTGTGTGTGTGTGTGTGTGTGTGTGTGTGTGTGTGTGTGTGTACCTAATATTGTAAACAGTAAGGGGAAATGTTTCATTATTGATGAGAGCTTTGAACTCAATGTTGCTAAAAACACCAGAATTTCTAACAGCAGAGATCATCTTGTAATATTAATTGAATTGTTGAACAATATTAAAAATAATTCATATATTGATGATAGATAATATAAGTCATGTGCAATAACAATAAAAATCTGTTATTAAATAGATGATTGTGCCACCGAAGTGATATAATATTGAGGGTGTAATAAAAGTAAAACTGCATATGTTGATAGTCTGAAGATAGGATGTAATTTCTCCCAAATAATATTGATTAAAGGAAAGCAATGTACAAACCATAGCAAAGAAAAAATTAAAGAAGTTCAATTTTTCATAATTATTCATTGACTAGTTAATTAATTACTATTATTTGAGAGAATTGAGTCTTTGGGAAGGTTTTTCTTAATGAGCAGCCAGTAAGAACATTTGTAAATATATTTTAACACCTACTAATCAATGAGATAATTATTCCACTTCTACATTGGATGCAACATTCTTAATTTAACAAAAGAAGAAGAAGAATCAATTTATGCTGGAATATTAAATATTGCAAAACATTTTTAGATCTTTAAGAAAAAAATTTTCAAACAAAGATCCAAGCTCAAGTCATTCTGATAGCTTCAATAAAATACAAGATGGCTACACGAATGAAGGTTTTAACAGTAATGAAAATATACATTCTTCAACAGAAAGCGAAATCTCCTTGAAACCTATCAGTGCAAGTAATGGTAAGTTACCATTTACATCAATTTTTTTAGTAATAGCTGTTAGTTATATAGTAAATAAAATAGTATATTTAATGTACCATTTGTTGATATACAGCTAAAGGTGCTTCAATAAATAGTTATATTAGGGTGATAATGAGTACCAAGAAGCCTGAATAATACATATTCAGATTAGATTAAAGGTTCAGTTCGAGGTGTGTTCACCTTGGGATCTTAACATAAGAGTATTTTGATATAGGGTAAAAGAAATAAGAGAACCATGAGTAGGTCAAAAATAGCAGGCAGGTATATTGATCTACCAATAGTCTTAGCTTCATTCATTCAGAACCATTCAACACATTGTCCAATTCATCAATAAAGGCCAGCCATCTCTGGATTCAACTCAGAATCAAAACAAGCTATACCAATTTCACAGTTCGTTCAAATGTGGTTTACACCACTGATAAAATAAGAAGTTAGAACACTTATTTCCTAAAAATCCCTTTTTAAAATTAGTTTTCATCTTACGCCTAGAGATCATGACTTTTGCCCGGTAATCTTTATTTTATCTTCCCTTTATTAAGAACTCTAAAATTAGACAACCCAAGTTTTTCTTTTACTTTTGCCCAAGTTTGGCAAGTCATGCCAGGTGACATAAATTTTGTCATATTCATTTCTGGATTTATTTAATAACATTATACATGTCTGAATGTAATAAAAAATTGATAAATAATCCTGCATCACACATGTTCATTCTCACTTTATGAAATGGAACTGTTATAAAACTGTATAATCTTACAGGATCAATATGGACACAAGTCATCAGAAATAAAGTCATTCCAATTGATAGGGGCCTCTTATACATAGATAAAATTGAGAAACAGGTTAAAAAGAAAAACATATAGTTGAGCTTAATTCTGAACACTGTCAAAATGCACAAATGAATTTATGCCTTAAAAGGTGTATATTTTCCACTGATCACTGTAACGTGCACCATGACAGCTACAATTTCTAAGAGACTATGTGTCCAAAATCAGAATTAATTTGACCTTTACGTAAAGTTGACCCAATTATTAACTAATTGCTTATTTGAAATATTAACTGAGTCATCTCTCTCAGCTGCTGCCTTATTAAGTGTATTTGGGCACTTTTGTAGGATCATGCAAAATATTTTGACTCACTTTTAATTTTTGTGTCTGTGTTAGTGTACCAAAAACAAACATTGTAAGTTCAACGAATTTGATGAATGTATATTCTATTAAGAAAAAAATTTACTTAATTACCATTTATAATTTATGTAATATTACTATTATTATATTCCATATTATATTATATATGTTTTTTTTTTACGATTCTCTTTAATTGAACCCAGAATTTTCCTCAAGATCTGTCATTCTTTGATTTCTAGTTACGCGATCTAACCTTTTCTATTACAAGGCATTCTGTAGCATATAGCGCCTCCGGTCTTATAATAGTGCATATATGTATAATAATTATATTATATTATTATAATATAAGTATTATATTATTACATATAAAAATTGCAGGAGTGGAACAACTCATTAAGCACTGTGCCAAAAGTAAATTATTAATAGTTTTTTTTGTTTTGTTTAAAAAATTCCTTGTTTAATCACCAAAAATATTCTTAGAGATTAAACTGTTGAGGAAAATAGAAACAAATAAGTCTTTCTCACTTACAGACTTATCTTGTTTTTACAGATGCAGTAAATCTTTCTCATAGAAAACTTAATCCAGCAAAGAAAATGCAATTCATGCTGCTACATAAAAAACCATTATCTAAATCACTTTCTATGCCAGATATGGATAACCGTACAAAGAAACGACAACGATTAATGGTGTATGTATTATTAGTTATTTCAACTTTATAAAAATTAATAAAAGCTGTATTTTTTTTTTTACACGAAGGTAAGTAATCTTCAAAAAGACACATATAGGCCAAATCTGTCAATGTGAGGGGTTTTTACCTAATAAAACCATCTATTAATCTCCCCGACCCCTACAACAGGATCCCCTAGGCATTATTTTATAGGGGGAGAATAGCAGAGAGCCATCTTTGTATTAAGCTACCTTAAGGCATGCATATCCTTTTCCTCCTTCCTCGATGATCTGTACTGCTAGATACTGGCTAGCTATCCTGGGAGAGTAGCATCAAACTGACTATATTTACGATAGTCAGATTATTATACGATTAAAGAAGAAGAACAAATATAATTCTAATAAAAATAGTTAAAAATCTTTGCATATAAAATAATAGATGTATTAATATTTCTTCCATGTAATTTATATGTATTAAAATTATACATATTTATTGTAAATACAAAAAAAATATTATAAGAATTATTAAGTATACTGTGATTTTGCAACCCAATATTGATGAGCATCAAAAATTTCATAATAAACTGTTTCTCTTTTTTTCTTAGATTAAGGGAATATGCACGATCTGAATCAGAAAAGAGTTTCGATGAATGCCAAATTCGACGAGCAAGACTTCAATCATTAGGATTAGCTTACTTAAGTCCTCAAAACAAGTCACTTGCACAAAGTTTCAGATATATGAGAAATAAGCCCACTATCATTGCTTTTAAAACTCCAAGTCTGGAAAATTGTGAAGCTAAAATGTCTGCACTTTCTGTTCTTAATAAACAGGTTATTATGCTGTATTTCATTTATTCTCAACACATGTATAAATACTTTGTAAATTAAATAGTAATAGCTAATAACACATTCTAAATTAATGGGATAATATATTTCAATTTATCATAAACTATAGATTATAGCCATGTTACATTAATTTTAAATTATTGATTGCTAATCTTTGCTAACTTAGATCACAATCAATGCTGATAAGCAAAAGATGCACCACATCAGGGCACTGTGCAAAGGAGAACATCCAAATAATTTTTATATTGATTAATAATTTATAGCTTATTGTGCATTTGTACAATTTTATATCTATATTCATATAAAACTAATAAAAAAGGTTATTCTTTTAAAAAAATTTGAAAGTGCATTACTTTTGTAAGAGTTTATTGCAACATTACATAAAGTTGCATTGGGATGCCCATACCTCTAGGCTCATCACTGATGCACACTGTACTGGACAATAACATAATTTGTAGATTTTAATAATTTATAAAGTATGCTACTATTGTTTTTTCATTGTTTAGGTAATTATTATATGTTCCATTTTGTTCAGGTGTTATAAATGAGCATTAGTCAAGTTTTTAAAATCTCATATTAAATTTAAATATTAAGCCTTTATTTTACTTAAAATGAGACGTTTCTTTAGCATAATGATGTTTGATGTTTTTATTCACAAGAAGAAAATAATACATTACAGACACCAGAGACACTAATCTAGGAGGGTGATTCCTCTTGTATTGAGCTGCCTTAATTTACAAGTTTAAGTTAGAAGCAATAATTATAATACAGTAAAACTTCGGGTTATCCGAACTAATATTGTCAGGTGTGGTTCAGATAACCAAAATTTTGGATGATCAAAATTCAGTTGAAACAATAAAAGTGCCAAACAATTACCATGTTTTTATTTTATTTTGTAGTGCACATGAAGATGGTTAAAAATATAAACATCAATAAAAACTTATAGACAAGATTTATCAAGGTTGTGGCACAAAGAAAGTTTTAATATGTGTTTGCTTCAATATTGGCTTTCTCTTCATGACAACCAAGTCTATAATTATTTTAAGTATAGTAGTGCTTCAAGTGTTTAGTAATATTCTGTGAAGTTAGTTTGGATAATTAAATCTTCAGATTATTGCTGCCATAATTGACTCTCTACTCTACTTGGAAAATCATAAGAAATGTTGCAAAAAAATAGGTCATGTGTATTAAATAAAATTTATCTGTAATTATTACTTTGTTCTATAGGCTTTTATGAATGTTATAGCCTAATTTAACTTAAATAAAAAGTTTTATTTGAATAAATATTTCTTATTGCATCCATTGCAATCACTAAGAACATTTTTATCCTGTATAAGTTCAATCATTTCTAGATTTGGCATGACAATTTGTTATTTAATCAACTGATAAGTTGATAGTTAAAGATGTTTAACTATGTTTTGAATATTAGCTTATTACTAGTTTCACTGGTAGTTATATTTCTAAACTATAAGTTATTTTTATCATTATTGATTAAAATTAACATGAGGTTTTTTTTATTATTTGAAAATCAATAGGATTTAGAACTTTATGGAAGTGTTGAAAGAGCTATGGAAGAAGGTCGAGTTAATATGGAAGAAGAAAACAAGATAGATGGTAATAAACCACTTTCTTCAGTTAATTATCCAGTAGGGAAACCGTTAGAGGTACATATTTTAGTTATTCACCTCAATCATTCATTTAAGTTTAATGTGTGATTAACAGATTTTATGAGAAGAGGCACGAGCCTTGTGATACTAATATAACAAGACACAAGCAACTGCACTTCTTTACTTTCATTTCTTGTATTAATGCAGTCATTAAGTAAATATTACACTTACCTCATACTTTGCTCCTACCTTTCAAATCACTACTTCCAAACTAGCAGCGGCTCCAAATTCTCTAAATGTTATCCTGTCGAGGCAGGAGCTCCCCAAGGCAGTGTCTTCAGTACTGTCCTCTACATCGCCTACACTACTGACATTTCTATTACTACCAAATGCAGATGAAATGGTTATCCTTTTATCAACAGCCTCATCTAACCACAAAATACACCTCTCCAAGATCGAGCAATGTTACAGATGATCTAGGATAAAAGTTAAAGAAACAAAATACACACTTGTGACTTTTACACTTAGTCACACTTCTTGTTCACCAGCCCAATTTAATCTGATATATTGCGATACCTTGGTTTCAACTTAAACAACAGACTCACATGGAACCCTCACACAACACTTAAAAGACAAGAACTCAACGGAAGATTCAGCCAAGTATACAAAACATTAAGAAAGACTTCTTAACTGTCAAACTTCTAATTTACAAGATCTTTCATTCTTGATCTTATATAAATAAAATTTCCTAAATTCCGCATGAACTTATCCAATCACCCAAATCCTCTAATGCAATCCTTATCTAGCATCACTCATCCTTAAAATCCTCCCTGAAGGTTGTAGCGACAACCACCAAGAGACCTATTGTAAATATGCCTTTGGAGTAACAGTGGTCACCACAGCCCAGCCTCTTATTTGTGTGGCTGATCTCTACCCTTTTCCTTCTCTTTATCTTCCTATTTACTTCACAAAGAATGAATATAAAAGGGACCTCAGGTTGAAAAAACAGGGATAAATGTTCTTGCCATACTGCAGTGCATTTTTTTTTTGTGTGCATAAATCGAAGTTTTATAAAATCCAGTAATTTTTATTCTACTGAAACTGTTTTAAAAAAAACAAATAATGAATTTTACATTTATTTTTTGTTTAATTCAAATTTTCTCCAATATCTATTCTGTAATCTGAAATATTCTGCTGTGAAACATTGCACATCCTTAAAACATAAGAGCGTGAAATTTACTATACTTGTGACTAAAATTATTTTAAAGTCATTGATTTCTTGAAATGTTATTTCATAAAATCAATCTCAGTCAAACATGGATTAATCCCAATATATTTTATCGTTTTGTTAAGCATATTTTATAAATTATTACAACAAATTTATCATATTTTTAGATTTATCTAGATGGTCCATATGGAGCCCCTTCAAGCCATATATTTAGAGCTCAACATGCTGTACTGATTGCTACAGGAATTGGAGTGACTCCATTTGCTTCGATCTTGCAGTCCATAATGCATCGTTACTGGAAAGCAAGGCATTGTTGTCCAAACTGTAAACATGCATGGGTTAGTGAAATACCGCCAACTGTGATGCACCTTAGAAAGGTATGATATTGGTATGATTATCAGAAATATATAATAAAGTTAAATTCACAATAAAAAGTACTGAAACTATACATTTAAAAAAATCATAACCCAATATCCCTATTGAAGATAATTGTTTTTTACTGTATTGTTTTCTAACATTAAAATTTATTAAATAATTGGCCATGGATAATACTCGTTAACTTTTGTTTTTACTTCCTAAACTGGTAAATGTTTTTATTTACCTTGTTGAGGTACCAGAATAAACCATTACACTGCAAATTAGTAGTATTATTAAAAGGCATTAGAAGTGGAATACAATTCAAAATCATAAATAAAAGCACCAAATCAAATATATAGCTAGAGTTTAACATCATCCAAGCTAAAAATATATAATACCATCAACAAATTATGATCAGTTTTTATTTGTTAATTTTTTAACCTTTCTATGGCATTTGTTCTCTATTTTTATTGTGATTTAAGTTATAATTTCTCACTCAACAAAATAGAAAAATGATCCTAATTATAAAAAAAATTCTTAATGCAAAATTATTTGTAAAATCCTTGAATAATACACCTTAATTAAATTATATCCCTACCCATCATCAGATCCATTTTATTTTATAATTATCAGATCCATACCCACACGCATCTGCTAGCCAGTAATCTGACTTTTCAATAATATTTTAATGAACAGATAAAAGGTTCCAACAGAATTGTCATTTAAATTCCACTAATGGGTAGTTTTTTTAAACATATATAAATTATATATTAGCCTTTTTAGTTTCCATAATTATTAAAATATATTAATGAATTTAGTTAAAACATACAGAAATTAAAATTACTGCAGTAAATGTTGATATCATTCATGCATGCTCTTGCTACAGCATACTAAGAGTAGTAATCACAAACAAAATTATGCTTATTTTGATTTATTTTACTTCTCAGGTTGACTTCTTTTGGATAAACAGGGATCAAAGATCTTTTGAATGGTTTGTAAATTTACTATCTCAACTAGAAATTGAACAAGCTGAACTTGGAGGAGCGATGGAAAGATTTTTGGAAATGCATATGTATATAACATCTGCTTTACAAAAAACAGACATGAAAGCTGTAGGATTACAATTAGCACTGGATTTGCTCCATGAAAAAGTAATTCAGCACTATCAGTTCTTCAATAAGACTTATCATAGTACTTCATTATGTATTAATCTATTTATTTCAATCAGGAAAAAAGAGATCTAATAACAGGGTTAAAAACAAGAACCAATGCTGGCAGACCAAATTGGGATAAAGTATTCAAACAACTTCTGGATCAGAAAAAAGGAAAAGTAACGGTTTTCTATTGTGGACCACCACAATTGGCAAGGATTTTGAGATTGAAATGTGATCAATTTGGTTTCAGTTTCAGAAAAGAAGTTTTTTAAAATAGGTAATTATGCTGATTTATGATTCTTAATTGTAAATTATGTGAAATGGTATTATGGGCTATTTAGTGAGTGGTGATTTGCTGTACAGTGTGTGTGTGTCTGAATACACAATCAATATTAGGAACTAGAGTGCAGAATTTGAAATAATAGAAATTATATTTCAATAATCCCTTAATTTAATATTATGGTTACCTAAATGATTTTATTTATAAATAAAACTTAAGGCTAATTTTTTTTTCAGGACTGAAGAATACCTGAACACTGAAATATTGCTGTCAGAAATGGAAGTTACCAGATTTTTACCTAATTTATTGTATAAATGTTAAATTTTATTATAATAAAAATTGCTTACTTTTTATTTTCTTTGCAATATTTTTTAAATTCCAAGCATTAACCACATCTGATAAGTTGATAGTTAAAGATGTTTAACTATGTTTTGAAAATTAGCTTATTACTAGTTTCACTGGTAGTTATATTTCTAAACAATAAGTTATTTTTATCATTAATAAAATATAGTCTATATTTTAAGTTGGACAATGTTACGTATCTGGGCCAAATGTCATTAAAATCGGTCCAGTAGTTTCGGAGATTTGCCCGGACAAACATCGTGACAGGAGATTTTTGTAAATATAGATAAGATTCCGGTCATTATGTGTGATGATCCACACACATATATATATATATATATATATATATATATATATTATTATTTAAATGTATGATTATTGATTAGTATAATAATATGAATTGTTTAGTATGTATTATTTTAATGTATGGAGTTTAATTACGTCTTGAGGTATTTATATAAGTATTGTATTCAACTTTTGTTTATATAAGTTATGTGTGGTATAGGTATAGTGTATTATCCGTTCACCTATGTACCATAGATAGATAAGAATGTAGGAACGTATTAACGAGTTTATTTACGACTGTATGATTGATTATACCATAGGTCAATTTATGCCTTCGTCAAGACCTCTTTAAATGTTTATCTTGTCACTCCTTCTCGTAATAAAAGGAAGAGTGGGGGGCCGGAGTCGAGCTTACAGAGCAAACTTCCGTTCCCTACTTCATCCCACTCTATCTTAGACTACAGGACGTGATAACTGCCCTCTCTCTCCGCTCTCGATTGTACAAGACTTGTATTAGATATAAGAACTATTTGCATGTAATAATATTTTATGTATATATATATATATATATATATATATATATATATATATATATATATATATATATATATATATATATTTTAAGAATATATTTTTTCTTTGGGCTTCCATTGTTAACTTTGTGTTTGTATTGACTACTTACTCCCCTTAAGGCTCCACGGATATTATTTTTATAATTAATAATTTAATTGGGGTCATTACAATGGGAATCAGGAAGGGGTGATAGTGAAATGATTTGAAGTTCAGAAAATTTGCTAAACAATATTTTTGTGTGAGTAACATATTACAAATTTCAACTTAATTACCTTTTTTCAATTTTCGTTATGTACAAAAATCTCCTGTCACGATGTTTGTCCGGCAAATCTCCGAAACTACTGGACCGATTTTAATTTTTAATTTCGATTAACGACCGAAATCCATGAAATTTTTTCAATTTTTTTACTTTATCTTTAAACGTAATAGACCTTTGTTAAAGAAGATTTAATTTGCTACAATTTGAGCCCAATCGCAGCTCTGAAGGTCTAATAGAACCAGAGTTATGTCCTATTATATATAAAATGACCAGAATCTTATCGATTGTAGATATTATGTACCCTCAACTCGCTATTGAACAGTATCTAACAATTATATCTTTAAAAATAATTAAAATGGTATTAAATACATTTTAATTTACAAGGTACTAATAACTTATTACAAATTTATAAATGTTTAATATTTTTTGAATATAGACAATCAAACACACAAAAAAAAGCTAATAGACTTTTGAATGTTAAAATATGTTTTTTTTTTATGAGATAAAAGAATTGCTCACCTTAAAATTTAGTTTCCTAAACTTAGTGATGCAAAAATTAAAGAGGGAATTTTGGTTGGCCCACAGATACCATCATTAGTAAAAGACCAGGAGTTCTTAGAAAAAGTGGCCACTCCAGAAAGAAGAGCATGGGTTTCATTTAAAGCAGTATGCAGCAACTTTTTGGGAAATATGAGGTCAGATGACTATGAACAAATTGTGACTGAACTGTTACAAGCCTACCAAGTACTTGGCTGTAACATGTCCTTTAAAATCCATTTTCTCCGTTCCCACTTAAACTTTTTTCCCTACAATCTTGAAGCTGTATCTGATGACCACGGGGAACCGTTCCATAAGGATATAGCTGAAATGGAAAGAAGGAATAGTGGAAAATGGAAGGAAAAAATGCTCGCGGACTACTACTGAAGTTTACAACGAGAAACACTTCAAGAGGAATACAAAAGGAAGAAAACTACACATTAGGTAATTTTACGGTTTATGTATTAGACATATTGTATTATCAGAATGCCTTATTTTGTATTTTATACTTTATATACATAAGTGCATAAATCATGTTAGTAAGTTAAGCACCTTCTTTTTATGAAAACCTTATTTTTTTGTGAATACAGTGATTTCTCTGAATTTTTCTGATGCTAGATTTGGATTCAGCATCATTGAAAACAAAATGCAGTGATGATTTTTCAAGGGCAAAAAAATTTTTTTCAGAACAGATAAGGCATCAATCAACAAGAAGAAGACTTTGTACTGGCAATTTTACGAATGAAGACCCGAATACGAATCTACCCCCTATTTTCCTTGAAGTTATTATCAATCTTGTCCATTGACAGCTTCTTGCGAATTACTCTTTCTTTTCTATTTACAGTTCTTTAAATGTGTATTATGATCAGTCATTCTGCTTATTTGCCCTCTTGGAGAACAGATTGTCTTCTCTTATTTTACAAAATCCAACTAAATCAAATTATTGGTTTAGTTGACCCATAGCAATAGTTAAAGAGAAAAGTTAGTTTGGCTATTGCAAATCTAGTACCCAGTTTTCCAACCTGACACCTGATAAATTAAATAAGACGCAAAGTGGACCCCAATAAGGTAGAGCTACTTGTTTAATAGTAATTGATATGGTTTCAAGATACTGGGACTTCATTCCTTATTTTTCAGAGCAAATAGTCCATTAACTGAGTTGCTAAAAAAATGGGTAATTATTCCACAGGCTGTCACTTCGAGTTGAGTCACAAGTTTTAACTTTTTACTTGTTTTTCTTTTAATATTTTCAAACAATATAAGTTATCATGAGCTTTAGTATGGAAAAGATAATGTAATTATGGAAAATGTGTTTACTTGGGTAATCATTTCATCTAGAAATGAACGTTTCAGCAATCATAGTCATATATTCATTACGGATGTTAGCTCCACTGGGTTAAAAAAGAAAAGTAAAAAATATCTTATGATGGATTTAATTTTCCAATCAAAGCTTTACTACTGATACATTCACCTAGTTAACCAAAAAAAAAATTGATTTCACACATGTAAGCTTCCAGTGAAAAACTAAAATGACTCTAGAGCACTACCTCACAAAGGAGTGTAGTTTAAAAATACCTGTGAAATAAAAAATACAAATGAATTACTTTTTGGGCCCTCGTGTGTGAATGGCCTTAAACAATCACCAACTAGCTAGCTTAGCCCATCTTACCCGGTGACAAATCGGTTTGGAATCGCAAACTATTTATTTGGTTTGTCCAGCTCAACACCCTGTTTTCCTGGAAAAGAGCAACAAAATGACATGTTCTAAATGTCAAAATGACCCGAAAATTCCTATAGATAGTTAAAGAGGTCCATCAATTATGGTTAAATTGAGTAATTTTCTGAAGAGTAGTACTGAAAAAATAACGTTGTTGCAAGATAGTATAGCAATTGCAAGGGTTGACACAAGTTTAAGTGGTAGGCATTTATCATACTTTCCTTTTAAACCAATGTTCTTTATTTCTTAATTTCATTATTGCACTACTACCTTATTTCATTAAACCATAAAGGGCCCTACATAACTTGTAAAATTTTTCAATGGCATTGCTGAAGCAGCAGCTTTGACCAAAAGGCTTTATTTATAATAGACAATTTAATAATTCTTATCATATCAATAAAATACAATCATCATCTTATCATATAAAACAAAATGAAAAATCATTACTAAAATAGAATATGAATAGGTTGTAATAAAAAAATTCCAGCAATGATTGATCACTTGAAAAATTTAAACTATAAACTCAAGTAAGTATTTTATTTTAACAAAGTGAGTTAAACTTCAAAATCAAAATTCTCCCTCATGCAAAAAGGCCTTTAAAATAGAATCAACTGAAATCATAAAGGTTTTAAGGTGAAACTTACACTAGTTTAATCAATCATTAACAAACTCATAAATATTCACTTGTTTATTTCTTAAGCCTAAGGCACAGTATTAATTCAAAATTTACATTATAAAAACAGCTCTTTTTTTATAGCATATACAATCATTTACAAAAACTATTGAAAAATATGCCAGTTGTTTCAGCAAAAAGTAATCCTTTCATTTACAAAAATTTGTCTGTAGAAACAACATAGCAATACTTTGTACAATGATAATTGATTATGTCATCAAATATCAAAATAAAATTAAGTAAATATACATTAGTTTATTTCTTTAGAAAAAAAAATATACATAATTTATAGGAAAAGATTTTATGATAAATTAATGTATAATTAATAAATAAAGTTATTAAGCAATATTATAAAGATGAAAGCATATCATCACAAGTAGTACTTTTAGTCAAATTTGACTTATATTTTAATTTCATTAACTGAGCAACAAGTTCTGAATTGGCATTATCAAGTAACACTACTTTTCTTTGAAGAATAGCTAATTCTCGCCCTTCTTCTCTTTGATGTGTTTCTGCATTGAGCAATCTGCAAAATCAATAGTATCCTCATTAATAGAAGAGTAAATTCAAATCATTGTTGAAAATAGCCAATCTATAAATAAAATAAAATTCAATAACTATCTAGGTTCTACCTCACTTATCTAATGTACCTAAATAATAAATAAACACTCCTAGTTCTTGGGCAGACCCACTGGATCAAGAAAGAGAACAACAGACCAATAAATTTAAGATGTAAAATATGATTTATTTAATTTATACCTTTTACTTACATTTTGTTTAAGTTGTGCTATATATATTTTTCCTGGTTCAAGAAAATTAAATATTATGAACATTGCCATGTCATAAAAAAAAAAAAAAAACTCATTTCTCTTCTTTGTCACAGGGCTTTTAAAGTCAAACATGAACATTAGCTCCATGAGCTGTGAACTGTGAGAATTTATGATTTAGTTTTCTTAAATTTTCATGGTTCACACATAAAAGAGAAATGATAAGTTTGCTCAGCTACTTATTTGGCTGTATACAGAGCAATACTGAGATAATCCCTCTAGGCTGGTAGCTGGCAGATACCATGTACATGTATAAACGCATATCTATACACATATATACAATTTACAATTAAAACAAAAAATACATATATTTTAAAAACATTGGTTTACTGCAACATTTCGTTCACCAAATTACTGAGGGTATAAAGGAACTAGTTTGATGACCAGACATTTGTGAATGCCTAAGGGGTTCTTTAGTCCAGGCAACGAAGACCAAAAAATGCCAAATGGCGGAAATAATTCATGTGGAAGCCAATTTTGGCACACTTGTAGGGAAAGGTGTCCTGAACAACATACTAAAAGTATTGAGGGGTGGGGGTGAAGCTAAGGATGGGGGGGATCTATTGAAATTTGATTTCAAAAAGAAAGTGTTTTTTCTGCACAGAAACGAATGACGAAGAGAAGAAGATAAAAAAACCTTATGCTATGAGTCGAACAGTTTTTCATGTTCGTACCAGTACAGTTTCACAATTCTATTATCAATCATGGGCAGAAAAGAAAGGATGAGTGGGGAAACAATGTAGTAAGACGTATCTGCACTGTTTTTGATCTACACGCAGCAGATGCAATATATCATGAGGATTGTTACAAAAGATTCTTGTTGACCTCCGTACCTTCAAAAATAAAATCTGGATGGCCTCAAGATGAAGGGATTTCAAATGCAATGGAAGAAATCTTTGATTATATTGAAGGTACTGATGATTGCCAATATTCTAAGGATGAGTTGTTGAAACAGGTTATTACAGGAGAACCACCACATGTGAAGACCATTAAGGAGAGATTGAGAGGAAAAACATGGGGACCAAATTTTTTTTAGTACAATTAGCACCAGACAAACTGTCATCTCCTTTCGTAGTTTTAGTGATAAAATCTTGAGCGACTCGTGGTATACCTCAAGGTGTAAAGATAAACAAAGGGAACGTGAGAGAACTGTACAAAAAGCTGCCGAGATTATCTTGGAAGACATTGAATACATGGCTTATGACAACAGTACCTAACCTCCTTCAGCTAGCTTCTGCAGTGAGGCTGAACAATTAATACCTACGTCTCTCTGAGTCTTCATGAACTACATTGCAGTGACCCTGTGGCACCTGACTCCATTTTGAAAATGATCTTTTGCCAATGCACGACTGGGTGTGGGGTGCGCTGCGGTTGTCGCATAGCAGGAATTGCCTGCTCCAGTGTCTGTGGATGCCTCAGCTCATGAACGAACAGAGCCCCCCTCGAAGACAACTTCGATGAAGATGAAAGTTTAGATTTTGACAAAATTTAATGTTCAAGATACATCATTAAACACTAATTACTTAATTTTCAACAATAAACATATTAAATATTCTTTTAGGCTTCCACGACCACTATTATTACAAAAGACTTTGTTTATTTCTTCTGGTTTAGACCGTGTAGATAAATTTCTCACCAATGTTTCGTCAACCATGCTGCTGACTTCCTCAGGGCTGAGATGAGAATGAGCTCATTCTCATCTCAGCTCTACAACAGTACAATTGACATGCTTTCAGGTTTAATATTTTCAAAAATTTATAACATTTACCTAGAAGAAATAGATCTTCGTTCTTCCTGTAGGCGCCTATAATCGGCCTCAATTTGCTTTCTAAATAACTCTTCTGCACGAAGCCTTTGTCGCTGGATGCTAAGTTGTGTTTGTAAAGTTTCTACTTGACATTCACATGCTTGTAGCCTTTCCCTAGAATTAATTTGGATAATGTATTGTATTATAATATGCAAAATTCCATTGGATTTATGTGTTAACTTAATAAATTTGACTTTTAAGATTTCATTAAGACCCTTTCCTAATCTTAAAAAGTGATTAGAATGTGTGAGAACAGTTAGCAGGCCCTTTTTCAATTTTTCTAATACCATTGGTGCTCCAAATTTAACAATTTTGTTTTGTTCCCTTATTATGAATATGAAACTCTTCTAAAAAAAAATATCAATTGAAAGGATATTACAGAGGATTAGATTTTGTTCATGAATAAA
This sequence comes from Arma custos, assembly GCA_037127475.1. Taxonomy (NCBI): domain Eukaryota; kingdom Metazoa; phylum Arthropoda; class Insecta; order Hemiptera; family Pentatomidae; genus Arma; species Arma custos. The sequence goes on from CM073761.1 coordinate 97,988,758, forward strand.
TAGCATTATACTATTTTATCTGCATGTTCTAAAAGGAATTTGAAATTGGCATATAAATTCGGATACTTTTTAGAAATAAAGTATTTTCATGTTGTTTGTTATTCAGCCAATAAAGGCCAAAAATCGCCGATTAGATACAAAATAATCACCCAGTTATGATTTCGGTGTAGTGGTTTATTACAATATTCCATAAAACATACTAAAAGACCTGGAAAATGAGGTGTTGACGAGGAAAGCACTTTAGATACTATTTTTTAAATTAAACTATTTAAATAAGAAAAATTCCATGAATTTTTTTCAGTTCATTGTTTTGAGGATAAAGTGGGAATAGAAAGTTGGATTTTTCAAGATAAGTGTGTTTTAACAGTGAAATCAAAATTCTTTATGAGTAAGGCTAGGATTTTTTTGTATATATATATACATTGTTTACAAACCAAAATATCACCAGGTCCCAACTAATTTTTTATGTTTTGGCACATTTAAATTAAAAATTCTCAAATATACCCTGAAAATTCACCCTCACATAATGTACTCATAAATCTGATGCATTTGACAAATTCTTTATTAACTATACCACATTCTTTCAGAATTTTAGATTGCCCATAGTCTGTAAAACTTATCCATTTCATCATTTAAATATTTTATCTTTGTCCGTCTATTTTTATCTCACATATCTCCAAGAACCAAGATTTACAGCTGCCCTTTTCAATATATTTACATATTTTATTATAAAATGTGAATTGGAATAATTTTATTTTTAAATCAATGAAAAGAAATGTTACATAAATATATCAATAGAAAAGTTTTACGACTGACTGGAAAATACAACAATTGATTCAGAAAAAGCTACTACTGAATGAGAAATGCTAAATATAGTGTTAGACGAAGTATTTATTTATTCCAACCACTTTTATTTCATATTTTGTCAGAAAAAAAAGAGATATTTAAAAAATACCTAGACATTGTAGAAAATAAGTAGGCAAAGTATATAATACAGGGTCCATTTCATTTTTGGTCTAAAGTGTCCAGGCTATTTAAAGAAATTCCTCGATTTCATACTTTCCCAATTACATGCGTGTGTATGTGTGTACACATAAAAAAGTAACATAAAAAATCAATAAAACACTTCAAAATAATTTATTGTCACTAAAATGAAAAAAGCAAACTGGTTGTTAATAAATTAATAATAACTTTTCAGTGTTCATTATTTCAAATTGATGATGTCATTGTGAATTTAATCTGATTGGAAAATGATTTACCTAACTTCTTCAATCTGAAATTTCCTTTTAGTCTTGTACTGGATATGTTTCAGAACTAATGCATTGTACTTTTCACCAAGAACAGTAAGCTGTGATCTCAAGTTTTCACTCTCACACTGAAATATATGAATACAAATAAAATAGTTCTAAAAATTTTAAATCAGTAATTTTTTTATAATAGGTTTAATTAAATCATTGGCAATAATTTTTTTAATTCTCATCAAATTAGGCATTTCAAATTACTTGAAAACATTAAAACGCAATGAGTCATATTCATAATCAAATAATTTATAGGAATAATTATTATTTTAATTGTACAAACATCTGGAAAAATATAGCTTAGTAAAATAGCATTAAGCAGAAACTATTTTGAAAAGAAAAAATGTTTAAGTTTATCCCAAGAGAAAATTTGAAACATGCAATAAATTGTTTTTTGAGAGTGATTCATGTCAAACAAACACTATAATGTTAAATTTTTTATAATTATTGGTCATTTTTTATGAGTTATAAATATTTTTATTTTTTAAAGAGAAAAGATAGGCCCTCGACCGGGATTTGAACCCGGAACCTTTGTCTCACCGTGACATCGCTCTGCCAATTGAGCTATCAAGGCCCATCCCGGTCGAGGACTAACCTTCTCTCTTTTAGGTAGATCCTAAAGCCCCAGTGTACTCCCGCCATTATTTGCGATGAATACACTAGAACGAAGTTCTTTGAACATTAATTTTAATTTAGGATCTTATTGACTTTCGTCATATTATTATTTATAATTTTTTATAATTATTGGTCATTTTTTATGAGTTATAAATATCCTAAATTAAAATTAATGTTCAAAGAACTTCGTTCTAGTGTATTCATCGCAAATAATGGCGGGAGTACACTGGGGCTTTAGGATCTACCTAAAAGAGATAAGGTTAGTCCTCGACCGGGATGGGCCTTGATAGCTCAATTGGCAGAGCGATGTCACGGTGAGACAAAGGTTCCGGGTTCAAATCCCGGTCGAGGGCCTATCTTTTCTCTTTAAAAAATAAAAATATTTATAACTCATAAAAAATGACCAATAATTATAAAAAATTATAAATAATAATATGACGAAAGTCAATAAGATCCTAAATTAAAATTAATGTTCAAAGAACTTCGTTCTAGTGTATTCATCGCAAATAATGGCGGGAGTACACTGGGGCTTTAGGATCTACCTAAAAGAGAGAAGGTTAGTCCTCGACCGGGATGGGCCTTGATAGCTCAATTGGCAGAGCGATGTCACGGTGAGACAAAGGTTCCGGGTTCAAATCCCGGTCGAGGGCCTATCTTTTCTCTTTAAAAAATATAAATATAATGTTAAATGTTTGAAATATCATAATAAATGAAATATAACTATGTACAGGCATATTTTCAGATAATGGACAAAAAGAAAGAATACAGAAAAGTATATATTATTTTAAATTAATTTTCCTGATAAAGTTGATACTGGGAGATTATAAGCCAATCCTTAAATCACGCAATAAGCAATTAATAATTAATCATTCAATAGTCTCACCAGATAAGCCATTTTATCTGTCCCAATATGATCTGGATTGAAAATAAATACATACCAATACAAACCAGAGATAGCACTTCAAAAATATAATGCAGAGTAATCAAACAATTATAAAAGTGAAACAAACAGTTAGTAGTAAAAATGCACAGTTGTTACTACATAAGTTATTTTAATAGGTATCAAATTAAAAGCATATTTATTAATAAAATAAACCAACAAAGCAAAAACAGTTTCTTTGATGATATTTATATGTATAACAGGGTGTTTCAGGGTTAAATGGCCAAACTGAAAATTTGAACTAAGGACCTCAAAACAAGAAAAAAAAAATTCCTATGAAGGTATGTCTGCAAACCCTTTGTTTAGGAAATATTCACATTTAAAGATTTTATTATTACAAATTATTTAGGCATAGTACATAAAAAAAACTTATTTTATTTGTTCCAACTACTTTATTTATTAAATGTAAATCATTAACATTCATATTAAATGTTCAAAGTGATTTCCTTGAACATTCAGACAGGCTCGGCATCTTTCTTCAACAGCAGCAGGAGCAGAACGGCACTGGATATGTGTTTCAGAAGACTCAATTATCCTTCTTCGTAAAGAATTAAGGTCATTCACTGGCCTTGCATAGACTTTTTGTTTAATGTCATCCCAAACAAAAAAATCCAGTAGTGTCAGGTCTGGAGATCAAGCAGGCCAAGCCACTGGTCCTGCAGGGTCAATTAGAATAATTAGCATTTAGCCATTATCGTATAACTCTTCCGTAATGTGCAGGATAACCATCTAATTGAAACCACATGTTCCTTTTCAGTTGTAGTGGAATATCTTCAACTAAATCGTGGTAATCATTATTAAGAAATTCCAAAAATGTGTCCGCATTGAGTCAAGGTGGTAAGAAATGCGGGCCTATTAAAATATTGTCTATTATCCTAAACCACACATTGCACTGAAACTCATGCTGAAAATGATGCTGATGAATTTCATGGAGATTTTCATGCAACCAGAGATGATTATTTTTCTGATTGAAGATACCTCCTCTTCTTGTAAAGGTAGCTTCATCTGTCCATAAAATTTCTCCTGAAAAGTGTGGATTGTGATCAGCTTGATTCAAATACTAATCTGAAAAATTTCTTCTTTGCCATAAATCTTGTGGTAATAAATTTTGTACCCATTGATAATGATATGGGTGACGTCCATCTGCAATGAGAGTTCTCCATACTGTAGTTGGCGTAACATTTAATTCTGCTCCAATGTACCAGTTTCTCTAAGACGTTGAAACGTAGAGTTAAAGGTAGACTTACTAGGTAATCTTCTATTTGGAAAACGCATGGAATATTTACGACATGCAGCATTGGCATTATCATTGCAAAAACCGTACACAAACACCATATCGGCATATTCAGCATTAGTATAAATGGAAGGTATGAGTACTCTGCGAAAGTCTCAAACAAACTGATAAATGTTATTGATAGTTCTATTCTTATTATTATTTGTTATTGATGTTCTATTCCAAACAGTATTAATCCTAAAGTCCATAGTTTATGTACAGTTAGGGAGACAAGGTCATATTAGTATTCTATCTAAATTTATCTCCTAAACAAAGCGTTTGCAAACATACCTTCGTACGAAATATTTTTTTCTTGTTTTAGGTCCTTAGTTCGTATTTTCAGTTTGGTCACTGCTGCTGTTGAAGAAAGATGCCGAGCCTGTCTGAATGCTCAAGGAAATCACTTTGAACATTTAATATGAATGTTAATGGTATACATTTAATAAATAAAGTAGTTGGAACAAATAAAATAAGTTTTAATTATTTAGTATCACATTATATTCAATCCATCCCATACATTGTGTATTGTATTTCTCCCAGGATGATTTACAAAGGGGTAAGGGTAATATCTATTAATTTCTTACTTATTACTTAAAAATATCTCAATAAAAAATTCAAATTGCCTTAACACGTAAAAAAAAAAAATACTGTGAAAATCTTGAAAAATAAAACTGATTATAATGGGACTGGGAACGAACAGATGAACAGAGAATCCAATTGTTGATTGAGATGCACGAACACAGGTGAGGTTTTTATTGCTCCACTATCTCTTTTGTTCACGTACAGCCTATTTTACTCTTTTTAATTAATTCAGGAGTTAAACCAGATGGCAAGCAAGTATAGCTTCCATAGTTGACCTCTTTCCTGCATGCTAACCGTTTATCTAGTCCTGAATTTCCATTTACCATGGTTTACCTTATTTTATTTATACAACCACAAATGAATACCATTTATTTTATGTGATCTGAAAAATATGGTAATTCCAGGAGAGGTGCTGACTAAATGTAACCCCATTTATAAATGTAATTTTTTACAGACAAGTGAAAACGGAAGTGTCAATTATTTAGTTAAAATGATGAGTAGTTAGAAAGGAAATTAAGGTGTGCTGGCATGAAGAAGGTGTGAAGGCTTGAAAACCGATGAGTATGGCCTCATTTTTTCAAGCATTAAGCCTCAATTAATTTTTAACTGCCCTCGATTTAATACTATTCAAGACCTCTTGTGACTTTCTACTAGAAATACTAAAGTTCCTTTATCATCACATAATAGATAACTAAGCTGGTGATGTGAGGAACCAGATGGAGTAAAATAAAAGTTAATTAAAATACAAAACCTCTTATGGTAACTCAAAACAGGGGACAGGGGAGCATGGAAGGGTCTCCTAGCCAATGAACATTTAAAAAAATATTTTTGAATCATGAAAAATAATTCATGAAGTTTGGAATATAGAAGTACAATAATATTTATAGTAAATAAAACAATAGTGATTAGCTTTCAAATTAAACAGCAGCAGCTACAACTGAAAAATAAGATATCTGATCATTAACAATACCTATCTGTAGCTTAGTCTTCCCCTGTAAAATTATTTATGTGTCCCCATGTATTAAATATTATCCTACACTATTTCTAGTAATAATGGAAATGAAAATACCAATTATGTAGTCCAAAGTTAACTCTCAAGTCCAAAAGCATTAGAAATTGCCTAAAATAAGACTAGCTAGTTGGGCACATTTAAAATATGAAATATAACAAAGAATTTTATGATTAATGTTTAAAGTTTTAAATTACATTAGACCTGAAGAATTCTTAAGAAGAAAAATTACACAATTTAAGACATGATTAATGAATATACCTGTAATTTTTTAACTTCTTCTTCCCAGGCAAGCTCATTACAAGTTTCCAACATGCTCGACAATTTCTTAGGAGAGCCAAAGCTAGCCAATTCACTCAGCAGGAGAGAAGGAGGAGTTGAATCAGCACTTAAAAAAAAAAAAAAATCAAATTACAAAATCAATGAATGTAACAAGCATTAAACAATAAATTTCAGTAAAATATATACAAACCCAATACTGTGGGATGGTTCCTTAGTAAAAGAACTTGACAAATTTTCTTTAGGAGAGATGTCAAAGCTTTCTGTTTCCTGGCCTTCTCTCGTGTACTTAGATATTTCACTGAAATTAAATATAATAAGGTTTTCATATGCTCAAAAACAACATTAATGCAATAGATATTTTAGATTAATAGTTATTTGCACCTAGGGACTACAGAAGATCATTATTCCCTCAGCTGTAAGTTTGTTCCCGAGCGAATGCGAGGGAATAATTATCTTTACTCACGAAGCCAAGCCGATTATTGCTGGAAATAATGATCAATTTAGTCCCGAGGGGCATACAAGATTTTATCTCCAGATGGGATGTTATGTTATGTTTTACAATAAATTCAAAATGATTTCTTTATTACACCATTGTTTGAAGTCATCGTATGTTTTATTATAAATCTGACTTGATTTAGCTGGCAATAAATTTGAAATAACATTATTCGCTTCTTGTACAATATGTGGTGGATCCATAACTTTCACAACCTGAACTTCTGTTTATCAGTTTTGGTGTTTTGAAACAACAGCTGATTTTAATGGCCGGTATGACAGGTGTACCAACCTAACCCTGAACTTTTTCACTACAAAACCTAGATTATTTAGACGAATTAGGTTGTCATCTTTTTTACTTTTTTCCCTAGGGAATAAAGTTAACTTTTTGACTCAATTTCTAATGCATTGGGAGAAAAGACATACTTCAGTCCTAATTAATTGAACCATAAACACATGTTTTTGTACCAGCTGGAGATAAAATGCATTTTTGAAAATTGTTTGACTAATTTGTGGTTTTAGGCCTGAATTAAACTTTGAAAATATAATATGAAAGAAGGATTATCCATATTTGATCTGATTAAGATTAAGGCACGCTCTATTTTATAGTGAACCATAATGAAATCCGAATAAAAAATTACAATAGTACAAAAAATGTTGAAGATTTTTTAGTTCAGCAGATAACATAAGTTTGATAGTAAATAAATAAAGTTCTCAGATTTAAATACACCATAAATAATCCTGCAAAACCAACATTTTGATAATTCTATTATAAAGTTCACATTGCTAATTATATTTCAGAATTTTAGTTACAAGTGATAAATCAATCAATCATACAGTGATAAAAAAAAATAATGAAAATAACAACTTACCAATGACGATTTTTCATTTCTGTGAACCAGACATTTTGTCGCTCACCTGTAAATTATCAGTAGATTCAAACACTAGATTATAAAAAAAAAAAATTATGAACTTTATTTAAAATACTACGAAGGCAGCAAAAATGCTTCATTAATAGGTTCATTTCCGATGATCTTCAAATATTAAAAATCTGGTTTTTATTCTCAAATTTACTGAAATATGATCAATCTTTGAAAAGTAAAATAATCTCATACTATTATATTAAATTAAATTTAATATTTAATTAATAAAACATTTGGAATTTTTTGTCTTTAGATATATAATCAGTTAGCTTATTAGATTTAATGATTTATTTCTAAATGAAACAATCATTTTACAAATAGAAAATATAAAACAATTATTAATTATGTTCAATTACCAATTATCCTTAACATTCAATTAGTTCAAATGATAAAAGTTTATTTTTGCAGTTAACTTATTTCTTTCTTACCCTGCTTGCATATAATTGATTATAAAAAACAAATTCTTTTTATTTGTTCAAAATAAAAGGCTTAGTGAACCCAAAAATTCGATGCAGATACCACCAATAGCTTTGTATACTTGTGTTCAAAATTAAATAAATAATTATTTAACTATAATTTGTAAGAAAATATAAGTTACAAAGGAATTTAAAACTCATAAAATAAGAAATAATGAAAAGGGGCTTTCTTAGTAAATTATATTTATACTTCTGCATTCTCCATAGTAAACATTACAACTTTTCCATCTAAAATAGAAATAATATTCTTTTAAATGAAGGAAAGTCATATTGAGTAAGTGCATGTTTGTTGTTGCTTATCCAAAGATTTAAAAATATTTCATGAATAAAATTAAATTATTGTAACCAAAAATAATAAGCCTATGATTCTACTGTCATTCTTTAATACTGCACTGTTGATATTGATATTCTGTTTTGTTTTAATCTCAGCCTTGATGATGGCCGAAAAATTAGGCCGAAACTTTGACATAAACAAAAAACTTTTACTTATTGGTGCAAAATTAATGAATTAAATTCCTTTAATTTCCTATCTGACACTCGCATGAGTCCTGGAAGGTTGCTAAGAATGTACACTATTTATTGATAAAATAGAATTTCTATTTTGAAGTATTGAACTAATAAACAAATATTTCTAAAATTAACAGCAACCAATTAACAATAAAATACCACAACTTACTTAAGCCGAGTTGAGTTTCTCTTTCTTCTATTTCTGCTAAGGCCTCAGACAACTAAATAAAAAACAAAGCAAATACAAAACGTCATAAATAAATAGAAATATTCTATAACTATAAATAAAATTAAGATCTTTAGTTAGAGATACTTGTATGGGCACCATTTTAAAGATTATCAAAATGAAAAATTCACAAAACATAGTTTTAAGTACAATATTTAGATAGATTTTTAATATTAGGTAACATAAAACCAAGCTCATGTTATCATAACTGGTTATTACATATATTTAGTCTTGATAAAATGATATGGTCTTACTGTCTAGTTTTTGAATGATTACAACCCTGAAATTTGTTTAACATGCTTAATGTGGTGGACATGAAAGTTGATTGAATTATGTAACTGTTCATGTTCTTTGGATTAAACATTTTGAACCTCTGAATGTTTCTTTTTTAAGCAAATGCATCAGTGGTGAAAAATATACACCAAAACCTTAAATGTGCATTCTTATAATAATGTGATCTGTTAAATCACCAGGTTCAAACTGAAAAAATTAAAGGAAATGAGTTATTAATGCGATAAAGTTCTATCTGACCTCTACTTCAATTAGAACATACTCGTGCTACAATAAGTCCATAAATAGTTGCATTAGGGTCAATCAGTTATGATGCCAATACATTAAAATGTTCTTTACAATTATTATGAAAAGAATCAAATCCAGAACCATATCAAATGAATTAGTTTACATAAAATTAATATAAAGGAAGTATTTTTTTGGTAGCGGGTAGAAGATTAAAAAATAATATAAAGCTTAGTGAACCCAAAAATTTGATGCAGATGCCACCAATAGCTTTGTCAACTTGTGTCATGAATCCCCTGAAGCAGTTCCATGACTATCAATGGTATTTTGTCAACTAACAAATATATAGTAGGGTGTTCTAACCTAAGCCACACTCTCCAGCAAGCTTTGGGGGCCACTCTCATTGTTAGTTAGCGAGTTGTTTTACATCAGACTTAGCTGAAAGGAACTTTTTAGAAATTCTCACCGATATCCGCCACCCTAGGACCCTCCCATCAGTGGTAGCGGAGAAAAATAATAAGAATTGTATTTCTTTTTTTTATAATGCATTCAAAAAATATTATTGGATTAATAAATAATACAGCATATAATATTATTATTCCAAAATGGGACATTTCATTAAAGTATTCTACTGAGTTAATTGGCAATATTTCTAATAATTATGACAAGATAATTTTAATTGATTCAAATACAATAAGTTTGTTAGTTTAATGTATAAATTAATTAATTTTAAATATTAGTGAAATGTAAAGTTATAAATATCATTAGTTTTTTTAGATATAGTTAAATATTAATTGTTTGAGAATGATTTGATAATGGAAACAAAATTTTGAAATGTTAGTGTAGAAGAAGAAAATAAATAATGTTTTACAACAGTAGTTAGACAGGCTGAATCAGAGCTCCTAACCTTATGCTGTGTCAGCTAAATGCTTGCGTTCTCATTTCTCTCTGTACTTTTATCCTCTTACAATATACTTCTGTACTATTTTTCTCCACAGATGGTGCTTGCTTTGATCAACAGCACATCAGCTCCCACTTATTTATCATTCTTTCTTTCTTCCTTGTCTAAAACTCAGCAGTGAGCTGTGTAAGATTAGAAGGTAGAATCCTCAACATATAAAGATACAGCTCATTTACGGAGTTTACATTAAGTACCACTTGTAAAGGAATAATTAAAGTAACTGAACTTTTGATTATTAATTAATTAAATAGGTCAAGGAAATAAAAAGATATGATAAATAATTTATACTGACCTTGAAAGACAGTCTTTCATTGTCAATTTCTAACTGTCGGCATGATTTTTCAAGAGGAACAACACGATCAGACAATTCCGCAACTTCTCTTTTTAGACATTCTTTTTCAAAAGAAACCTAAAGCAAAAACAGCCAGTCATTAAAATGATTTTGTTTCACAATTAAAAATATTAAATACAATTAGAATAGACCAACAAAACCTGACTCATTCCAATCAACTTTGTTTGCCAAATAAATTTAAAACTTCCTTATTTCATAAAAATCAGGAAACTTAAATTAAGTCAGCTATAAATAATAAAAAAATAAATTAAAAAAACTGTACCACTACAACCCTAGGAGGGTCTTGGGTTCAGTACATGGTAGAAACTGTACTGTACATATGTTCTTTTTCCGGGATGGACCGTGTGGTGTTGGTTTTGTTTGCCAAGCTTTCGCTCATCGTGTTGTGAGCTTCCTCACAACTACTAGTCAGCTAAATGAAGAGCGGATAGTGGAGTCAGGGTGTATATACTTTAGGGGTGGGGGGGTGGTCGGTCTCGTTCGAAGTCTGCCTTCCCATTGGCTCGCTTGTGTCAAGTCCGTGGGGTGTGTTGTGTTCGGGTGGGTTCGTGTGTGTTCGGTATTGTCGTATGTGTGTGGATGGTAGGTTGATGTGTTGGTCTTTTGTTTTATGGCAGGATACCAGTTTTTGCTAAGTTTGTAACCGTCTTCCTTATTGAAATTATTGAGTTCTTTAATAATTTAAACTTTAATTTGGAAAGATGTTGTTTTCTAGCAAAACCATTTAAAAATCATAACTCGAAAATAGATTTAAAAAATACTGACTGGTTGGCAGGCTGAACCACATTTTTGATGGACTATTCCACCTTGGCATTTCTCATACAAGTATAAAATTATGTGTGTAAAACCAATTGATGTATTATTGTCAATAAATAACATGAGCAATTAATTATTTTATTTTGCAATATATATAAAATGTAGCAAAGTAGCTACAGCTATTTTTTTTTTTTTTGTAATTATAACAACATTATTGTATCTCAACATGAAATGTACCTGCTGAAACAACAGAATGTAATGATATAAAATAAATAAAACATGATAAAATGTAACTAAAGCAATTTCTATTTCTACATTCCTATGTACATATTTCTACAGAAGAGTCACATACCAAATTTCATAAATTTGCAGTTTTCTTTAAAAATAATAAAACTCGATTAATATATAACACAATAGTACTTCACTAAATAAATTAAAATATTCTTTTTTTTAAATTTGCAAACATTCTAAAAGAAAAGAAGTTAAATTTTCAAAATTTGGATTTCCAAAACCATAACTGAATGATAATGATTCATATACAATAAATGCAATAGAAAACAAATACAAGAATGATTAAATACTTTTTATAAACCTTAGTGATCTAAATTTGAATATAAAAAGTTAAAAATATGAAAAAAGTAGAACTATAAAATATTAGGTATTAAAAAATAATATTAAACAAACAAAGATAAACATTTCACCTTAATCATTTCTGCAAGGATGTCAGTATCAGCATCTATATTGCCATTAGCTGAAATTTGAAGAGCCTTTAAAGTTTCAAAATTTTTTTCAGCTTGATTTCTTTCTTCTAATAATTTGTAGACCTGAGAATACATGATTAAAATATAAAAATAATATTATTTAAAAAAATAGACAGGTGAAAAATCAAATGAAAAAGGCAGTACTAGTTAACATCTACATAAAACAAAGCAAAAGCTCTCAAACCTTGTACCTAACAAAAAAAAAAAATTACATCATTGTTCTAAAACTACACGACTGCAGGAGCCCTTCCACTGCTATTCAAAACATCCATTCTACTTTCAATAAATAGAGTTTTTACTGTGGAAAACCAGTACTGCTTCGGACTAGCAAATTTTTAAAAACAAACTCCTAAGCGATATTACCCAGACATAACAAAGATGGTTGCATTCAAAAGATAGGATTTTCATTCCAGTTAGGAGCCTGTTTAGGTTTTTCTTACTATTTTTCAGTTCAGAAAAGAAAGAAGAAGACAGGATTCTAAAGACAGCAATATTGAGGTTGTCAAACTAGGACAACTTGGACAGTAAATGCAAAAACATCAACAAGATCTTCAGGATGACAATTTTTCTTTCTTAAAATTTAGTAAAATTAAAAGTGGCCACACATTTCAAGCCTCATCATTTTGTTGGGCCACTATCAGAAAGTCTCAAAATGGATCAATCTTGTATTTTGCTGAACATAAAAAAATTTTGCTGAACATAAAAAAAATTGTTTTAATGAAAAATTGGCTTTGGTTCCGGGTACAGAATTAATTTTGGTGGAGATAATCCTTCTGAGTTGAAGCAGGCAAGAAATATTCCCAAACTGAGACACAATGGAAAAACAAAGATACCTAAGGCTGTTGAACTTATAAAAAAGTCAGCTTGTTTCCCAGTTTTTCTGAATGCTTAATGCAAATACAATAGAAGAGATTGAGATTAAAATAAGTATACCATGCCAAAATAATGAAAAACTATGGCATGCAACCAACTAGGCAACTGCAAACCAGAATACTGTTTCGATCTTCCATTTTGAAACAATTGATTTTTTCTGCCAATAGTTGACATTCAATACTTGCTCACTAAATAAACAGAATAAGATTAGGTGGTGCCGATTATTGATGTTGCTTTAAGCATCAATTATTATGTTGACAGATGCATGGACGCATAACATAACTATCGTAAAGTTGATTTTTGTTAGAACAGGTTTCCAAAATTGGAGCAAGGGCAAGACAAATTTGACAATTTGTCTTCACTTTTATTAATTTATACTAATGACCTTAATTTTTATAAATAAAAAACTTATTGTTACGGGCTACTGGGTATTAAAATGAATTAAGCAATTCATTAATTAAAGATACTAATATTTATTAACAAAATGATAAAAAGGATACAATTAAACTATTAACAATTAAATTATTAAACTAATATAAATTTATAATAACAATATTCTAAATATTATAATCTAGACCTAACTCCTATTTAATTATTACAATAATATAAGACTAATTCTAGATAGCTTAACTAGTTACAATAGTTTCTATGAATATTATAAAATTACACTACAATTTATAACTAATAGTAAACACTTACAGTTCACTAGTCCACCGACCGTAAGATTCTCCAAGTATGACAAACTGACACACAGTAACAAACAGAAACAGTTTATTACACTCGCGAGACTGTCACAGTTCACTGACACACTTATTACACTGGCCGGTTCAACACTGACTAGTTTATCACACTGACACTCACTTATCACAGGTCTTCTCTGGTCTACTCTCAGGCTAAGACTGACTGGCTCGAGGTGAAGGAAGTATTTAAGTAGGCAAGGCCGAACATTCTAGAACACGGAGGGGCCAGACAATTCTGGAATATTCTTAATCCTTTTCCGACAAAACGAGATGATCTAGAATGGTCCTAATCCTATTTTAACGTCTCCCGCTGACGGACTTAAGCCGCTAATCCCCCGCTTCCACCTTCCTTTGTGCGGCCGTAACACAGCCCCCTCCTTAAAAGTGCTCTGCCCCAGAGCATAGTCTGGAGAAATCGGGCAGTTATGAGCTTCTACTGATGGAGACGCACTTTCTTTCCAGGGGTTGAATGTGCACACCAATATGGAAACTCCAGAGTTGGCGAATGTCCGTTCGATCATGTCCCTGACAACCTTCCACTCCAAGCCGTCGTATCCACAGCCCAACTTCGGAATGGCGAGCTTGGTGACACGCAGTCTCAGAAGCTTACTACGTAGGTCGTCGAGGCTTCGCCGCAGTGCGTCATATGTCGGCTTCTGATCAGTGGCACGCTTGGTAACCAAGTAAAACAGGTGTCGACCTTCGTGCGTGTGGTGGAGTGCCCTCCCGACACTTTGTCCTTGGTGTTCCAGCTTCTCAGTTCCGCCGAACTTCTTCCTGAAGACCGTTGTAATCCCTCGAGAAGTCCTCAGATCTTCGGCAACGCAATGGGCCAGAGAATACTCCACTGGTAACGAGAAGATATCCCTGTAGATTACCTGAGTTACTCCACGGGTCCCTATTACTTTAGTATGAGCAACTGAGTTATTTGTCTTGACGTTGTTTAGGTGCCTGACCTGCTGGTCTTCTTTCGGGCCGAGGTCTCCTTTGTACGGGGCCAGTCTATTGAAATGGACTACCTTGGGTTTTCCTTTAGGCTGCTTCCTGATCCTATATACGACATCGTTGATCCTCTTGACGATCTCAAACGGGCCCCAGGAGTTCTGCAGTTTAGGTGAGTAGCCTCGCCTTCTTCGAGGATCATGTAGCCAGACCAAGTCTCCAGGTTGGTAGCCACCTTTCTCAGCCCTGATGTCGTAGCGCTCCTTCATTCTGTCACTTGCCCAATGGATGTTTGTGCGAACCTTCTTGTGGATATTATCCATTCGCTACCGTAGATCCGTGACGTACTCCTCTCCGGCAATTTCCTCATCAGGCTTGAAACCGAATTGCAGATCACAAGGCAACCGAAGTTCTCTGCCGAACACCACATTTGCGGGAGTCTGCCCCGTTGCTTCACTGACTGAACTGCGGTAGGCCAGCAGGAACAGGTGAAGATACTGGTCCCAGTCTCGCTGATGGTCGGAGACCACTTTGGATAAATATCGACCCATAGTCCTGTTCATGCGCTCCACCATGCCATCGGATTGAGGGTGAAGAGGTGTCGTCCTGGTCTTCCGTATTCCCAGTGCTTCGCACATCCCGGAGAAGACTGCAGACTCAAAGTTTCATCCCTGGTCAGCGTGAAGTTCCATGGGTACTCCAAACCTACTGACGAGCTGCTTCACCAGTACGTTCGCAACCGTGACTGCCTCCTGATTCGGAAGGGCGTAAGCTTCCATCCACTTGGAAAAGTAGTCCATGGCCACAAGAATATACCGGTTACCTTCATCCGTCACAGGGAAAGGGCCAGCGATGTCAATTGCTATTCTCTCAAACGGTGCTCCCACGTTGTACTTCTTCATTGGGGCCTTCTTTCTTCTTATGGGTCCGTTAGCACAAGTAGCACAACGCCTGCACCAGTCCAACACATCGTCCTTAAGATTTGTCCAGTAAAAGCGTTCACGTACCTTTTCCAATGTACGGTGAACTCCAAGGTGGCCGCCAGATACTCTGTCATGAAGTTCCCTGAGTACTTCGGGCACTTTACTCTTTGGAACGATGAGCTGAAGTCTGCGCTGATCTCCCTCCCTATTCTCCAATGCCCGTTTCAGCAGCCCGTTGTCCACTAGAATGGAGTCCCATTGGGCCCAGTAAGTCTTTACATTCTTCGACATTGGAGCAACATCCTGCCAGGTTGGTCTTCCTTGCCCTGCTAGTTTCCACTGCTTCATTTGTTTCAAGTCCGGGTCCTTGTCCTGCTCCTTTGACACTTCTGCATCCTGCCAACTTTCCATGACCACCGTTGTCCTCAACACTGCTGCCTGCTTCTCTTCTTGTCGAGAACAATGCCCGCATTCTTCGTCACAAGGTCTCCTAGAGAGCGCATCCGCATTTCTGTGACTCTTTCCAGCACGATGAGCAGATTCGAAGTCATATTCTTGAAGGCGCTCGATCCACCTCGCCACTTGTCCCTCTGGTGACTTGAATCTTAGCAGCCACATTAGAGCCGCGTGGTCCGTTCTCAGGAGGAACCTTCTGCCGTATAGATATTTGTGAAAATGCTCTATAGATTTAACCACTGCCAGAAGCTCCTTCCTTATGACACAGTAGTTGCGTTCCGGAGCTGAGAGCGCTTAACTGAAATATCCAATAACCCTTTCTTCTCCATCTTGGAGCTGAGAGAGGACGCTTCCAATAGCGGTGTTGCTAGCGTCTGTTTCAAGTATGAACTTGCCCTCAGGACGTGGATAGCTCAGAATAGGAGCACTACTCAACTTATTCTTCAACTTCTCGAAAGATGTCTGACATTCGTGATCCCAAAGGAAAGTCCGTTTTTCCTCGGTGAGCCTGGTAAGAGGTTTTGCAATGTTTGCAAATCCTTTCACGTACCTCCTGTAGTAGGTGCAGAGGCCGAGAAAACTTCTTACTTGGTGCTTATCTCGAGGTACTGCCCAGTCGGTGATCGCTGCAATCTTCTCTGGATCAACGGCAACCCCGTTGTCTGACACAACATGCCCCAGATAGTTGACTTGCCTTCGGAAGAAATGACACTTCTTCGGGTTCAATTTAAGGTTCGCTGCACGCAGTCGTTCGAAGACCTTCTCCAGATTCTTCAGATGGTGAGCGAAGGACTTTCCCAGCACAATGATGTCATCTAAGTATACCAGGCAAATTTCCCAAGAGAGACCTCTTAACACGCTTTCCATCAGTCTCTCAAATGTTGCAGGAGCATTGCAAAGCCCGAATGGCATTACCGTAAATTGCCAGAGTCCAGTCCCAATCGAGAACGCTGTCTTCTTTTTATCTTCAGGTTTCAATCCAACCTGCCAATATCCACTGCGGAGATCCAAGGTAGAGAAAAGTTCACACCCCTCTAGGGTGTCCAGCGTATCATCAATCCTGGGGAGCGGATAACTATCTTTCTTGGTGACGTTGTTCAGAAGGCGGTAGTCTACGCAGAATCTCGTTGTGCCGTCCTTCTTCTTCACCAATACAACAAGAGACATCCAGGGGCTACTCGAAGGCTCAATGACACCATCTCCTTGATGATCTTCTCGGCGGACCTGTCGGATGGGCTTAGCATCCCCGGTGTCAATCCTGTGCTGGACGATATCCGTTCTACTCCGTGGCCCTGGGCTGATCTCCAAAATGTCCTACCATCGGGTAATCATCTTCTTCACTTCCTCGCTTTGTTCAGGCGAGAGGTCCCGGCATGATTCGTCCACAAATCCAGTTAGTTCTTCTGGCAGTCCTCGCAGCTCGGTGGGATGATGTTGCAGCTGACGTACCACTGAGGTAGCGGTTGCACATTCCCCGACCGGTGTTCCTTTGTTCAGCGTTACTGGGAAGCTGTTCAGGTTCATTAGCCGAATCGGAGTGGTAAGTCCAACCTTAATGAGAGACTTTGCAACCATTACGCCGCGTCCGATCTCCTGTTCTTCTTGCCTTCCAGGTTCAAGTAGCACACATTGACCCTCAGGTAGATGTCCTTCGATCGTCCCATGCGTTAAGATTTGGCTCCGTGCAGGTAAAGTGGTGTCCTCTAGTAAGCGCACTCGTGCGTAGATGTCCTTTCCCTGCCGAAGGATGACTTCTTCGTCTCCCATCGTCATCACACCTCTCGCCATATCCAGCTTGATCCCGTATGCGATCATCAAGTCCGTGCCCAATATGACATCTTCATCAATATCTGCCACGAGAGCGCGGTGCTTCAGATGTTGACCCCCGATGATGAAGTAGGCAACTGTCTCCCCGTAGACGTTGGCTGGCTCTCCTGTGGCAGTCCGTAATGTCCAAATCGTTGGCAAGATCTTCTCAGCAGGAACTGTCTTTGAGCTCAAGATTGTCTTGGTTGTGCCGGTATCCAGTAGCAGACTTCTCGAGTTGCATGTTGAACGTCTTAGTGGTGGGGTGCTGTCTCATGTTTGGAGCCTGTTTGGGCTGTTGATCGTTGGGATGTATTGCACCTTTTTCTTCGAGATGCGATTCACATAACCCCTTTTTGATTTTGGTGTCTTGATAATGCCTGAATAGGCGAAACGTCGACTGGTAAGTAGGTGTATTTTTTGAAACATAAGGCTTTGCATTGTGGTTTTTCCCAATTGCATTATAATACTAATATTTATTAACAAAATGATAAAAAGGATACAATTAAACTATTAACAATTAAATTATTAAACTAATATAAATTTATAATAACAATATTCTAAATATTATAATCTAGGCCTAACTCCTATTTAATTATTACAATAATATAAGACTAATTCTAGATAGCTTAACTAGTTACAATAGTTTCTATGAATATTATAAAATTACACTACAATTTATAACTAATAATTAACACTTACAGTTCACTAGTCCACCGACCGTAAGATTCTTCAAGTATCACAAACTGACACACAGTAACAAACAGAAACAGTTTATTACACTCGCGAGACTGTTACAGTTCACTGATACACTTATTACACGGGCCGGTTCAACGCTGACTAGTTTATCACACTGACACTCACTTATCACAGATCTTGTGTGGTCTACTCTCAGGCTAAGACTGACTGGCTCGAGGTGAAGGAAGTATTTAAGCAGGCAAGGCCGAACATTCTAGAACACGGAGGGGCCAGACAATTCTGGAATATTCTTAATCCTTTTCCGACAAAACGAGACGATCTAGAACGGTCCTAATCCTATTTTAACGTCTCCCGCTGACGGACTTAAGCCGCTAATCCCCCGCTTCCGCCTTCCTTTGTGCGGCCGTAACATTATATTTTGAATAGATTATATTAAAGTAATACGGTATTTGAGTAATTGTATTTAAAATTTTTTAGGAAGAATAGTTGAATTACATAAAGAAATATCATACTTTATCATATAAGCTGGAGCCCATTATATTAGTAGACTGAAGAAGACAATCTAATTGTTCTCTTTCATGGTATAAACTTATTTTTTCACTTTCTAGGTCATCTGTCCTCTTTTCTGCTAATTTTCGAATTTTCCCAAGATAGTTTTCCATTTCCTGAAATACACAAAATCATTATCAAGATAGAGTAACTAAAGTTTCAAGAAGCTATTTCTAGACTGTAGACAGTGGGAAAGAACCATAAACAATTATAAAAATAATACAAAAGTAAGAAATAACTATTCAAATGTTAGCAATTCTTAGATTTCAACAAATGAATAAGTTAAAATATAAGTTACCAATTAAAATAATAAATGAAATGAATGACAATGAAAAGCAGTAATTTCATATTCAAAACAGCTTTATTATTCCATTAAATGACAAAGCTATAGAAAACTATATTTTAAAGCTTAGAATTTGATGGTCTTTTATGGATGTTCAAGCATATGACTATAATGGATGCTCAAGATTATAACATGATATAATGCTGCTTAAAGATTATTATTTTAAATAATATCCGTGTGATTTTGAGTACATAACATTGGAAACATATCATAATTTTAAAATTACTATGTTACAATTGTAACATAACATGGTAATACATTTTTTTTTTTAATACCTGGTAGTAATGCCAGTGATGATGATGATGATAGAAATTTATTTGAAAACTTAATAAATTGAACTCTGCATACTTTGATACCATAACTAAATACAAAATATTGACAGCTAAATTTATACTCGGCCTTTGACAGATCTTCATAGATTCATTATTTTTGGGGGGAGGGACAAGGAATAGTTTTGTATTATACTAGAATGAATAATAAAAAGAATTTTAAACTTTACAACAAATTTTATAATAAAGTTTGAGAATACAGGAAGAGACCAAAGAAAATCTCGAGCTAAAATGGAACCACAAAATTAAGGATCATATAGAACAAAGAATAATGTCAGGCATTTGATCGAATTTGGCCAAATGATCGACTCTGGTGTTTTATGGCTAACAAGAGTGGGTAAAAGATAACTTACCACAAAAGAAATTAATAATAATATTAGAGGATGCAAACCCAACAGTGGGAAGGGAAGAACTGTATTATCCGGCAATTGGTAATGAAAGTTTGGGTGAATTTAGTAATGGAAACTGATTAAATCAAATTTGTTATTTTGAAAACCTAATAAACGAAAATACTGTACTTAAAAATAAGGATTTCATATGTATAGGTTCATATAAAATTTTGATTTTTTGTTTTGAGAAAAGGGAGAGTAAAAAGAACAAACAAGCTAGGTTATATAATTACCTGGACATTTGTGAAAAAAAGAAAAGTCACAAAATTAAAACTCTAAATAACATTAAAATTTTCTAAACAATTCGGAATTGAAATGAAAATAACTATATCTAGGCCAATCCAGTGGACATTTTAATAAGTGCTAAAGTCCATTTGATAAGATTTTGAATAAAAAAAGTAATTCAAAAATCAGGAAGGTATATGTAATTTTAATGGAAGAACTGAGTAAGGAGAAAGTCAAAATATCTATCAGAAAATTGAAATTTTAGAAAATTTAGAATCAACAATTTTTTTTTTGTTGAGAAATTTAAGGTTGCTTGAGTTTTAAACACAGCGATTCACTTCCATCTGTACTACTTAATTAAGCCCTAAAGTAAGCACCAGCAAAATATCAATGTTCGGGTTTACGAATCCATTGGTACTGTTGGGTAAAAATGAGAATAAAACCCTAAAACTACAACCCGTGAATAGGTCTTGAGTTCAGTACATGGTAGAGACTCATGAACAACGGTTGTGTAGGGAGATGATTTGTCCTAGATCACGCTACCAGAATCACAGTAATACAAGAATAAAGTAATATATCCTAGTGCAAAACACAGTAAATTAATTTTTACCCACAACACAAAATAATAAATACTAATGAAAAACAAACACAGATATACTTAAGAATTCATCAACATCAGATGTAATAGTTCTAGATCAAATAGAATTATTAACATGTGATTGTATGACCAATTTAGCAGAAGGAAACTAATGTTATTAGAATAAATTTATCAATGGAGGTATACCATTGTAGATGTCAACAACAAGCACTAAAATATTGTTACCTCTATCTCTTCATGCTGCTGTTCATATAATTTATCTAACATTCTCCTAGAGTTGTGTAAATTGCTTTCGGCATCAACTAACCATCTCCAAACCTGTAATGTTCTATCTTCCGGCTTTAAAGTTTCGAAGTCTAAACCTTCCTTATGAAAACGTTCACGCATATCTCCCCACTCATCTTCACACTAATAATTAAAAAATACATTATATTAGGAATATATAAAAAATATAATATTATTTAACAACTTCAGTCAAGTTGAACCTGCATTTCAGCTGGAACATTAAATTAGGCAGATAACAGATGTAAACAAAACACCATCAGACAATAGCACGCCGATCACGAGTAAGTAAATCAATACAAAACTTGTTCGGTTGCTCTTGGAAAAATATAAGAACTTAACTGTAAATCAATAAAGTAACATACTTAAAATGACACACAAACTGATGTTAAATGAATTGCCTTATTCTTATATCATTTTCCTTGAAGAAGAGATAGGGTACCAAACCTAACAATCTGATTTCCCTTACAGATCATTGAAAGTACTCACAGGTCTTTTAATAAAGTGGAAGGAAACGAGACCTATCACTTGTGCGGGCACGCAGTGGCGACAGACCTACATTACATTGTAGATTTAAATTGCACACGCTACAAATCCATTGGCTTGGGCTCTGATCGAACACAATAACACAAGTCATTCTCCACTACATAAATCGCCACACTTTTAGAATTTCATCGAAAAACCATGAAACATGTCCTAATTTCCTAAAACGGCCATCCCTGAACGCAGGTTTTAACTGAGTGATTGTGCCTTTGTTGGGTGTGTTTATACTTAATATGTAGTATGATGTTATCCAATACTGTATGCAATAATATCAAATGCGTGCTTATTTATCAAGATACGAAAATAGGTGACGAGGTAAAAACGATTCGTGACATACTTACATACGTAGATGGGTCTGCATCCCATAAAGGGACAATATTCTCATCTTATCTACCTGAAATAGGGCATTACTTCTGAGGTGCTTTTGAAACCCAAAGAAGCAGCCTTTTACCGCCATTATTCTTCTTTAGTTTTCTGGCTGCTTTTCATTGTTGGCATTTATCTGGTTACCATGATATACAAATTCATTCACGTTCTGGAAGGTGTAGTTTCCTATTTTGGTGGTTGTTCCCCGTATTCTTGCTCATTTAATTGCCTCGTACAAATATATTTTGTTTTGGATTTGTTGACAACGAGTCCTATTTTAGCGGCTGCATTAGTTAGAGACTGGAAGCCATCTCTCACAGCATTGAAACTTCTCCCTATGATGCCAATAAACAAAAGACAAGATAGGCTGTCACCTTGTCTGAGACCTTTATGCGACTCAAATCTTCTGAAAGGCCGCCTTGTATTCTGAAATTGCAATGAACTTCTTTCATTATCCCCTTGATCAGCGCACTAATTTTATTGGAATGCCCAATAACTCTTTATATAGCAGTTCCCTATGAACACTGTCATTCTTTCTTGATATCTATGAATATGTGGTGAGTAGTGATGTACTCTCTTGCTTTTTGTAGAATTGTTCGTAAGGAGAATATTTGGTCTGTGGTGGCATTGCTTCTCATGATTGCTCTGACTATGGCATTGCTAGGTTGGGTTCCATATCTGTGACTCAATTACAATATAATGTACAAATTCGAAAAGAATAAGAAAAATAGTTTATAGTTTAATAATATTTATCAAATTAAAGGTATCATTCATTAATATTAACTAATAAATATAAAACATTGAATAAAAGCTTATCTTAAAAAATCAAAGAAGCCTCACAAGTTCTGAGGTTTGTCGTTGTTTATATTTTGCTAACAAACTTTATAACCAACCTTTCACTTTTACATTCAATAAGGTGCTGACAAAATAGGAAGCTACTGAGTCATACGGGGATTTCCCATCATCGGTAGGGTAAGAAATTTCAGGAAATGGCTAGAATTAAGTTCCAGGCACCATGCCTCAGTACTTAAGGGTGATAATAGGCTGCTGTATTTCTGTCATTAACCCATCCTCAGAGGCCTCTTTCCATTCTGAAGGTTCCTGAAGTAGTGGATGTAGTGATTCAATTGCACTAATATTCATTTCTGGTCCGTTACCAGGTTGCCATCAGTAACGATACTACTCTGATCTACAGTGCTAATACATGTTTAAATTAAAGTCACCAATAAGACTCGATAGGCATTGTTTCTCGCCCAGCTTTTATGGCAGTTCCTGTGGTGGACATTTTTACTGTAACAATTTTCGAGGAAGAAAAGGGTCCGGGTGGAGGTCAGAAAAAATTATCTTTAGTAAGAAGAATTGTTTAGTTTAAAGCCAACGTTTCGACCCACATTGTATTCCACACATTTTCTTCCTCATATATATAAGGTCAAATATTATTATTCAAAGTAGTTGTCTAATTGTGTTAGGTGCTGTTAGAGAGCTCACTAATACTTAACGCTCACACAGTACTCATACCCAGTAAAACACATACACAGAATACACCCTAGGGTCACCTCCCCTAGGTAACCGCCCTGGATTTTTTCTTGTTTTGAGACCCTTAGATCAAATTTTTAATATGACTTCTTAACTCTGAAGGGAGCGGAGTGGCTCATTGGTAGAGCACTGAGTTGCCATGCCGGAAATCCTGGTTCAAATCCCGCTGCAAGGCAGTACTTTTATTTAGTCTGTTTGTAGCCGGAGATGGATCATATGGGATCTAGAACCCTCCAGGGGCTCACCCAGCCTCTTTAAAGTATTATAAAAATAGAATACCCAAATAAGGGGGGGAGGGATCTGGCGGTGAGCGTGACCTAGGACAAGTAACCTCCTTACAGAACCGTTTTCCATGAAACAGTACAGTCTCTACCTTGTACTTAACTCCAGACTCTTCACGGGTTGTAGTGGTACAGGCTTTTTTTTAAACTCTGAAACACCCTGTAAAATGTGTGGCTTGAACGGCCAACTATGAAATGTAGCATAGTCAGTTTTCTATTGTTTCCATAAATAATTCTACTGATTGCCAATGTATGCACATCCTCCCTTTTTCTATTATTATCAATGAATAAATTCTTAAAGTATAACGTAGTATAGTAATTTTTCATGATACAAATTTAATTAACCATATGAACATGGAGCTACGATTTACGCAGTTGATTTTAATTTACGAATGGTGAGAAGATATTTTCCTTATCACTTCTTTGGAATATTTCCCTCGGTTTTTGAAACCTTCCAATCATGAAGGTGTTTTCCAATTCAATGTTTTAAATATCTTATTCTTTGCGATCTTATTGTTTTAATCTTGTATTTTATTTGTAATGACTTACCAAATCTTATCGTTTAGTTTTTAATAATCGGTTGTGAAAAAAGGATTTAAAATGCGTTTTAAACCGTTCTCTCTACCTTTTGAAGAATTCTTAAAGTATGATGGGTATCCTACTTGCTGTAAACATTATATTTCTGGTTTCCAATTCATATATTAATTTGTCTCGTTTTAAAAGTTTTTTCAGTGAAGATGAACTGAATAAAAATGTTGTTGTTGTATCAATTATTGAGAAAACGTCTATAAAAAATCTGTCCCCAACTGTTCATTTCTCTAGATTTACTGATACTATTGATGAGTTCATTTCTCAAGTTAATGATGAAAATAAAGTTTATAAATCTGTTGTAAGTTTACCCTGTTGGTTATAACTATGGTATTCGTATTATAAGTTATTCATTCCTTACCACTTACTACTTTGTGAAAAGGGAAAATTTGAGTTTATAAACACAATATATTTATTTTTATTATGCTTATTATTAAGAGGATTATCTTATTAACTTTAGCATTGGACTTTTATGAAATACTTATTTAAAACTAGTTGTTTGGTAGAGATGTTGATTTAGTGTTACAATTAATTACACAGTTTTTGTCTAATCGTATCAAAAATACTATTTTAAAACAATGTAGCATACCTTTTGCTTCTGAGACATACTCACTAGTATAGGAATAAGATAAGGCCTCATAAGAACTATTTGCTCGTAAATAATAGAAGAAAACATTCCCATCACTTGCACCTATAGTGTGGTACCTAATACTAGACCTTCAAGGGATTCAGATGTCCCAATAACTTAGGTTTTATTGAATCTCTAGAAAGATGGGTACCGGGTTTTTAAGATAAACAAATTAAGTAAAGGAAATATCACCTCAGAATTGGGTGATAATGGGTAAAACCATTACACACTGTATAACATATTAATACCCTAAAAACAGATTAATTTAAATATATTTGGATGAAATCAAAATCAATAAAAAAACAGACATTTTTTTTATTAAATTTCAATAGACTCAGATATAATACATCAATCCCAGGCAAAAAAAGTCTGTTCAAAGTACTAACCAAAAAAAGTGGCAGCACTTAAACACTTATAAACTGACGCGAAACCGTAATTCAGTACCGCAATGCACCGAAATTCTACTAGATTCGCACACACACACAAAATCAATTATCTACTAACTTTTTTTAAAAAGGAATATTTTTGGAAGTGAATGGAACAGATACTGACATAAAAGTACATTTGTTTTGAGTTAAGGTTCCTATTGGAAACATTGGAAAGTAAGAGACTGACTTACATACTAAAATGGCAGCTACAAATAATGACAAAACCTCAATACCTTGGATAAATAAACTAATGATGTTTTGGCATTACAATTATTGATTATTTATATTTTGAATGTTATATATATAAAAAATTGTTTATGTTTTAGTGTCAATTTGATGGCTATTTTGATAAGGAAGAAAATGTCATTTTCTTAAATTTGATCGGGCCATTGAATAATAAGCATCTAATGGAAACATTAAAGAAAATGGAAGACGATCTTAAAAAAAATGTAATGTATCATTTTTTCTTGACAACATTTATTTGTTATTTTACTTTATTAGAAATATTAGTTTCTATTCGGACTGATATTTTAAAATTTCTTCTTATTTTTTATTTCTAAAAAATTACTAACCTTTCACTGAGAATTTCCCAGTCATTTTTAATTTTTTCCAAGACGATCTCTCTCTCTCTCTCTCTCTCTATATATATATATATATATATATATATATATATATATATATATATAGCCATGGTATATGCACATAACCACCAACTTGTGTATAAACTGATACAATACAAATTGTATTACAAATGGCATTTGTGTGGAAAAAGACCAAGCCTAAACACCTTGAACTTCATTCTGGATCTGACAGGCCCTTTCAGAGGTTTCCTTCCAGCAATGATGAGGATATTTCTATTCTCTCTTTGTGTTGTAATGCGCTGCAAACCCCCTACTCATCTATTGGCACACCCAGCCTCTTGGACTTGGGCTAAAGCTCTGCGGTATCAATTTGCCTGTGACTTTGGCTGCTGCATAATATTGCAAACTTTGGGTTATCGTTCTATATTGAAGATGATGTTCCATGTTTCATGAAAATACAACTGGATTAAAATATGGAAAAAAGGAGAAAAGTTAAAACAAAGTAATGCAGCTAAAACCTTTTTTTTTTTTTTTCCAAATCTCTTAATCAAATTTCCCTGTAGTAAAAAAATCACAATAATTTCTAATACATATTGATGCAGTTTCTAGTTAGAAAAATTTAAGAAAGATAAAAACGAAACTTCAAATAAAATAAAAGTTAACTACAAGAAATTTATACAAAACAAAATATAATAATTTTTTTATAATTATTGGTCAATTTTTTTATTTTTAAAGAGAAAAGATAGGCCCTCGGCCGGTCTTCGAACCCGGAACCTCTGTCTTTCCGTGACAGTGCCCTACCATTTGAGCAACCAAGGCCGCTTGCCGGCAGAGGACAAATCTGTTCGCTTCGATCCCATGTCCTCGTGTTCTCGCAATTTTTGTGATGAACACACTAGAACGAAAGTTCTTTGAACATCAATTTAATTTTAGGATCTTATTGACTTACGTCATATTACTATTTATAATTTTTGGTCAATTTTTTTATTTTTATATATTTTTAAATTTTTTTTATAGGGCACTGTCACAGAGAGACAGAGGTTCCGGGTTCGAATCCAGGCCGAGGGCCTGTCTTTTATCTTTAAAAATAAAAATATTTAATAATTTTTTTATTTTGAAGAGAAAAGATATGCCCAGGGCCGGGATTCAAACCTGGATCTTCCACATTTCCGTTGTGGTGCTCTACTTTATACAAAATATAATAACTTTTCAGGAAATTAAAATATATCTGGTGCGTAAAAAGGAACTTGATGAAATGTGGTATTTGTTGTTTTGTCATTCGGTCTTTTCCATCTCCTCATTTTTATTTATACTTACAGCAAATGGATGATTGTCACATCGACATTTGACTCTCATCCTCTGAACCCCATTCATATCCTACTAGAATTCCATTCTGTAAGTTAAAAACAAAAGACAACATAAACCTAATTCATGGCATATTCTCAAATTTAAATTTATTTAGACAGCAATAATTCTTTATCCACCCCTACCTATTTTCTCATTTTCATTATGATTCTTTCATTGGCACTACTAACGCATATAAATGTCTTTGGTCTGCACAAGTCTATCCCTCTGAGTTCTAACTTCTGCCAAATTAATATTAATTTGTTCTGTTCCAGTATCAGTGGAAATCTGTTTGAGATTTCCACTGATACTGCTCCTGATCATCTCGGTTGGGTTTACACCATATTGATCATGCGTGTACATTCTTTTACGACCCTGTATATATGTCCAAACCATGATGATATACTTTTATAAACACAGACATTTTCAGTTCGTGATTAAAGGGGTATATATTTTTTTCCATTCTTATTCTTCATCTTGTTTTTGTACAAGCCTGCTGACTTGTCTGAGGAATATTTTTTTGAAACCTGTCTATGTTGTCTCCAGCAGATTAGTTTTCCCCTTATTCACTCTTAGACCCATACTTCGAACTTCTGCTTCAAGCTTGATCAATTTTTTCCTTTACACTGATCAGGGACCTTCCAATGATCCCTATATGTCAATAATATAAGTTATAGTTTAATTATAAGGTGTTCTAATTAATTACCCATGGTTATAAATGTACATGAATATTTTATTATAGCACATTATTTAAATGGTTAATAACAATGATAGACCATTCCTTCTGTTAGAATAATGTCTAAGATATTTTAATAAGTTTTATTATTGATATATGTTTTTTGTGTAGGGATTTTTAAACATTTGGAGTAAGATAAAGAACTCTTATGCACAGGCATTACTTTTCATGTTTTCTTTTTCGCACATCATTCTTTTCATTAGTCCAAACTACAGTCCTGATATCAATATAATCCAACTCCTAAAAGTTTTAAGCTATGTGAGGTGAGTCTATATATTATATATCTATATTATTAGCTTTATGTTTTTTTTTAATTTTGATTTGCTATGGTGGCCATTTTTGTGAAAAAGAATTATATAATATGTATTAGAAAATGGCCTATTACATGAAATAGAGATACTGAGTCTAATACAGAAAATGGAGTTCAAAATTTATTCTCAAACAGTAAGAGGCTATTGGAAACCAACATTTTAACCTTCATGAGGGCTCCATAAACAAGATTATAAAAAATAAAATAGTAATAAAACTGTAGTATGTAATATATTCACAGTTACTCTATCCATTTAATTTTATTATCATTGTCATTTTTTAAATTATTCTATCCAACAACTTTTATTATTATATATGTATAACTTTTCTCAAAAAATCAAAAATTATTACCATCATTGCTGATATTATTTTGTAACCTATTATTTTTTTTAATCTTGTTTATTCAGCCCTGATGAAGACATGTAATGTGTGCTAAAACTATGGCTTCCAGTAGATATGTTTTCACTCATTCTTTCTTCTCCAATAATCCTCCATTCTCTCTGAATATTGTCTTCTTCTCTCTTCAGTCCATCCCTTATGCCCTCGCGTCGTCTTTTCTATTGGAACCCTTATGTTTTTTAATCAGCATCTAAATCTATTACTAAATCCTTGGCCAAGTCCTCATCAGTAATTCCAAATCTTTTGAATTCTTTCATTTTCTAAGCATAACCACTCTGGCTTTTCAAGTTGTATATCTTATTAAATATTTTCTTTTTCAGCCTTCAGGGATCTACCCTGCCCATGCCCCTTACTTGTTGTTACCAAGTCCTCTTTCCTTTCGTATATTTCTTAATTTGATCTCAATCTGTAGCTCCCCTGTGATATTCTTGGCCTATAAAGCGATAAGATTTTTAAAAATAAACTAAACATTTACCACTACAAGATAGAGGCTTTACTGTTTCTAGGACAATGGTTGCACTGGGGTGTGATTTGTCCAAGATCTCACTCAACTGTCAGCTTTATCCCCAATCGAGTATACCCACTTTATAGAGGCTGGGTTAATCCCATGAGAGTCTCTACATCACACATCTGTTGTTAACAGATTCAATAATTTATCAATCACTGCTGGATTTACTGAGGCCCTTCGGCACAGCAACTCAGCACTTTACACATTATTTATGCGGTCAACCAATGATCATTCAATGAAAACAAATATGTTTATTGGTTATGTCACTCATTTTATTTTCACTTAAACTTTTTCTGTTTTAATTGATTGATTGATCAATTTGAAAATACAAAATGGGGGAAAACCATTATTTAAAATAAAATAAATTTGGGATCATCATATGACCCTTAACTTGTTTTGGATAGGTAGCAAAGTTTGGAAAATCTCCAGCTTAACGGGATATATCCAAGAGGCAGGCTACCCCTCAGAGTTCTAGTTGATAGATCTTGATCACAGGAAAGCCATGCTATAGCATGATAATACAAATTTACATCAAAACCCTCTGATTTATATGGAGCAAGTAGGTTTACAGCCCAATTGAGAACATTCATACTGATGATTTCATTGCCTTAGCCCACCTGCTTTTTGCATTAAGGATGTAGATAGTTGGATGGGATTATATGATTCCTATAAGTCATTGCTGCAGTCTTATGTATTATAGGGGAGTTAAACCTCTCCTAGCCTTTGGGGTCCTTTGCCAAAACTTACTTCCTTGTCTATTCAGCTCCACTATCCATCACTGGTGACTGTTTTTTGTGATAGTAAAGGCTCCCCTTGTTAACTATAATAAATAAGTGTGAAAAATAATTCAAATGCATAGAGGATATCAATATTAGTTATTGATAAGTATACCTTAGATAGCTATCAGATAAAATATTCTAATATTGGAAACAATGTTTGATGTGTACATGTTTTTTTTTAAAGAGAGTAGGTATGTGTCTATAAAAAAATGTGGATAGGATCATACCATATGTGAAGTTTCTACCCTCTACCTCCCCCCCTACCAGTGGTTTCTAGCTTGTTTCCAAACCTCCATGTGACCACTCTTGGGGAACAGAGTGGAACAAGGGAAACTTTTTAGAGAGGGAGTGGATTATGTGGTGCTTTACTGTACTAGACTACCTTCTGTATTGAGCTCATTTCTCTTTCTCCTCCTACCTTAGCTTATTGTTGATTTGAGCTGCTAGACTTTAGGCCCTTCTTGGGAAAGCAGCATGTGTGTTTTGTGGGTAAGTATATGGTCACTTATGTGTGTGAAAGGGGGAAACGTACATTTATGTTTTAGACTGAACCATTTCAGCTAATATATTTTTTTAATGTATTATTTATTTCATTATTATTTTAGACCAAAATATCAAGCTGCTGTAACTAAGGTCCTTGGTAATTGCAATGAATTCAGTGAAGATTGGGTTCTTTATGGTCGACTCTGTTCACCTAGACTAATATTTTTGTTTGAAGGATGCCCTTATGAAATAACAGAGTAAATATTAATTTATAATTTTTAAAATTAAAATATATTTCTTCAATTTATCTAGATTCCTCTATTTATTTTTATTTTTTAATTGAACAACGAGCTAATGTCTAAATCTGTTATTAGAATAATGTGTCTCTGGTATTAGATTTTTTTCTATGAATTGACCCTTAAGAATCTAATTATTTTACTTGACTTCTGCTGCTGGTAGAATACAAGTATATGTTTAATACTAGAATACAATACTAATAGCAATATGTTATGAGTTCAATGGATGCTGTTTATAGCAGAAATTTTATAAAGAATATGCACAAAAAAAGTCAGTCTGTTAAAATTATAATATATAAAATTGTAATCTGTTAATCTTCTAAAATTGTTAATTATAGATTACTATGTTAACATTGTTATATTCAAAATATATTAAATAAACTGCTTAAAGTGTATGGAATATTTTTGTAAATGTTTTTCGGAGTTCATTCTAACGAGCATTGACTAATACCTTTTACATAAAATACCCTAGTGTGAGATATAGCTGAAAAATGAATCAATGAAGCTTTAATATCAATGTATACAAAACATATGAATTGTCAGTTTGGATCTTGTCACTCCAAGGAATTAAAATGTTTGTTTTTCATTAAAAACAAAAACTTTTAATGGGATAAATAAAAGATTATTATTAATCTTAAGACTTTTTGTTTGGAATCATTCTCTTGTATCATAAAATATATTGTATATCTCTCTTTGGGCTTTTGTTTACAATATTACATTACTAAAATTAATAAAATTTTATATTTTTTATAATTTTTTGTTAATTGTTTTAATTTTTAAATGTTTTTATTTTTAAGAGAAAAGATATGCCCTGGGCCGATATTCGAACCCGGGTCGTCCGTCTATCCGTGACAGCACTCTACCAATTGAGCTACCGGAGTTGCCTCTCAGTTGGGACAAATCCGTTCTCTTATCTGATCCCATGTCCCCGGGTTCTCGCATGTATGTATACACGAGGACAAATGTTCTTTGAACATTACTAAATTTTAGGATCTTGTTGACTTACGTCATATTACTATTTATAATTTTTTGTTAACTGTTTTAATTTTTAAATATTTTTATTTTTAAGAGAAAAGATTTGCCCCGGCCGGGATTCGAACCCGGGTCGTCCGTCTCTCCGTGACAGCACTCTACCAATTAAGCTACCGGAGTTGCCTCTCAGGCGGGACAAATCCGTTCTCTTACCTGATCCCATGTCCCCGTGTTCTCGCAATTTTTGCAATGTACACGTTAGGACTGCTATTAAAAGAAATAAAATTTGTCTTTCTCTTTTAAGTTCTGGTAATGGAAGTGGGGTGGCTCAGTGGTGAAGCGCTGAGCTTCTGTGCCAAAGATCCTGGGCTCAACTCCAGCTGTGGCAGATAATTTATTTTAACTATTAATAGCAGGGATGGATCCTGTGGGATCTGGAGACCCTCCTGGGGCTCACCCAGCCTCTGTAAAGTGGGTACTCTTAGCAAGGGGAAAACCTGGTGGTTTAGTGTGATCTTTGGAAAATTACCTCCCTGCACAATCTTTGTCCTAGAAACATTACCATGTTTTGAACCTAATACCCTTCATGGCTTATAGTGGTGGTTTTTTATATATGTTAAAAATTACTTACCTAGTTCAGGGTTCTGGCTTGGTTGTTGACCACAGAGGGCCCCTGACTCTGGTTGACCCCCCTATTGAGACCCCTACAACAAAAGTAGTTCATGTTTTTGAAAATATAATTATTTATTCTGCAATTAATAAGACACTTGTAACTAATTGCTATTTTTCTAGAGCGTACCTTTAGTTTCTATAAAAATACAATGTAATCTATTATAGGAAAGCTTTGTTTTTTATAACATTAGACCTAACTTAACCCTGATCAATTAATTTTCAAGTGATCTAATATTCTATTACAACAATTGACTTCCGAAAGCAGTGAGATTAAATAAAACCAATTAAAAATTCATTAAAATAATGGTATCTTTATACAATGTAACCTTACCTTTTTTTCTATATTAGGTAATACATTCCTGAACCTTAAAAAACTTTTAATTAGTGAAATTTACTTAGAAAATAATATGTTAATTTATTGCAGATTAAAAGACAAAGATGAAAAAATATTTCGTCTGAAGAAACTTGAACATTCTTTGGAGGACCAAATATATCTAGCTCTCCGTAAGAGTAGGCTTGTGAAGAATGTCTGGTAATTTTTTGTATATTTTATTTTAGAATATCTTATATTCCCATTGTTATTAATTAAACTAATTTAATGGATGAAAATGTTTAAACTTAGCCTTTTCTTTAGTCATTGTTTTTTACATGATCTGCACTGCTTATGTTGTCTTCATTAATATTTTTATTTTGATTGTATTTAATGTGGATGGAAATTTCTTAGTTCAGTTTTTTTTTTCTGTACTTATTAGTAATGGTAATCATTAATATTGATGACCAATAACTGGTATTCAATTAATTCATTACTTATTAACTACAGTGTCTACTCATTATCAAATTCACTTAAAACTGTACATTAATTTTTATGGTAATCATCATAAGAACACTTGAAATATAAATTTTGGTCTCAAACCTCACATTTTATAATACTAGTGTTGTTAAAATTACATTTTATAAATTAACTGGTTGATTAGAAACCATTCGCATTCATGAAAATTTCTGTTTCATCAATTATCTTTGAGGTAAATCAAGTGTAATGGATCATCATTGTGAATTTGTTTTAGCTCATTTGATGTAATATTTATCTTTTATTGATGTTAATCCTATTTGAAAAAAAAATAACTCAAGCTATTTCTAAAATCAAATATAGGCTGTTCTTAAATAAATATAATAGTCAAATTCTTTGAGTTTTCATCAAACTTAGAATGTACAACTGACCCCGTAATTAGCCTTCTTTTAATCATATATGAGTAGACTATCGGATTATTGGCCTTTCATGTGGGCATAAGGATATGGTTGCTGATACCTCCATCTGCTGAGGAAAAGAATGTTGGCATAATGGAGAGATACCGACAAGTTGACCAGCCTTTCTACTTTGTCATTTTTTTGGCTATCCAGACTGTGGTTCCCAATTGTGAGCTTAATCACTGATTCCCTTCCTTGTGTGTTGAAGTCTCCCAGCACTACCTTCACATCATGAGATGGTATGCTATCGTATGTCTCCTCAAAATCTTGATAGAAGGAGTCCTTTAACTCTGTTTCTTTCTTCCCTGTCGGTGCCTATGCATTTAGTTTGTTATATATATTGCAGAATATACTTCTAACTCTTAAGAGACTTCATGGATTAAAAGCACAAAAATTAAGCTACACGGGTTCAGTATTACTTTAGATCAGAAAAGCTGTTCCAAACTCATGATTTTGATCATTGCTGCTACATAGTATGCTCTAGTAATGCTTTGTAACTCTTCCCATGCCCAACCAATGCACCTCTTGCACACCCATTATGTGCAGGCTACCCTTCTAGGCCCCTGCTTTCAACTTTTTCTGTGCTCCAGGTCTATTTAGTGTTTTATCATTCCACGTTCCTATTATGTAGATCCAGTTCCATAAGCCAGGTTGTTTCCTCAAATCAGCCCAGTTCAATCTGAGAATTTATTGAGTGTTCATGTTGATTTTTTTTACCATGACCGGTTGTCAGCCTAACCACCAGCCCTCCTGCTCTTTATGGGCTTGGGACCAGCAGTGGCATCAAGTACGCTTACTCCACTAGTGCAGTAGGTAAATTATTGATACAAATTAAAATAAATGTTATAGAGCCTAGTCTTGAAATCAAAATCATTTCATTTCTTTATTATATTATTTTCTATATTGAATAACCACTGAATTGCGGAATCATCCTTATATCGTTACATAAAATACCTTATATCTGTATTATATTGGATCATTCTTATAATGATGGAAAAATATTACAAATAAAATATCAAACTGTACTCTATTCATAGACTATAAACAAGCACATAACATCATTGATATATCAAGTTTATGTTACCCCTTGAAATTAATAGAAGCTTAATCAAAATGACACTAATTACCATTAAGGGGTTAAAGTTCAGATAATAATTCCTGGACACTTTTTGTTAAGGAGAGCGACACCATAAAAATTAAAATCAACCTGGCGTAAATCTCTTACCCCGTATCAACTAATGCTGGTAAAATTTTGAGCTTGTGAGAAATGAAAATAAATGTTAATAAAAAACAAAAAACAAATGTATGTTAAATAAGATGTGAAACTATTACTAATAGGAATCACGTTAAAAGAAGAACAAGATTACAACTTGACAAATGAATTTAATGAAATGAGAGATTACAACCATT
This sequence comes from Arma custos, assembly GCA_037127475.1. Taxonomy (NCBI): domain Eukaryota; kingdom Metazoa; phylum Arthropoda; class Insecta; order Hemiptera; family Pentatomidae; genus Arma; species Arma custos. The sequence goes on from CM073761.1 coordinate 98,023,985, forward strand.
TTGTTTTCCTGAAAGAAAGAGAGAGAAAAAAAAATGTAAACTTTGTCCCTATACATTGTTATAGATACTATGCATTGAATGGTTCCTTATTAATAAAAATATATTTACTAAATAAACAAAATGTCGTGCACTAATCAATTAATTGTCTTTTACAAAAAAATACATTTTTTATATTGTTGTGTTGTTATTGGGTACCCAAATACCTGGATTTTTAAATTTAAAATGTAATTTATTTGTTGTGTAGTAGCTTTATGTCAATAATTAAGAATTATAATATTTATTTTTTATTATGTGATTGCAGCAGTCGTGCATTTTTCTCAATTGCCCCAAATGATGAGTTTGTTTTTGTTAATGCCGAATCAAGAAAAGAAAAGAATCTCAATGGAGATTTAGAAGATTGTTTTGAAAAACAGCGGCAATCCATGTTTATGCATGAAAAACAGCAACAGCCTGTGTATGGTAATATCTCAATATTTTTTAATTAAGGCATTGAAAAAATATTATTTGCTACATGCTGCTTTCCATAATCACTTAGGTTAGAAAAGTTACTCATTCTTGTAATGAGCATCTATATTCTAATAATATTTATTTTTATAGAAGTTCCACTAGATTTTGTAGTAATTTTAAAAAATAATCTATATTTTTTCACCTATGTTGGTCAAGTATTGATTTTATATAAAAAAATATGTTAACATATTCTATTATCAAGTACTCAGTTGCAAGTTAGTTTGCCAAAGATTAATATACAAACTGTAAATATATAGTAACATTAACTGTACTCTGTGAAATTTGACTATGTAGACTCTGGATACCATTATATTAAAGTTGGTTATAACAACAAACCAACTACAGGTTCTAAATAATCAGAACTAGGGTAGAGATACCTTTTATGTATTATTATAAATTAATGAACATGTCTGTCATAGCGACTCGTTTCCATTTGATTAGGCATATAAACTTAAAGGGCCATTCGGGACGTAGTTTCAATTTTTAGATTTGACAAAAATTATTTATTCAATTTCACTAAATAATACAGTCATAAAATTTATATATATATGTATATATTTAGATGTAACTTGTTGATTCAATAAATAATAACTTTTTTATGATAATAACAATAAATTGAACAGACGAGAGAAGTAACTCTAATTTCTATTTGCATTTTATTGAAAAGTTTACTACACTAAGGGAAAGAGGCAGCAAGCTTTCTCTTCTGTTTACAGTTAAACAAAAAACAACTGAAGTAAGGACATTTACCAATCTCTCCCGTTTGTGATGGTTTACAGAAAATGCCTTTTTCCTGATAATAACAAAAATATGTTATTGCATTCCAATGGATGGCATAACATCTGGCTGAGACTAAAAATAATTAAACATTTTGGAGAACATAAGCTTGTCTCAAGTTTCATATTATAATTTTAACGTTACTACTCCAAGTTTATTTATTTTAAAACAAATGAAATTATATGTCATTACAATGTTTTTATTCATTCATTTTTTTAAAATGTTTTTAGGTGAGAATACTTTAAAAGAGTCTGATACATCAGTTTCATCTACTTCATGTAAGTATAATCAGAACTTTCTTAATCAATGTTTTATTCAAAGAAGTATTTCTTTTTTCCTCATAGTCATAGTATTGTTTTTCCAAAACTTCCTCATTCTTTTAGACCTTGCTGGTATTTCTTCATTCTTAATGGTGTATTGTTTCTGCGCAACTGTTATTAATTTAATTCTCATATCCATATTCTTCAGAATTATCTTCTCTTTTCTGTTTGTAATGTGTTGCATCATTAAATTTAACTCTTTTAAATCACCCTGGACCTCTATAAACCAGTTGTTCTTGGTTTTATTTTTCCAAAAGTAGTTAAATATTTTTTTTACTTATCTGATATCTGGTAATCTTGATATTTGACTGAAAAAGGCAATTTTCTTTTGCGCATTGTATCTTCTATTGATTCATTTTCCCGATAGACCACTTCATTAGACAGCAATCTCAATTGTCCATCTATTTGATATTTTTTATTGATGATTGTCCTCTTGATTCTCCTTTTTTATTTTTTGTAGTTTATCTGTGGTTAATTTATCGTTCAACTTGAATAGTGTTTCACTAGCATAAATTGATTCAGGTTTAACTACAGAACCATAATGTTTGAATTTGGTATTCATTGAGGAAGATTTCTTCTTATATGCTGGCCAAGTGAACTCTTGATTTACTATTGCTGTCATATGCTTTTTTGAAGTCAACAAATGTTATGACTAACCTCCTGTTTCGAACTCATTGACGTTTCATGATTCACTTTAGACTGATGATTTGATCTGGATAACTGTCGAAATACTCCTTTGTACTCTCCAAGCTCTTGGTCAAGTTGTTCCTGAATTCTCATGAGAATAATTTTATAAAAGATCTTATATGTGACATCAACTATGGATATTCTCTGATAGTTATTTGGATCTGACCTATCACCTTTCTTATGTTGAGGGTGGATTAATGCTGTGTTCTATTCCTCAGGTATTTCTTCAGTTTTCCAGATGTCAATAATGCGTTAATGCAAGTTTTGATGGGTTTGGTCATTGGCATTCTTCCTAAACTCTGCAACCAACTGATTTTTTCCTGCTGCTTTATGTTTCTTGAGCAAGCCAATTGTTGCACTCATTTCGCTGTAGCTTGGTGGTATGATCTTTTCTAGTGGTGTTTTGTTTACTGGGTCAGGGTCCAACTTCATATATTCCCTTGAGTCTTTGCAGTTGAGTAATTTTTTGAAGTGTTCTGTCAAGATAATGTTATTTTTTTCCTATTGATTAAACATTTTATTTTTTTATTACAATTTTTAACAATGTATTATGAAATTAAATGTATACATACTTTCTTTTATGTAAATAAACTCAAGTAGGAGAAGAAGCTGCTGTAAAAAGGATGGACCCTGATTTAAACCGGAGTTCAGGTATGGAGAATGACTAGGCCATTCCAACAGCCCGATTCCCCTTTCATGATATCCATCCATTTTTGTGAAGGTGAGCATTATCTTGAAAGTAAAATAAAATCTGCGTCTGAAAATATTGAAGACATCCATGGCTACACCTTCTCCCAAATTAATGATAAATAATTTTGGCTATATACCCTTCCAATGACTCTTTCAATCAAGAAATCTCTAGGAGCTCTTATTGGTCCCCAAAGTATGATACCTCCTCCTTGACTTTGATGTGTTACTGGGTCACTAATGGTTTTTTTTGCCTTCTTCCATGCAGCTGATAACGTTATTCAAAGGGCCTGGTCAAAGTCAAGGAGAAGGCATCACGGTTTGGGGAGGAATAACAGCTTCCGGAGGTTTCTTGAGTGTAAGGCTTGCTGCAAAGGTTATTTATCCATTGTTATTAAAAGAAAAAATAAGTGTACACTTTTATTTGTCTCGATTTGCATCAGGATCAACTCTTTTTACAGCAGCATCTTCTCCCACTTGTGTTTATTAACATAAAACAAAGTATGTTTACATTTAATTTCTTAATACATTATTATTATTATTATTATTATTAATTCGGCACAAAAACACGTGGACACATGCTGGCCTCATCCATCCATCCATACAGTATCCGTCTGTAGTCTGTTGTGTGCTGCTCCCATCCAGTTGTGGACTCCCATGTTCCTTGCGTCTTCTGCCACATAATCAAACCACTACAGTCGTGGTCGGCCAACTCGCCTCTGTCCATGGATGACCTCTGTCAGTATACGTTCTGGAATTTCCCCCTCGCTCATCTTGGCCACATGCCCAGCCTATCTTAGTCGAAATCGTTTAATGACATTAACCACATAAGGGTGACCAAAGAGATCATATATTTCTTAATTTTTTCTTATTTTCCACCTTCCATCAATAGAGACCGGTCCAGATATTTTTTGGTTTGCATCCTACGTCAATGCCCATTTTTCCGCACTGTATGTAACCACAAGTTGAATAAGGGTTTTATATAGGTTGATTTTAGTTTTTCTTTTAATCACCCTACTTGCGAGATGTCTCAGACCAAAATAGCAGCGGTTGGCTGACAATATTCATTTACTGATTTCTACCCCGATGGCATTGGTGCATGTGACTTGAGATCCAAGATAGGTGAATAATAGGCCGGGACAAATCTTTTCTATTCAAAATATTTAAATAATCTCAATCAAATAAAAAATAATTTAATAATAATAATAATAATGTAGTCAACACTTTAACAATTCAGGATCATAAAAACTAACACAATTACATTATTTAAAATTAATTAATTAATTGAAATTAAATATATTATTGAAAATTTAAGAAAGATTTGTCATTTTATTCTCCATATATTAATTAGATTAAATATTCAATACAGCTAAAAATTAAGAGGGAGCTAGATGCAGATATGGTAGCAAGGCTTTTGTTAACTTGATAGTTATATATTCAAAATGGACAATGATAATATAAAAGATCAGCTACTATTTCATTAGTCCTGTGGAACCTTATTCCTCAGACCATACAATTGGAAGTCTTGTCAATTTTTATTCTTAAGATTAATAATGTGGGATACATAGGACTCACTGTCCATGTGTCTACTGAAATATCAGAGGAGGATGAAAAGGATGAATTCTTCAAGGTACTGGAGAGGGCTCTCGACTCATTTCCCAATTATGATATGAACATCATAGCAGGTGATCTGAATGCCAAGGTGGGGCAAGAAGAAGTTTATTTCTCGCCATAGGCAAGCACAGCATCCACGAGGATAGCAATGATAGTGGAGTTAGGCTAATCAACCTTGCTGCCTCCAAAGATCTTGTCATCAGAACCACGTAGTTCCCCCATAATAGTATAAAAATATTATTATTATTATTTATATTTCACAGACCTAAGACTTCATTTCTTTCAATAATTACTTAATTATAATTTTGTAAAATGTTTGGTGATATTATCTTTTGTTGAAGTTAAGATGCTGATCTTAGTTGAATTAAATTTACCATTCAGTAATTTTCAGTTATGGTTTTATGCTTTTTATTATAAAAAATTTATTAAGGGTAAGAATTGCAATCATGAAGTTTTAGAATTCAAGTTTTCAACAGAAATACGGTTTTAAGATCATCTGAGTTCAAATTTCTGGTTTACGGGTTATGGAGTATTAAGAGTGCGCTCAGAATCCAGTCCAGCCAATTTTTCAGCATATTCTTTGCCAGATATAACTGAATGCCTAGTTAACCACTCAATGTTTACACTATTTAAGAGCTGTAAGAGATGTATTGCAGTACCAAACAAGTTTGATATTGATGAATAGCTATTTAGTGTTCCAAATGCTGCCTGACTGTTGGTATCGAATATTTTTTCTATTTTTTAGTCTATCTTCAAGCAAGTTACTGGCACTATGACCAACTGTGATTACTTCAATTTGAAGTACTTTTGTTTTGCCTAGTTGAATCAATATCCCATCCCAGTGGTTTGTCTTTCCTCCAGATCCCAATATCAGAGTCAATATCTCCATTGGTTAGTAAACACAAGTTCTGCCTAATGCACTTCTATAGGCCAGAGGCACTTAAAATAAAATTTCATGTTTTTCGTGGTGATGTAGGAGGCCTCTCCATCCCAAGACTTTTGAGCTATGCCTCCACTGACATCCAAAAATGAAAAAAGGCTTCGGAGATTTAAGGTAGAAGCCCTTCATAACCACACACAGCCTTTCCAGTATCAGTATTATCAACTATTGGAGCTGGAGTTTATATGCTCCATTACATTAATAGTAGTTGAAAATTACATTGAAAGATTATGATATAAAGAAATATTGCATTAAACACAGGATACTATTTCTATTGTCTTTTGAATCCATTGCACTGTTTTTTTTTGTTTTTTGTCTTAACCACCATCACACAATCACTAACCCAGATAAAACATGATAATATTTAACAATGAAAATAAGTAGTGTCTTCATTCACATTTAATGAAAGCCGGGGAGGATGAAGTTCAGAAAAGTTTTAGAGATAAACATCAAATTTATAATTTAATGTAGAATAGTATTAACATGGAAGTGGTTAACTGAATATATTTTAGAAGACTGTTAAATGGTCATGGGGTGCAGTCAATAAATTTTACACAAATTAAGGTTAACTTGCTTTATTGACACCAATATTTCCGCCTAATTTTTAGGCCTTAATCAGGGCTGAGAATTAAACAATAAAACAAGCTGTATAAACTTAAATTATAGGAATGACAAGAAATAAATCAATACAGAAGATAAATAACAAATAAAGAAAGAAATACAAAGAGAAAAAGTTGCATGATGAAATAATTGATGAGAAATAACAAAAATGGAAATAAATATAGGAAACGATAAAACATAGATAATAAATATAATGAAACATAGTAAATTACAAAATAAATGATTGTATTATAAAATATTATGAATACTATGTTATGGATGTAAAACATAATGAGTTTCAAATAGGCATTATTAAAAATAATATGAAGCTATGTTAAAGTTATATACTAAATTGATAAACATTTATTATTATAATTTTATGTAGAGGAATGGAATTATAAGTAGAAGGAAAGAAGGATAGAGATAGAGAGGATGGAGGTAGAAGAAGACAATTACTTGTAGAATTGAAAAAAAAAGTCATATCCAAATTGATTTATATTCTTTAATTAATTACTATTTCTTAGGTTGATGGAATTCACACATTGTTTCTTTATCGTTTAGGGGTGCTTGAATTGCTATATATTAAAGGAAGTAGTATGAAAAGTAAACTGGTCAGAATTATTGGTTTGGAACTAAAAATGTCTAAGATTGGTTAAAAAAAGTTTGGTAAGTTCAGTTTTTATTTTTTTTTAAATTTATTAAGTTAAAACTAATTCATATTTAAAAAAAAATCACTTACAAAGGGAGTATTAAAGTTATAAATAATAGATTCAGATCACTTTTATAAGTTATTGGCAAGGATCTTCTCAATGGTTATTAAAGTATCAAGACTATGTGCGGTTTTAATATTAAAAAATATAAATTCTGAAATTCCACATTTTAGCACAATGATTTGGTAGTTTTATCTGGAAAATTTTCATGGAGTTTTGAAAATAGGCATTATAGCTATTGATGTGCCCATTCTGATTTTCAACTTTGCTATACGCGCCATCATATAAGAAAAATGGTGCCCAGTGTGAAAAACAGTTTTTTGACGTTATCTCTTTTCCAACTCATTTTAAAAACAAAATATCAATATTTAAAATTAAACTAGACAAAAGTTCCTACAATTTATATAACATTTTTTTTTTCTTAGATTCATTACTTTTGGCATACGTGCGTCGAAAAGAGTACTTCAAAACGAATTTCGGCCAAATAACTCAATTTAACACCACCTGAATGTAAAGTAAGTGCCGTTTTTCTAATATTGCGGTAGACTGGTGCAGTTGAAGTTCAGAAGGAGCATGGAAAATATAAAATTACCCATTTTCAAAACTTCCATAAAACTTTCCCAGTAATGCTCTTTTTTTTAATCAAATGATTGTACTAAGTTATTTTTCAGTTGGAGTGGCTATTGCTTCAACAGATATTGTAATGGCTATTGTTTTAACTGGCTCTGCATCGCTTTGCAGTTACTTTCTTATTCCACTGAAGTTAACTAGTTTGAATCCGAGTAAGGGATTTTTTAAATATCTGTTTTTATTATTTTAATGATCAACAATTGGACTAATTCAAATTTTACTTTCATTTACCTTGAGTGAAATATTTAGAAAGGGGAAGTTTTGAAATTTAAAAACAACTTGATATGTGTGCACGTGGTCCTGGGATGTAGCAATTTTTTCTCCAAAATCCATTATGATGAAATGAAGGTGGGGAGGTCCAAAGTTAGTTATTGTAACCAGGAACCATAGTTACTACAACATTTCATCATAATTCTGGTATAACAGAAGAAATAAGGTGGAATTCTGCATTTTTTGGTATGTTTTAGCGAATTTCGAAAAATGTTATTTTTTCAAAGCACTATATCTGAGTAAGGAATTGAAATATAGACGTTTGAATAGTCAAAATTGTAGGAAATTTAACATTCTACAAAAAATGTATTGTCATTTTTGCCACAGGATGTAAGAAAAAAAAGTTATTGACAAAAACTGACGGGCGGTCCAGATTTTTGCACTCCCCCCTCCTCTTTTTGCACAGGGTCCGCGAGGTCCAAAACTTGAGAATATGTTAATTAACCATTCCTGAACATCTCCATGTTTCATTAAATTCCGACCTTTTTCCACCTAACCCCTTTTCTTGCGACCTGTCGACTGGCCTACATTAATACTGGTTAAAAAAAAATTTTTCATGCGGTTTTCACCAATAGATAGAGTGATTCACCAGGAAGGTTTAGCTATATAATTTGTCGAGGTTTTGAGTAAATGGGTTGAAATGTAACAATAATTGTTTTTATTGTTGGAAAAAGTATAGTTGCCTGGGAGGTTTCATTGAAGAAGCTGCCTAATATCTCTTATCTATCTAACTATCTATACATATTATAAAACAAAGTCCTTGGTCGTGTCTGTTTGCGGTAAACTCAATAACTACTGTGCTGATTTTCACCAATAGATAGAGTGATTCCAGGAAGGTTTAGGTATATAATTTGTTGAGGTTTTGTGTAAATGGGTTGGAATATAACGATAATTGTTGGTATTACTGGAAAAAGTATAGCCACCTGGGAGGTCTCATCGATGATGCTGCCTAATACCTTTGTCATAGAAGGAAACAATGCATGGTGGAATATTCCTCTTTTATCTATCTATCTATCAGATGTATAGACAAACCCTGTATAGAAAAATGTATAGAAAAACGATATACAACCCTGCGATGGGTCCTGGTCTCCTCTATGAGCATTCACCATTCGGGTCAGATTTGGGCTGCTGCCTTCCAATTTTGGACTCCTATCAGGTCTCGTTCGTCTTGTACCACTCCATCCATCCACCGAAGCTTGGGCCGTCCGACTATTCTTGGACGACAAATTTTCTCTTCCATGACTCTTTAAGGCATTTCATCGGGATTCATCCGTGCAACATGCCCTGCCCATCCAAGGCATACCAGCCTAATAAAGGTCACAACATCTATATCTTGGAGCAGCTCATAGAGTTCCTTATTTCTTCTTCTTCTCCAGTCTTCCTCCTCCCTTACCGGCCCATAGATTCTTCGAAGGATCTTCCTCTCGAAGAACAGGAGATTATTTCTATCCTGTGTGGGTAGTGTCCATGTCTAGGAGGCGTATGTTAGGACAAGCCTGATCAGAGTTTAATCTAGATGGGCCTTTGTTTTCCTGCTAATGAGCTTGCTTCGGAGCTGTTTCAACAGACCAAAATACCATCGGTTAGCCGCTGTGATCCTTCGCTTAATTTCAATGGAAACATTATTTGTTGCTGTGAACTGAGATCCAAGGTAACTAAACTCTTCCACTCTCAAATGTACAGCTTCCTAGGACAACCTGTCTTTCTTGAAGTATGGCTCCTCCGGTGTGCATATATTTTGTTTTATTTTCATTAATAACTAGTCCCATGCGTGCGGTAGCTCTCTGTAGGCTTAAGAGAGACTCTGTAAGCGTAGTAAAGGATCGTGCCACTATATCAAGGTCATCCGCATTACCGAGCAGTTGGACCAATCTATTGAATATGGTGCCATTATTCTGGATACCTGTTTGTCTCACTGCTTTTTCCAACACCAAATTAAACAGGAGGCACGCCAAAGCATCTCCTTGCCTTAGTCCTTTGTTTGAGCCAAATTCAGAAGAGTGTTCAGACTGCATGCAGACCTACACCTAACGTCTCTCATTGTCATTTTTATGAGGCGTATTAACTTTGAAGGAACCTTCATTTTTCTTAGTGCCTCGTATAACTTAACGCTTGATACTGTCATACACGTTCCTAAAATCCACGGACAAGTGGTGAGTAGGCATCTTATGTTCATGGGCCCTTTCCATGATTAATCTAAGGGTATGAATTGGAGAACTTTGGAGAAGATTTTGTAAGCACAGGGGAGTAGTGATATTCCTCTGTAATTAGCACATTCCAATTGCCCTCCTTTCTTGTGAAGCGGGCATATCAAGGCATTACTCCATTGCTGAGGCATCTTCTCATGAACCCATATCTCGAGGATCAGGTCATGAAGCGTCCTGTGCAGTTCCTCTCCACCATATTTAATCAATTCTGCCGGCAATGTGTCCTCACCTGGTGCCTTATAGTTCCTAATTTTCTGGATTGCATCTACAACCTCTTCCAAATCTGGTGGCTCCACATCTTCTTCATCCTCTCCATCATTTCCTTCTCCCACTCTGGGCTCAGCTACCTGTTCATTCAGCAGGCATTTAAAACAAAGTCCTTGGCTGTGTCTGCTGGCGGTAAACTCAATAACTACTGCGCGGATTTTCACCAATAGATAGAGTGATTCCAGGAAGCTTTAGGTATATAATTTGTCGAGGTTTTGTGCAAATGGGTTGGAATATAACAATAATTGTTGGTATTGTTGGAAAAGGTATAGCCTGCCTGGGAGGTCTCATCGATGATGCTGCCTAATGCCTTTGTCATATAAGGAAACAATGCATGGTGGAATATTCCTCTTTTATAGATCTACAAAAAGTCTGTGATAGCATATGTCTATCTTTTAGCCTGTTAACTGAGCGGGACTTATAAATACGTCAAACGTAAACAATAGCTAAATTAGAGCCAAAAACTCAAAAAGAAACACTATTATTTATTATAATGCAATTGGGAAAAACCACAATGCAAAGCCTTATGTTTCAAAAATACACCCACTTACTAGTCGACGTTTCGTCTATTCAGGCATTACCAAGACACCAAAAACAAAAAAGGGGTTATGTGAATCACATCTCGAAGAAAAAAGTGCAATACATCCCAACGATCAACAGCTCATTAGTGCTGTCTCATGTTTGGAGCCTGTTTGGGCTGTTGATCGTAGGCGAAACGTCGACTGGTAAGTGGGTGTATTTTTGAAAAATATGGCTTTGCATTGTGGTTTTTCCCAATTGCATTATAATAGTAAACAATAGCGTTTATGGGTAGGACATATGAATACGTCCTTGAAATATATGTATTTTCTATTTGTTAGTAATTTTGTGCTATATATATATAAATAAACGAAAATGTATATATTTCATAGTATTTTTATTTATTTTAAGCATAAATAAAAAAAAAAGAATAATAATATGAAATTACGTTCTCCAGGCATGACGTACTGACACATCCTGCCCGTAACATGCTGCATAATTAAAAAGGGTATTTCCCGATTAATGAAAGCTTACTATGCCTATTCTATTTTCTAAAAAATTGATAACGTACAATGCGGAAATCTATTTAGATGAGTGCAGTATTAATCCTTATCAACTTATATACTTTAGTTACCTTAAGCATTTCATGCACATTATTAGAATATTTTTTACCATATAATTTAAATGAGTATCTTATGGGTTATCGCAAAAACTTAACGCGCAAGAAAATAAATTTGTATATAAAGAAATATTTTGTTTTGTTTTTATGTTTATAATATCTACATAATAAAATACATTAGGCAGACAAAACATGTTATTTGGGCATAATATGTCTTACTATTCGTGCAAAGCCGGGGTGGGTCACTAGTTAATGTATAAATGAACTATGAAAAGGTTTTTTAATTAACCAAAGGAGAATATTTTAATATTTTCCTTGGCTGGAAATAATTTCCGAAAACAAGAGCAGTTATGCATAGTACACTGTTGGATATCTTATATCACCTGTCGTAAATCTTATGTCGTCCACCGATGACGCATCCTGCCTGATCTATATTAAGTTAGAAGGAAGAAAAGCAAGTACTGATGATTGCTTGTGCTAATTCAGTCAGGATTACCCTATTCCCTAGACCCAAATTCTCCGAGATTAGGCAACCATATTAAGTTGGAATAGGAGTTCCTTCCAATGGTTTTATTTAAAATAAATTTGCTTGGCTTGATCTTTACAGACTTCTTCAATGAAAATCCCTTCACTTTTCTTTTTTGACCCTCAAACATACACACTCATGATCATTCTGTGATGCTGGTTATTTGGATTTACTGAATCTTAAAATGTGTATTTCTGTATGTTTCATATTAAGGAAACTAAAAGAATTACATTTTATTTTAAATGCAGAGCTTGTAAATATTTTTATTTGCTTTCGGTTTTAACTATTGGTAATGGTTAAAAGTGGACTATACCTGAAATTTAGTGTTTTTGCATATTAATTCCTATTAAGTTGTTACCACAATTAGATATGTTACATTACTAATTTGATTAATATTAATTAATCAATAATTTTAAATGGATTATTTAACAACTTATTTGTATACAATATTTTTTATATATTCACTTTTTGTTTTCTAGATCAGGTGGATTCACTTTTGATGGATTCTGTGTCTTCTTCAAGGTCTGCCAGTAAGTGTATTAAAATACGTAAATTGCAAACGGCTTGTAAAATAACGTACTGGTTAATTTTAGTTAAAAGATCAGTTATAAAATATTCATTATTGAATAATTCATTACTGTTAATAGTATAATGAATTATTCTTATATGTAACTTTTATAAAAAATTAATCTTTCTTAAAACAATATTAATTGTTGCTGTACGTTCAGAGATGAAAATGGGATCAAGCAATTGGCTAGCAGATGGCTAATGACGGTAGATAACAATGGACTATACTTTGATTATTAATTGTATTTTATATCAAAGAAATAATGATACAAATATTTGGTTGAAAAACAGTCATTTTTTTTATACACCCTATTAGTAGATATGAGAATTATTGTATGATACATAGTTTTTGTCAGAAAATACTTAATCTAGATATTGATCACTGTTGTTTTTTTTTTAAATAGAGCAAGGGTTTTGTTTCAATCAGATTGTCCGTATAGGCCTGGACTTATACTATCTTGTTAAATATGTATCTCTCCATAATTTTTTCCATGTCCCTGTTGAACAATAGACGTACCTATTCATATCACCATGTTTTGATTAGTTCACCTTGTTTTTGCTAGTTCTGACAGTTCAAAATGCACTCTAATTCTGCAGTTTGATCCAGACATTGTCAATTCAATCTTTCTTTCTAATTTATTACAAGTTAGTTCAATTATTACTCAAAAGTTATATTTGTATTTTAATTAAATTTTTACTTATTTCTATTTTTTTCAACTAATTTAGGTCCTGATATTTGGGACATGGCAGAGAATTCGGAAGGATCGGATGTACCAGGTATTTATAAGTATTGAAATTTAATCCATCGTTTTCATAAATATTATTTTTAACTTTACATTTCATTAGCTTATTCTTATTTTTGTTTTAGTGATATTAATTTTGAAATTGTACCTATTTAACTGAAAGATTTCCATGAAATCACTAACACTGTTATCTGATTCTATGCATTTTTTTTAATTTTTTTAAAAATAGATGGAATAATCACATAATTTTCTATTATAAATTGTCATTAGCTGAATTAAATTTTGAAATACATAGAAATGAAAATTATTTAATTACAAAATATAATGAATACCATGCTATTGGTGAAAGTTAACTGTTTTTCAAGTTTTTTTAATCTCTCTTTTTTGCCTTTTCTTTAAACATTTATTTCACACCCACTCCTTCTTGATTTTTTTTTTTTTTTTAATGTAGTTCAACGTCCTCCATTACATTAACTTACCATTGTTTTCATTTCACTTTCAACCCTTGATCCCATTGTAAGGTATGAGCTATTTTTATTTTTCAATTATTAATATTTTTGTTTATCATGTTATACTTTATGTTTCATTGCTAGTTTTACTGTTTTCCTTCACTTTTAACATTATTTGTAAAATTAACCTTCAATACATTAGTTATTACTTTTTATTATTTTTTTGTTTTATATCTATTTGCGTGATTGGCCACTAGTCTCATTACTTATATTCCAATGTTTAGTCCACATATTTTAAATAATACCACTGTGTTATTGTATAATTGTAATCATCCTTTCTCTTTTAATTATTTCTTTATATTTCTATATAATTCTCTGTATATCCTATTATCTCTCTCTATTTCAAATACCACTTATTAGATTAATTTGTATTACTTTCTTTATTACTTAATCTATACTCTATCATTATTCTCTCTGTCATGTGTTATCTAAATTATTCCACATCATTATTGTTATTACTAATATCCCATTGTTTTGTTGCATACAATCCAAACAATACCTTTATTTTTTCCTACAATTTCAATCATTCCCACTTTTGTTTATGTAGTGCTATATTTTTTCTCCAATATTATGATTTATATATTTCATTTTTATTCTTTTATTCATTATAATTTTTATGTTTCATTTTAATTTGTTTGTATCTTGTATATCTAGCCCTGAAGAAGACTTGCAATGTGGGTAGAAGTGTTGGCTTTCAAATAAATAGTTCAACCCAATTTAAGAAATTATTTCTGACCTCTACCCGGACCATTTTCTTCCCCATATAGTATAAGTCAACTAATATTATTCAAGATGGATTTAACAAGACAGGGCCAAAAACAAGGTACGGATAATAATCCAAAACCACTTTGTCGCAGTGCTAGACTTCTACAATGCAGACCTCCAACGCTATCCCAGCCTAGTTCTTCCACCAACTCAGTGCTCTTTCACCCTTCTCAGATTTCTTCTTCTTTGACAAATACTTCTCTCTCTCAACATCAGTACACTACTTCTGCAAATACCACATATTCCCCAGTGCCCTCTGACAATACTGTTAATTTATTTTATTTTCTTAAATCCAAATTCCCCCTTTATAAAACTAATTTAAATTTCATATGTAATCTCCATAACACCTTACTGTTAAAATTGAGCATCACACTTTCCTCCTTAAATGTAGGACTAATTCCATTTTCTCATGATGTGGGATGGCCTTAAAAATGTTCACATCTACAAATCTTTGCTTAACAAATATGTCAATTGCACATTTAAATTTTAAAAAGCACCCTTGAATCTCAAAATTAAAGAAATCTTTTAACAGATTGACTCGATTAATACTGAAATTATTTCCCTTAAGGTATTACTATGTTCTCACAGTGGCGAAGGAAGTATAGAAAAATTCAAGTATTTTATTAGTAAAATGTGTTTTTCCATCAAAACTAAAAAACCAAACACTTATTTCCAAATTTAAGGACATTTATTCCAAATCTTTAGGCAAGAAAATGTATTCCAAAGGCAATAAAAAATATGTTTACTATATCTCCTGGGCTACTATCCAGCCTTAAGTTATAAATATCCTCAGCTTAGGCCCTAATTTTTCTACCTCTTCCTCCAAATCCACTAAACTCATCCCCGACCTCATCAGTGACTTAAAATGTATATACAGTTATGACAGCTTTACAGTCACCAATGAGGATAAGGAAGTTAATACTCGTTCATTCCTCAAATCTAACCAACAACTTATAGTCAATAAAACAGAGAAGGGCAATGTAATCGTATTCATCGGCACAGCAGATTATACTGCCAAAGTTCTTTCTCTTTTTTCAGATACATCAGCATATGCACCAATTCCCCGTCACCCCACCAAAAACCTCTCCAACATAGTTTACAAAAAATCATCTTAAATAACGCATATCACAACACAGATTATCTATCTCTTCCCAATACTGCGAAAGCATACTTTGACACTCAACCATTCCTTTAATTTTAACTAATGATCTGTTCTTGCCACTGTCCCCAATCACAAATAAGACTTATTGCAGAATCTATTTATATGTGCTTAGAACCTTACCCAGTCAACCTTAAAATTGACACAAATTGTATTTCTATGACCTACAAACACATAACAACTTTATCAAAAAAAGTTAACTTTCCTCTTTCCATGTTGACCTCTTTTATTACATTCCTTCTCAACTTTTCTCTTCCTTCAGCCGCCAACACCTCGCTCTTTCTCCTACTTACTTTATCCTTCTTTCAACTTCTTCTCTCTATTTTGATGCTATTAATTATTTATTAAGTTTTTTCTATCTTTCACAGTTTTTACCTTTTCTTTAAACTATTTTTCTCACTCACTCCTTCTTGTGTTTTTTCTCTTCTTTTTATTGTAGCTCAACCCCTCCATTACATTAACTTACCATTGTTGTTTTCATTTCATTTTCAACCCTTGACTCCATTATAAGGTATGAGCTATTTTTATTTTTCAATTATTAATATTTTTGTTTATTATGTTATACTTTATGTTTCATTGCTAGTTTTACTGTTTTCCTTCACTTTTAACATTATTTGTAAAATTAACCTTCAATACATTAGTTATTACTTTTTATTATTCTCTTTGTTTTATATCTATTTACATGATTGGCCACTCATTACTAGGCCATTACTCATATCTCAATGTTCTAGTTTATATATTTTAAATAATACCGCTGTGTTATTTTATAATTTTAATCATACCTTTTCTTGTAACTATTTTACAATTTGTCTTTTAAATAATGCCATTATGTTATTTGATTCTATATTCTCCAACAGAATTTCTACATTTTATTTTATCTATTCTACCCTTTACAAAATTTTATCAAAAAATGTTTCTATATATTTTATCATTTTTATTATCTCATATATATTTAATATTTCAATATATTACTCTGTATATTCCATTATCTCTCTCTATTTCAAATACCACTCATTAGATTAATTTGCATTAATTTCTTTATTACTTAATATATACTCTATTATTATTCTCTATGTTATGTTTATCTAAATGGTTCCCCATCATTATTGTCATTACTAATATACCATTGTTTTATTGCGTATAATTCAAATAATATCTTTATTTTGTCCTGCAATATCAATCATTCCCTCTTTTTTATATAATTCTCTCTAATATAATTTCTATATTTCATTTTTATTTTTGTATTCTTTTAATTTTTTATGTATCATTTTAATTTGTTTGTTTCTTGTATATACCTGAAGAAGACCTGCAATTTGGATTGAAATGTTGGCTTTCAAATAAATAGTTAAATAGGGTTTTAAGAGATTTTTACTGACCTCCACCTGGACAATTTTTTTCCCCATATATATATAAGGTCTTCTAATATTATTCAATAATAATAAAAATAATTATTATAATCAAGCCTTTCACCAGTCTTCTTGGGAAACTAGCAAATCTCTTCCAATCAATGATAGACGTAGCAGCATAAATACTGAAAGAGTTTGCAAATGGAATAACTTATATGCTACCTAAGCAGGAAGAATCTAATCTACAACCGAAGGACTTCAGACATATCACTTGTCTAAATACCTCATACAACCTCCTGACTTCAATTATTAGTTAAAAATATATGTTTATTTTTTAAATGATTATTTCATTTGATGAATAATAAATTCCTTACCATTAGAGCAATTGGGTTGCAGGAAAGGAGCAATAGGTTGGTTGTAAGGAGCTATTATTGATGCACACAAGTCCTCGAACTTTATAAAATTGACCCAGACATAATTAATCTCTTGACGAAGCTAATGAAATCCTGGCTCACTAAAGTGAAAGTAGGTTAGAGCTGCTCAAGTTATAAAACTGAAGCTATAAAAATTTGCTGGGGAATGCAAGAAGATTCAATCAGTCCTCAATGGTTTTTCTTAGCCCTAGTGCCTTTGATTCATACGCTCCAAAGCAGAAACATTTGTTACCAGTTGACGTTTTGCGATGAAAGATCCATCATCAGTCATAGTTTCTACAAGGAGCCTCAAGTCATGCTAAAAATAAGAATCAGTTACAATGCATGATGGGACTTGTTTTCTACATTCAGTAACTCAATTTGTATGTCCATTGGTACTGAAAAGTGTGCTACAGTCAACGTTACAAAAGGAAATATAAAGGACAGAAGCTCTCTACAACTTTGTTCAGGAGCTACCATGAAACACCAATCACTGGGAGAATCTTATAAATACTTGGACATTAAGCAAGCTATTAAAATCGTCAACAAAGATTTATTGAATGATATATCTGTCAAGTTTAAAAAAATAATGCAGGTAATTCTGTAAGTCAGCTGACCAGAAAAAATAAAAATCAATGCCCTTAATACTTGGGGAATTCCAGTGGCGGCATATAATTTTGGCATAATTAACTGGTCAAAAGCTAAATTGCTAGAGATGGATCGTATGATGCGCACAATGATAACATACAGCAAAGTTCATCACTCGAAAGCATCTGTGGCTACGCTATATTTAGCTTGAAAAGAAGGTAGCTGTGGGTTAATCTCTATTTAAGATTCATACCGAAAACAAGTAAATTTAATGGAGTACTTTATTACGAGTACATCATCAATAATTTTATATTATAATCGGCATGATGTGAGGATTGGATGAAGATTACATTGCCCTTAATCTCAAAGATCTTAGCTTCCATGGCATTAATATAGAGTATCACTTTGGGAAATTTGGAAAGAGAAAAAAATGCATGGTAGATTTTACCATCAACTGCATCAGCCTGAGATTGTTATTGAACTCTCAGTGGAATGGTTAAAGAAAGGGTGACTGTTTGAAGAGACCAAAGGATTTACCATATCTATACAGCACCAGATAATTGCTACTAGAGCTTATAGAAAATATATTCTTAATGAGAACCTGATTACAGATAAATGTTGTTCACTCCAAAACTCGCGAATCTATGCAGCATGTAGCAAATGGATGTGAAACATTGGCTAGAACAGACTACTTGATCCGGCGTAATAGTACGTTCGTAAAGTAGCAAAGATGTCACCAAATTATGTGCAAACTCTTGGGACATGTTGGGCAAGGATGACGTCCTGTACTGTTATAGAAAATAATGTAATTAAAATTTAATGGTATGAACAAATAATCACAAACCCCAGAGTAATGCATAACCGTCTGGATATTTAGTTGATTGATAAATCAAAGTGGCTAAAAGTCATAGAAGTAGCAGTCCCAAGTGATAATAACCTAATAAACTCTAAGTGCTAGTAACTCCTCTCATCATTTCGTTGAATGGCCTTATACTGGAAAGCATAAGAGAGGGTACAGAAGACGTTAGCTTCGATTTGGAGGAACTGGCACAAAAGGCAGTTCTGCCGGACACTGCAGAATTGTCAAAAAAATTTTAAATCAATAATATCTTTTACATTCCCTTGAGTTTTTAATTCCAGGATGTGGATTTGGTTCAAGAGGAATCTGAGAAAAATTGAAATTATAATAATTAAAAATATAATAAAATTAAATACTCTTTCAGGTTTCCACGGCCATTATTTATACACAAAACTTCAGTGGTTAATGGTTTAGACCATGTTGTTGAATTTTTCTTCGCCAACGTTTCGCCAGACATACTGCTAGCTTCTTCAAGGCTGGATCGAGAATGAAGATATAGCAGTTGCTCGGGTCCACTCGTAGTTCGTCGGGTCCTTTCGCTAGTCCATCGCTCTTCCATGACTGTGATTGAGTTGTTTCTGTCTTTTCGGGCTCTGCTTGACTGGAATTAGGTTTTTTAGATTCTTCTTGGTTGATTTGTTTGTCAAAGGCACCACCGAGAAAATAGCCAAAATACCAAAAAAGTTCAACATAAAAACAATATACACCACAGACAGGAAGAAAGGCCAGGTTTTACCGAGTGCAAAGGACAGATTAGGGCTCAGAACACCTGGGATCATATATATATATCAATATCAGCTTTGGCGGAACACTTTACTACCACGAACCATATCATAGAATTTGAAAAAATCAAAGTGGTTCAGAAATGCAGCAATAACACAGAAAGGAGGATACTGGAAGCCATTGAAATAGTCAAGCGCCCAGAAAACTTC
The DNA here is from genome assembly GCA_037127475.1 of Arma custos. Lineage (NCBI taxonomy): Eukaryota > Metazoa > Arthropoda > Insecta > Hemiptera > Pentatomidae > Arma > Arma custos. The sequence goes on from CM073761.1 coordinate 98,043,746, forward strand.
AACAGGGAAGACGGGTACAGATTAAGCAAACTATGGCTTCCTAACATACCCATAAAGGGAAAGAAAAAACAACAAATCAACCAAGAAGAATCTAAAAAACCTAATTCCAGCCAAGCAGAGCCCAAAAAAACAGAAACAACTCAATCACAGTCATGGAAGAGCAGACTCCGACCACGGACGCATAAGAACCCGATGGACTAGCGAAAGGACCCGACGAACTACTAGTGAACCCGAGCGACTGCTATATAAAGCCACGAGTTACCGGAGGGTCTTCATTCTCGAACCAGCCTTAAAGAAGCTATTAGGATGTCTGGCGAAACGTTGGCGAAGAAAAATTCAACAACATGATCTACACCAGAAACCAATGAAGTTTTGTGTATAATAAAATTATTTCTCTTGTAATTTTACTATGCTTTATTATTATTATTAACTAACTACTTTTTTTTTTATCATATTTTAGATTTCATTGTTATTTCTCATAAATTATTTCATAATTTATCCTTTGCTCTTTCTATTTCTTATGAATCCTATCATTTCTATTTAATTTAACCTGTTATGCTTTCTTTAGTACTGCACTGTTTACATAGTTCTTCTGTTTCTGTTTTATTCCTTTTCATGAAAACACATCATCCAAACAAAAATTAAACATTATGGTATCTCTCTCTATATTAATACCATGTTTATATAAACCTCTTAAATAATAAAACAATCTTAACCTAACCACTGAATTTTACTTAATCTATACATGTATTTACACTGATAACTTCCCCTCCCCACCGGTTCCTTCTTCTGGAGGAATAAAAGAAACAGGCCAAAAGAAAATACAACCTGAAAAGCTATCCACAAAAAACATGATGCACAAAAGAAAAGTTTTAACATAAAAAGAAATATATATTATGATAAATAAGAAAGGACCTTCCAATTCAAAAACCAAAATTAACTATATTTGTCCAAAAATGGTCCTATAAATACTACTACCCTCATACTGCGCAGCTGTCTTATTCTGCGCCGTTCGCAACCGACGAAACACATAAGTTCTTATGGAGGTGCGCCTCTCGTGGAAAGCCCTGGCCTATCATTTTCTTTATCTACCCAAACAGACTTAATTAATAATTTTGTCCCTTACTTTGCGCCATAATGATTGGTGGCCCGTGCGCGCCTGGTAAACCTTACATTGTGAATTTTCACTAATGACTATAAAGGTTAAAGGTTCGTCCGTTTGACCGTCCTGGTCTATCGCGTTCTGTACAAGATCTCTTAATAGCCAATCCGCCTCCGCATTCTCTGTCCCTTTCTTGTGAACGCTGCTTGACGATTTTTCAAACGTGACACCCGTGCTGACGATTCCTTCAGTGTACCTAAGTAGACTTACGGTTACGGTCCCTGAGCTATTCGAAACGTCTGCCATAAAAAAACGAAAGTATTCCACCGCTCAAACTACTGCCAGGAGTTCACTTTACCTCATGTATACTAGAATTACTATATCGTAAAATCCCTTGTCGTAATAAAATTCCTCATTGCCTGAGGGTATCTTCAGTCTTTAACATACAGGGGTTTATCAGACTTCAGAATGATCTTATGCACGGTTTTTCCCGTAGTCGGCAGAATTTCGTTCTCCTGGTAGAACAGATCTCGGTTCCGATTTACGATGTCCTAAATAGCCACCTTGCTACAATCTACTTCCCCGATTTCGATACCCGAGCCCCTCTTTAAAGTAGTGGCTGATATATCTGCTTGCCTATTCAAAAAGTCCAGATCCTGCACTCAATCCTCATCTTTAGACTCGCCCTCTTCAGAGCATTGCAGCCCATAATAAGGTCGTATCCTAGCAATATTTTCTGGGTAATTTAGTTTTATAGCATGTCCATCCCCGCTAGTTCCGTAAAGTTTAAATTTCACCCAAGGTCTCACATAGACCACTAACTGAGGCTAATAGTGCACTCGCATTGTCTGTAGATCCTCCTAATACCTAATCTTATTGCCCCTTTCTTACTAATTATAGAGTTGGTGCCCCGTGTGTCCACCAAAAATTCACTCCTGTTTCCCTCAATCTCGCCACAGTCCATTTACCCCTTTGTTATTATTTACTAATAATTCCCTTGAACAGTTGCCCCGCCAACTACTGTACCCTCAGTCCGACGTCTGTTCACGCTCCACCACCTTGGAATCTCCACCTCCGTGAATGGGATCCGTGAATCTTAGATTAATCAGATTCATTATCTCACACTACCTGTGCTCTACTTCGCAGTCCATTGCAAGCAGCCACATCAGGATAGGACCCTTGGTCTGAAATTTTAGTATGCATTCAGTACACATTTTTCAAGCCCATTGGCACTTGAGTGCTCTCTTATTTTACCGATATGGGTATGGGATATTAATTTGTATTCCAGGGTGACCCCAAGGTTTTAACATCCTTACTCATTTTACTCCTTAACTTCAGCATGTTTGTGATCTTTCTGGTTACAGCTTGTTCTAAGTTCCTGCTCCTCAGTGCATTTGCAACGACACTTCGGGAGGTCTATCAAAGGTTCAACCTATATCAGCAAAGCAGCCTATCGTGATCTCTCATTGGTCCGATGATGTTTCAATCTTAGAGAACAGATGTGTAGTCATTTTAGAGGACACATATAATTAGTTTACATATTGATATGAGTATATCACCCTCTCAAAGGCACTCATGCTAAGTACCTACTCTATAATATGCCTATCCACCATCTTTTCTACTTATATCCTGCCTTCATTTAGAATGTTGTAAGACACATATAGGTCTAGAAGATTTAGGTTCTTCATAAAATCCTTCTCACAGTTTGGCAAAATGGCACTCCTTAAATGTTCTCTAGCTCAAAAAAAAAATACCTCGTCATTTTTTGTTTTAGTTAGTATATGCTAACTAAAAAAGTAGGGAAGATGGCATCAGGGAATACACCAGTAAACATAGCACCATAATTTAAAAGCGGGGCCCGATGAGAGTTTCTAAATACTACCAAAGAACAGATGGGTGCCAAAATGTCAGCAGAATAAATTATGATTGGCCGGCGGCCAGGTACCAAAAAAGGGGCTTAGGTCGCAAAAAATCGAAGAGAGTGGAATTTTTGAAATGTTGTAAGAGCATGTCTGAGTAGTGTAAATCCAAGTTTGCAACCTTAAAAACGTATGGGAAAACTTTTGGTGACCGAAAAACCTCGGGAAGACTGGGTGGCTCCCCCCCTCCTGCATAGTAGTGCCTACTAGTACTACCATTATTTTTTGTATAGGTAATTTACTAGTAAATATTTATAATTTACAATAAACAAGCTGTTTTAGATCGATTCGTGGCGTACAAGGTCATTTTCATAAAACACTCACTTTACCCGATTTTCCTTTTTTTAATTAACTAGAGAAATATAACAACTACAGGCCTCGTTATGTGCTTAAATTAAATTTTCTACTATTCCATTTTACTTGACTTTCATCGTAGGATCACTCCTTCGGCCGGTGTTCCACACGAAAGTCGGCCAAAACTTAAAATTGGGACTTTTTGAAAAATTGACCAATTTTCAAAGAGGCGTAACTCAGAATTTATTACACCTACAGGCCTGGGTCTGTTTTCAAATTAAATTTACTACAACTTCATTGCCAATGACTTTCATCGTAGGATCACTCCTTCGGCCGGTGTTCCCCACGAAATTTGGCCAAAACTTAAAATTTGGACTTTTTAGAAAAAATGACCAATTTTCAAAGGGACGTAACTCAGAATCAATTAGAGCTACAGAGCTGCCGTTTAACTCAAATTATAGCAACTTTAATCTACATTAAAAATGGTTACCAATGTTTTTATCATAAACGCACCGATTAGGAGATATAGGCCAAAAACTGAAGTAACTCTGAAAATGTCGAGGTTTTTCGGCCACCAAAAGTTTTCCCATCCGTTTTTTCGGTAGCAAACTTGGATTTCCACTAGTCAGACATACCCTTACAACATATCAAAAATGCAGCTCTCTTGAATTTATTACGACCTTCAAACACCTATGATCTGTAAACTGATCGAGGTCACTATGCTTTGAACAGCATAATCTAACAGCTTCAAACCAGAAATATTTCAATCTATTCACAGCTCTCTTTGGGTGACCAAGCAGTTAAGATGTCTATTAGCAAAAGTCATTTCTTCACCGAGATTTATCTGATAGGAATTATTCTCCTGTTAGAATTATTCTCCTGTATCTCCTGTGTATGTAACAAATATACATACTTTCTTCTTTAGTTTAAGTTAATCGTAAACATCCAGAGTATATCTTGCTTATGGCAATTCACACACAGTCTTCAAAAATATATATATAATATCAACTGTGTTAAAACCTGTACCATTACACCCGTTAAGGGTCTGGGGTATAGTATATGGTAGAGACTGTAATTTTTCTTGGACAATGGTTGTGCTGGGAGGTGATTTGTACTAGATCACGTTCAACTGCCAGATTTCCCCCCTTATTTTGGGTACCCACTTTATAAAGGCTGGATGAGCCCCAGGAGGGTCCTAAATCCCATAAGTTTCATCTCCAGCCGCTAACAGATCAAGTAAAAGTCTGACAGCTAGCGGGATTTGATCACAGGATCTTCGGCATGGTAACTCAGCATTCTACCAAAGAGCCACTCCGTTCCCATATCAGTTGTGTTAGTTGTTATATATTTGTTTAACTTAATACCTTAAAGTAGATTTTAAAACCCCCAATGAAAAGTGTTGTTGGGGACTTAGAGGAGTGTGATATTTATTGACAAAATATAGAAATTTAAAAAAATTCTGAAACTTTAAATTGAGTTAGGTACATTATAAGATTAACGTTATAGGTACATTAAACAGGCTAAAGAAAACCACAGACAAGGCAAAAATTAATAGAGAAGAAAATTGTTCAAATATTCAGAAATAAATTTTGTTTAATGAGAATGATATTTATTTGTTAGTTGCTATTTTATAATCTAAAACATGTTTAAGGGTTATAGAGATTTCAAATCAGCCTATGATTCTGTTGAACATGACAAGATTTATTCTGCTTTGATTCGGAAGGAATTGCGATAGAAGTTGATTAATTTAAGTAGGATATGTATGTCTGAAACACCAATAAAATAGTAATCAAGGATTATTTTTCTGATAATTTTAAGACTAATTTAATTTTGAGTGCAAGGTGATCTTCTAAAAAAGCTTTAACTCAGGATGTTTATTTACCCATTATAATAATTTGACACTAGTAGGTGGAGTTATGGGAAATAAATACTAAAATGAAACCCAGAAAAGAATTAGATATTAATATAAATATGGTTATTATTGAAGACCCAGATCATTTTTATAATATAGATATATGGGGAGTGATTTAAGTTTATTTAAGGACTTGGAGTTTAAGGTAACTACAATAAGTAAAATCACAGTTGACACCTGTTGTTGTTTCTTGCTCTAAAGAAAGAATGCCTGAAGCCAATTATTCTATACAATTATTTCTTTCTTCAAAAACAAACTATTATTGAGAATTTTATAAATAATTATTGGTCAACTGTTTTTATTTTTAAATATTTTTATTTTAAAGAGAAAATATATGTCCCCGGCTGGGATTGGAACCACAGAGAAACAGAGGATCCGGGTTCGAATCCCGACTGGGGGCATATTTTTTTCTCTTTAAAATAAAAATATTAATGAGAAAGTTTGTTCTGAAGAAATATGAATCCAATGATGAAGAATTCAGATGCTACAAGGTTGTATTGACCAGGAATTGTCGATGATATTGGCATTTAACTTGTGGGATAGTTGAATCTTTTTGTTATAAAAAGAATATTCTTTTTATAATATACATGTATTAGGAACTATAAAATGTTTTGGAAAATAATTTATCTTATTTTTGTTTTTTATTTTTATTGAAAGTAAAATAGAATTTATTTTAATTATTTATACATTGTTTTATTTAAATTAAGCCATTAGATCTAAGAATAAACTCTTACAGTATGATAAAGGCATTCATCATCTCGTTTTATGTTTAGCACACTGTTTTAAGGATTTTTTAATGAAACACATAAGAAAAGCTCACAATGAAGGTTTTAGCGATAATATGGGAAAGTATTCAAATCTAAAACCATTTTTTGAGGTAAAATTATTATATTTTCTAACCGATATAAATAGTTAGGGAAAATTATTTTGTATAATTGTAAAAGATTTTTTTAATTTTTGTATTGTACCATTTTAAGGTACCAAAGCTCCTAAACTGGATCAAGGCTGTTAATTGTGTTTTAACTGAAGTTGACAGTGATAAAATGGAGTTAAATAGTGCTTCTCATTATCTGGAAAAACTTTTGGGTACTGAGCTTAAGTTTAGTAGTGCACGCTGTAAGAAAGTTTTACCATTGGCTGTTGCTATTTATCAAGAAAATTTACCATCTCATTACAATCAAGTTACACATGAAAAAAGAGTAAGATTTAATTTAGTTTCTTCACCAGTATTAGTACTGCAGTTTTGTTACACTATTTTATAGTAATTAAAGATAATTGTCTGTGGAATAACTTTGATTTAATTTATGTAATTTTACTTGTATTATTGTCGTTAATTTTGAATTCAGCTAAAATCCATTTAAATTTAAATTGAATTATTTAATAATAATAATGAAGTCTTTATTTATTCTGGGACAAGTCTTTTTAGAATGTTTTGTTAGTAAAACAACTAAAGCTATTTACCTAACTTTAATTTTTAATACATTAGTTACAATTACTCATGTTTAATTTATGAGCTTCAGGTATACAACTCGTATATTACGGAAAATTATTATATTCACTTTTTCAAGTTAATGTTATAGTTACCAATAACTGGGACTTCTGCCTCAAATCTAGTCATTTACTTTTGAAGTTATTTTCATTAATAAAGAAAGTATAACTACTAAAGTTAAGTTACTATTATATTTTTTGAAAAGTACTTATCATATTAAGAAAAAATTGCTCTTAAAATTTCATGAAAATGTTAATAAATACCAGTTTGAGAGTCGATTAGTGCTTAATTTATGGTTAAGTGATTTGGTGATATCATATTTTTTTAATATTTTTGTAACAACTGCTTTCATTAACTTCACTGCCAATGATTGATCACCTTAAGAACGCTAATCAAGCAAATAACAACAAATATATGATAGTTTATTTAATAAAAAGCTGAACCATTATTTTTCGTATGATGTATAAATGTGAATTTTCAACAATTCATGGACATCGCTCTAATGACTATTTTGATAAATAACTCTAATAAAGTATAATATTTATTATCAAAATGTTGGCTTTCAAATTAATAGTTCAACTCTAAGAGAAATTTTTCTGACCTCCATCTATACAATTTTCCATACAATATTTATTCAATAATAACTATTCTGGGGGAGCGGAGTGGCTCAGTGGTAGAGTGCTGAGTTGTGATGGCGAAGTTTCTGGGTTAAATTCCCACTCACTTGCAGATTTTTATTTAATCTGTTAGCGGCCTGATATGGATCCTTTGGGTTCTAGGACTCTCTTGGGACTCACCCAGCCTCTATAAAGTGGGTACCCAAAATAAGGGGAGAAAATCTGGTGGTTGAGTGTGATATGGGACAAATCTCCTCCCTTCACAACCGTTGTCCAAGAAACAGTACATTCCCTACTATGTAATGAACCCCAGATCTTTCAGGAGTTGTAGTGGTACAATTAATAACTGTTCTTGAATTGGTTAGAGATCTGAAATTGAGTTTCCAACTGCTGTTTATATATTAATCCTTATATAAATGTATTAGGAAAAATAAAATGCAGGAAAATTACTCCAATATTTTTTTTTAGAGTTTGAAAGTGCACTAAAAATGAATTTGTTTAGCTTTTTCCATAAAATTTTATTTTTGGTCTACTTTAATTGGTTATGTATTTTGATTATTATAATTTTTACTACATTTTATTCAATTGGCAATATTTTACTCATTTTACAAAAAAAAAAAATTATGGCATTGGAATTACCAATATTAATATTAATATTATTTTAGCTCTCTCGAACACATGTATAATACTTTTCAATATTATATTACCAATATTTTCCTTCAGCGTCAGCTAAGATTTCAATAAAGCAATGTGGTTGGGGAAGTGGGTTTGGTCGTGAATACTTAGCGTCTTTTGATTTTGATTCAAACTGTGTACAAATTTGTTTTTTGAATATTACATAAATTAGACTATTCTGTCATATTTTTATCAGACTTTCATGTGAAGTTTTCAGGAGAACCTAGAATCAACATTTTTTTGTAATAAATAATGGTAATTTATAATTTAAAGGATTATAAAATTCACTATTTCAACATTAATATGACATGGAACCTTGTACTATACAACTATTGTACAGAAAATTCACTCTTGCCAAATTAATGTAATGCACTACAGTCACTAACAGTGGATGAAAATGTACTAATTGTGTTTAGGATAGTAAAGTAAAATTTCTTTCTCATACAGACATGGGAGGATTATGAAAAATGTGGCCTGTTGGAATAACCAATGGCCAAACTAAAGATACTGCACCATATTTTAAATTTAAATAGCTATTATGATATTTTAAAATAAATATAAAATTAATGATCTCTCATGCACATTTTCTTTTTATCTGGTTTAAGGTTAAACATGCTATGAGTGTTTTTTCACATCATGCACGTGGACCAGCACAACAAAAGTATATTGAACAATTAAAAGAAGAATGTGAAAAAATTTGGAAATCTGGACGACAGACCTGTGAAGCTCTGAGTTTAAATAAAAATTCTTGTACCAAACCTAAACATTCAAGTGGAGTTTCTTTAAATGCACAACAAGGGTAATGTATTTTTATCATATATAGGAATATTCAAGTTGTATATGTAGCAATCATTTTATGCTGAATTAAAATATACACTTTAATACTTGATTTAGCAGTCTATGTTTAACTAATTATCTATATTGTTTATTTTGAAATGATTTTACTACAATGAAGGTAATTGAGGTGTGATGCTGTTACTAAACCATGATAGATTTGGGTTAGTAAAAAAAGCTTTAAGTGTCCTTCAGTGGCTTATAAAGTTGTATAAAAAATGTATAGTTCAAAGAGCGAGAAAAATGTGACTTATTTTACTCAACAGTTCACTTTTTTCATTTAATTATATCCATGAAAAAAATTTGAATAATAAAAGTCTACTAGCAAGTAACTACATTCCTTTTTTTCAATTATTGATTTATTTTATTTATTGGCACGACGGACTCATTAAGATGCCCTTGGCCTGCTCAACAGCTCTACCCCAATCGTCCCAATCGCCAGCTCGACCGATGGAGACCTTACTCAGCCTCAGATCTTCACAGATGGCATCCTTCCATCTAGCTTTGGGCCTTACTCGAGGTCTTACTCCATCAGGATTTCCTTTATACAGTTTTTTAGCTGTTCTTTCTTCGTCCATCCTATATACATGGCCCAGCCACTTGATGAGTTGAATCCTGTTAGGTCTCCATATAACTCACTCAGCTCCTGGTTCCTTCTGATCCTGAGTTGGTCGCTTTCTCGAACTGGGCCGAATATTTGCCGTAGAACTCTCTAGACTTTAGGTTAAGGAGCTTATTTCTCAGGAGCTTTAAGATCCCAAAACATGCTTTATAAGCTGATACTACCCTGGCTCCGATTTCCTCCTCCTCATCCAAATTCTCATCTATACAGCTTCCTAAATACTGGAAACTTGACACGCGTTGGAAAGTGTATCTTCCAAACGCGTAGCTATGAGGTGGTTGGTTTGTTTACTATTTTTTATTAACATGACCATGGTTTTCTCCTCATTCACCTGTAACCCCATTTTTCCAGCCTCCACTTCCAGCCTCTCAAAAGCTTCTTTTAAGAGAATCAGCAATCTTCCTATTAATACAAGGTCATCAGCATATGCAAGAATACCCAGACTATGGTTAAAGATGGTTCCCTCCATCAGTAATCCTGCCCTTTTAATGATTCTTTGCTTTATAGTATTGGATAGTAGAGGTGCCAGTGAGTCTCCTTGCCTAAGTCCTGTACTAATCTTAAATTTTCTGAGGTTGAGCCATTTACCCTTACACTGCTAACTGTGTTTTCCATCGTGCTCTTTACCAAGCACACCAATTTGGATGGAATTTTTATTTCGCTCATAGCTCACTCCTGGATATTGTATCATAGGCCGTCCTGAAATCTATGAACAGCATCCACAATGTATTATTGAACTCCTTCATTTTTTCTCACATCTGCTTGAGGGGAAAAATGTGATCTATAGTAGATCTGTTAGGTCTAAAGCCTCCTTGGTATACTCCAAGATTTCTCTCAACACAGGGCAGTAGGTGGTTGCACAGAGTTATCGAGAATATCTTATAGACAGTATTCAGTAGGCTTATCCCTCTGTAATTTTTACATTCTGTTGAGTCTCTTTCTTCATGTAGACAGGCACTATAATAGACTCTTTCCACTCTCTCGGGATCTGTTCCTCTTCCCATATTTGAGCAATTAGTTCCTGCAGCTCTTTAATTAGAGCATTGCTAGCTGTCTTCAGGAACTTAGCAGGGATACCATCTGATCCTGGTGACTTGTTATTTCTCAGCTTCATAACATTTATTGTCATAACAATTATTGATTTACATGAAATATGCAAAAGTTATTTATGGTTATTTTATTTTTAAAAAAAGGCTTCATTTGAAAATTTTTTCAGTTATTGAGTGGCTTTAGTTTTACTAATTCTTTAAATTTTTTTTCTAGGGAATCTGAGCATTGGAGTGGTATTCAATTCTTTTCTAGTTGCAATTGTGGCGCAAAGCAAGGTCCTCGTCAAGATCCTTTTACTTTAAGGGCTGCTAATTTTGACTTTTATCAAATAATTGCTCAAGAGTGTGGATGTATACATTTAGAAAAGTTTGTTTTTCCTATATTCCAGCCCAGTACAAGTGATTATAAGTGAGTTTTATTCTTTATTTATTTTGTTTTTTATCAATGTTTTGAGGATTATTATGTCTCTTTAGTTTTTAATTTCAATAATTGATCATGACTGCTTTGCTGTGTAAATAATGCAAAGGGTGTATGAATCGGTAATAAAAGTACATAGCCCTTTACTTGTTATGAGAACCATTGTTACATGAAGAAAAATCTTCACCTTTATAGGAAGGAAAACCTTTGCATCAGTGTATATTGCATTTACCATGTTTTTACTATGCTTGCGAAGTGAGAGATGTTGAGTTAAAAACAGAAATAAGTGAAAAGTAATTTTGTTAATTACACAATTAACCAGTATTATAAAATTTAAAATAGTATACTCATCTTAGTGTAATATAGGATAAGTGTTGTTTAATGTTAATATCTTAAAAAAATGAGACACAAAACTGTAATATTAAATTGTTTATTTATTTTTGTCATTAGCAATGATGGTAATCTTCACAATTTAGGCTCAATCATTGGTTTTAATAAAGTATTAATAGAGGTGATAAATTAATGATGGAGATATTGTGTTTCTTTAAAAAATAAATATTTGAGAAATCATAATTTTTTACCAAGTAGTGGAAGAAAAGTAAATGAATATTTATAATTTATTTTGCTGGGGAAATGATTATTTCTCACAAGGAGGTATGCTCTATTAATGGGGATTAATGATCCTTTGGTCTCCTGTGTTCAATACACACCTCATTTACACACAACAGAACAGCACACTATACATATACTTTGACAGTAGGCTCGGTCACAAAAAGTGAGGTATGTTTGAATAAAAAAATTATTAAACCCAAAATAAAATTTAATATGTGAAATCTGAATTTACAAATTATTTATACAAATAAAATATAAAGTATGTATGTATAAGTTCCATAATTCCATTTATAAGGGTCCAAGATTTCCTCTCAGATAGGATTCAAGCGGTCTTCATCCCAAATCAACCCCTCTTCTCGTTTCTTCCTCTTAACACAGGAGTGGCACAGGGTTCTAGTATTTCCCCACTCCTTTTCAACTGTTACATTAATGACTGTTCCCACCATCTATATGCCGACGAATCCCAAATCTATTTCTCCTTTCCTCCCTCTTAGATAGTAGCTGCATCTGCTAATATTCAGGGTGACCTAGATAGGATCAGTGCCTAGGCTAACCTGAATAAACTGATGTTAAATGCTGCGAAAACTCAGGCCATTCTATTTGGTTCTAACACGCTCCTTAAATCCATTAACTCCCTTCCCCAACTAATCCTAAATGATCACCCTTTTACTTTCAGTTTCTCTGTTAAAAACCTCGGTATTGTTTCGACCAAACCCTTTCCTGGAAACTTCACATTGTCAAATTTCCTGTTGATCAATAAGCTCCCTAAAGTTATTCCATCATTCCCGGCATTACTGTCCATCACCAATATCTGTAACCATTAGTTGGCCTTATCTTGATTTTCTTATTACTTTATTCCCATGCCTAAATATTGTTTTATTCAGCTCCCAGGGTGAATATCCTCCATTTTGGAGCATCCAATTGGCAGTCTTGTGGGTATTCATCCTGTTTCATTATGATGAATGCTCTTAGCTCTACTGGTTTTAACATGGGATGACTTTTTGGTACCCTGATGATTCTCTTTTCTCCTTTCCATCCAGCTACTCTTATAACAAACGGGATTTACATTATCCAGGTATACATTATATACTTTCAGGTAATTCTTATCATCCATATCTCAACAAATGAAGTCTTACTTAAACTATATCTCAATGAAATATTTGTTTTTATTTTTCAGAAACTCAGGTTTTACTTTATTAGGTAAATAAGTAAGTTTCCATTTTTTATTTCATTTTCTGTAATATGTTTTGTGATATTTTTAGAGCTGCAGATTTGAGTAATCCTTCATCACATCTTGATGTTTTTGGTAATAGTATCCAAGATCTTCAGAACGAATTTCAAGAATTGAATATTCCATCTGAATCTTTAAGTATTGGTAAGTACTTTTACTGGTTAAGAACTGGATGAATATATTTTTTCCTATAGGTTGTTCAATTTTTTCTCTGCTATTTAGTTCACTATCAATGTAATTAAATCTTAATTATATTGATCAAAATAAATTAAGATTTATTTGCATTCAAGAAGTGAAGACGATTATTTCATTTCCAATAGAAGCATATATGTAAAGATGGTATTTCTTTTATCTGATTACTGGCTTTTCTAAAGAGTATATCTTAATATCTGAACCAGCATAGTTTTTCATTAAAAAAATTGTGATTACTCTATTTGATTTGTTTTAGTGACTGGTAAGTAAGGAGAAACTTACATTTTCAACTTTGTAAATTTAACTTAAGTGGTATCAAATAAATTTGAAAAACTTAATTATTAGATAATAGATATTTGTATATCATTTGTTTGGTTTGATAATACTATCATTTGTCCCAGCTAAACTGATTTAACTTCACAGGATGACACTATCAAACACCACATGCCGGGTCAAAGTTCAGGGATGTCTCTCAGAACAATTCAAAGTACAAAGGGGGCTCAGATAAGGAGACCCTATCTCTCCAGTTCTATTCAACTTAGCCCTGGAACAGGCCATCAGGAGTATAAAAACAAATCCTGAAAGCACACGTTTTTAACATCAAGCTTTGATTTCTTGATAAACAAAATCAATTTTGATATGCATATACCATATTATATTATATATATTAGTTTCTATACTAAGGTCCAACATTTATAAAAACATTAGAATTAGGCCTACATAACTTAAATTATTCAACATTAAATTGAAATAAAAAATTGTGAGATACTTCAGTGATGTATTTTTAACATATCTCCTGATCCCATCATGGTCCCACTCTGAAATTTTTATGGTGTACTCACAAAATTATACATAAAAATATATATAAATTTGAAAAAAAATTAAAAAGCACCAACTCAAAAAATTTTCAAAAACGATTTTTGAGTTTTACTCAAAAAATATGTTCCCTCCTAATGTGTTCAAGTTGGGTATCAAATTAAAGCCCGTTAAACCCTCTTTAAAATGAGCTATTTTTCACCTCTATAGCACTAATAGAACCAAAGTTATTGCAGATTTTAGATTTTAGCACACGTTAAAAACCGCAGCATTTTGTGATTTTTAAAAATATATAACTAAAAAACTATCAGGGATACAATTTTTTGGAAATTATATTTGAGTTCAGGATGTCAGAGAGTATAATAAACCAAGTTTTAGCTAAATCTGAAATGGTCAAGTTGAGTGCCTTGTTGGTTTGACATGGAATGACCCAATAATTATTGAGAATAATTAACAAAATGTAACTATTATATTTTAAATTATTGTCATTATCTGTTATCACTATCTGTTAAGAAATTCACTAATGACATTAATAATTTAAAATGTTTGAGTTAACATGTTTTAGAACATGAGAAGAATTAGACCATAATTTATATTGTTTGTATTTTCTATGTAAATATATATATTTTACTTTATTACTTTTTTTTTTAAGGAAAAGCCTGGACAGTTGATGAATCTGCACACGGCAGTGATGGGACAATGTCTATCCCACTTTCAGCATTATATTTTGATCAAGCTAGTAATTTTATGTTGAACTGTTATTCTAACAATCAGAATGGTATGTACTATTATGATTATAACTCATTGAATATATACAGTCATTATCATTTTATTTCATGAAAAAAGTCAATAAATATTTTTAAATATTAAAACAGTTATAAATATTTATTACATTGACATATGACAGCAAACTCTATAAAACACAAAATGAGTATAAATACAAGACATGCAGACAAAATATACCACATCTAGAAATACTGCAATTTGTCTGCTTAAAAATGGCTCCCAAAATTTTTCATAATTTATTTAAAAATTTTCAAAATATAAAAATTTGGTTGTTTTTTTTCTTAGGATGTGACAAAAAAAGGTTTTATTTAACATAAATTAATCTTAAAAATCTTTAAATAAAAATTAGATTATAATTCTTTTAAAAATTAAAGCATTTTGTTATCCTACTGTTATTCGGTTCCAGAATTGTTCATAAGTTTTCTTTTTTGTTTGTTTAGCTTACATTAAGTCTTTCCCTTCTTTTTGTTTATCCAACTTTTATACCTTACAATTGTTGGGCAGCCTCTATCCATCATTTCCTGAACACCTGTCTAACAGAAGCCATCGTCATGGTTCATCTATTGCTTTCCAAGTCTGAAATAAGGCCTTGTAACTTATTTCTTAGGGTCTTAAATATGATTTAATAATCATTTGCTCCAATATATTGTTAATCCAGTTGGAGACAATGGGTTCTATGTTTCTGTTATTTAAGACACTGAGAATAGTGCTAGGAGTATCGGGTACACCTATTTAATAAGTACACTGAACACTTCCATAGTATTTTGAATGTGGAAAGTAGCTGCTCGACGTCTTCTTCTTGACTCGACCTATTCTACACTAAGAATATATGGTTAGGAGGGAGTTGGAATAGCTTTAGAAACATTTATATCTTTTAAAATTTTCAAAATAAACTATGTTGTCATTAACTAGTCTATGCTTGGAAGGATGCTAATAGTTCTAAAATTCATTTTAAATGTTTAAAATAATTATTGGAAAATCTTGCTCATAGCAACACATTATAAAATATTTCTATTAATTTTAACCAGCCATATTACCAAATACGACAACATAATTATTAGATAGGAAATCAAGTAGGTTTTAGACAGGGACATTCAACAATCAACCAAAATTTTCCTTATTCTTCCTGGGAAATAGTTTCTGTTTTTATTATATTGTTTTTAAGATACTACCTACGAAGTACGCAACATTGTTTTGGTTTGGATTATTTAGAGCTCCTAATTTAGCAGTTTCTAGTTTTCTTGTCATTCTTCATTTATCAATGCTTTATCATTAATTTATTGTTATTGAATGAAATTGCACTATTATATCATATGTATATATATATGTATATACATATATATTATGTTATATATTATATTATATGTATATGATACATTATGTATATTATTATTAATTATTATAATATATGTGTATATTATACATTATTTTATATGTGTGTATAAAAACATTATATATATGAAATCACATTATTATATTAAGAATAGTAATATATTATTATTTTAATGATTAAATAAAAATTTATTATTTAGTTTATAAGGATTAAAAATTAATATAAATGCATAATTTACAGAAAAACATTTGGTTAGACAGGCATCTACAACTGAATATCTACCTGGGATGGTTCATCTTGAATCACCAGTTGGGTTACTTCCGCAGTTTCCTTCATGGTCTTTGCTGTGTCGAGGACCATCTAGTCTTTATTCCCATAATTTAGGCCTTCATGATTATCCAGGTTTTATCACAGGATCGTCATATTTACTACCATGGGATGTTTCATTTAGGTAATTTTTTCCCAATGGGTAGTTTATAGTGAACTTCAAATTATCTTATTATGAATTTAGAAATTTTAGAGACAGACATCTTATGTCAAGTTATCGAGATATCAGGATATCTCACACTATATGTTAATTTAACTTCATAAGTGGTAATGATATTGTAGTATAACTTGAGGTGCACCATCATCAGATTTATTGCTCTGTAAATTATTAATTACTTAATGAGACTGAAATTATAAATTTTGTTGTTAGTAATTGTAATTTTATTGCATATGTGAGTGTTCTAGTTATTGTAATTTTATTGCATATGTGAGTGTTCTGATTGTCTATTAGTCCAGCCCTGAGGATAGACTCAACATATATGTATTAAATTTTATATATTCTTTTTGTAATATTTCATTTTAATATATATCCCTTCGCATTAATAGTTTAATCTTCACATATATTTAAAGATGTGAGAATATACCTACAAGGTTAGACATTTACAAATAATTTCATTAAAATAATAAACAAATTTCATTAAAATTAACATCGTGTAACAACCTGGATATATCACAATATATTGTTATTAACTCTAGTGCTTGTCACAGTGAATGATAAATCTGAATAATCACGAGTGACAAACTTTGTGTTAGCTTTGTTTAGTAGTGTTTATTATGGATATTTATTAAATATTTCAAATCTTATTTTTGTTAGTATCATTCTATTAAAAGGGACGGCCTTTTATTTTTTATAATGATAAACAGTATAAAATCACGTTTAATGGTATAAATAAAATTATTAAATTCTAACTGGTAGGGATACAGCCATATTTATGTTCAGGTTTGTAAGAATGCCGTGAACAAGTTTATGATTTATTGCATTTCCATTGTTTGTTATTTGATACCAGCAGAATTTATAATTGATTCTGATGTTCATCCTATTCATAAAATGTAAAGGTCTGCACTTACATAAAACTAAATATGAATGAAGGATCTTTAGAGATTTTCTACCTATAAATATAAATTGATATTTTCTTTATGAATTTCCTTATTTATAATTAAATTTATTCATTAATAATTTGTCTATATTTTAATTTTAGAGAAAAGGATATATGTAAGTCAGATACAACAGACGCCTTAAAGCGTACATCAGATTCTCTTCACATAATTGCCAAAAATACTACTGGTAGTAAAAAAAATCGTTTTTCTAAGGGTAAGGTATATTAAAAAGTTTACATGAATAGTAGAGTATAATAATTGTTACAACAAAAACATTTGTCCTAGATTCGTCCGGTTTTTGGAAAGAGATGATAGTCGAATGTTTACATAAGAAAGGAAATAGTGTAGCTCGTAAAATGCAATAATATATTTATATATAGAACTTAACTGCTTTAAGTAAGGATAGCGGGATTGGTGATATGAGGAATTCACTGTAGTTGATGTGTGATTTATTCTAGAAGTTGAATCCCTCAGGTTTATTATAATCTGATTGGCTATGGACCAACAACTTAAATAAGCATATTACATATCAATACATTTGATTTTTATATTAACAGATTAATTCATACTATGTACAATACATTTATAAGTTAACAATGTAAGAAATAAAAAATTTTGAGGTGGACTAAATTATTAAATTAAAGTTAAAGTAAAATTATGACAAATTTGTAATCAGAAATTATAAAAAATGAAATAAAATAGTAAAAAAAATTACAAAATAACTAAATAATTAATATGAAATAAAAATTACAATTTTAAGCACAGCAAGAAGGTTTTTATAAAATGATTTAAATTACTAAACACATTAATGAATTTAATAAACATAGAAAATTAACTAATTAACTTTAAAAATAGAAAAAACAAAATCATATACACAAATGAAAGTTACAAATAGTAGCATGAAAATCTTAGTGACTAGTTGATTGCCCTTCTTTGGCTGTACAGTTGACCAAAGTTGATGTCTCTTATAAATACTAATAAGCCTGTTTTTAATTTAGAGAAAATTATGTGTTCTGTCTCAGGCCAAATCCCTTATTTGAGTAGTACATTTTTTATCAATTTAATTCATTGTCTGTCGTATTGTGAACTGCCATAAAATATTTGGTCTATGAGGTGTTGTATCAATTAATTTTGTGAAGAACTCTAAAGAAAGAAGCACTCCTGGCAGTTTCCGTTGTGATGTTAATAAATAACCAGATCTTTAGAGGTTTTCAGTGCTATTTTGAAGTTGGTTTCATTACTGAATGGCCTCTTGGATGAGGTTCCAGCTAACTGGATCTCTGATGAGTGATGGTAATGAAAGATGCAAAAAAAAAAAAAAAACTGGTAAGAGCTTTGGCATTTGAACAAGAAATGTGGATTTTGAGTTATGGTGTTGGTCCGGTAGGGTTTCACTATTGTTCCTGTGGTTCTCTTGGTCTGGTTGGTCTAGTTTCTTCTTAGAACCAGAGTTTTAGGGGTGTTTTGGTTAGAGATATTTGTGAAGATGATAGCCTTAGCAATCCAGACCAGATTGTATTGGTGCGACCATTTATCTAACAGTATTTCTACCTTTACACTAGTAATCAAATCAGCCTTAGTTTCGGTAAGATATTTAAATATTCTTTATTACGTGCCTGCTCTATTGGGTATTATTTTTTTTGTTTACTTCTACTGAGATTTGTAACAATCTAAACCAGCAATTTTATGAAACTGAGTGACCATCTGAGTTAATATTCTAATCTTTCCAGAAACTTTAATAAATTTGTTACTTTAGAGATGGGTCTAATGTTTTGGACGACGAATGCAGTTTATTGAGTGGGTGATCAAGAACCTTTTTCAAGGCTGCAGGAGGAAAGGAGTTTTGACTATTTATTCCCACCACCTTCATGCCAGCGACTCCCAAATATGTTTATCCTTCTCTCCTTCTGAGTTATATGTGGCGTTTATCATGATCGAAAAAACTTAGACCTTATTAAGACATGGGAAATCCTTAACCAATTAAGACTAAACGCAGCTGAGGAGTCTATTATTTTTTCTCAGTTGCTAGGGCCCAATATGGACAAAAAAAAGTTAACACATGTCTACTTTTTTAAATGTCAAATCACCCAAAATAGATCAAATTGGAAGTGAACAAATATTTTATTTCCCTTGTTAGTTACAGTTCCCACCATGAAAAATTGTTCTATCCTATTTATCAACTTTTATTTAATGTTTTATTTTTTTAAAAGAGGACTTGCATTGTGATATTTAATTGTAAAAAAAACTATTTCCATTAAAAATGCATGTAATGGGTTCAAATTTCAGTTTAAGTTTTATTCCTGTTTATTTTTGTTTTTCATAATTGCTATATTGTTAAAATTATGATGTTAATTTTGTTTCAGAATTCATGAGTGTAAAAATATTTATTGGAATTGAATATGAATGTGTAAGAGGACATAGATTTATGAGTTCTTCACCAGGTGTTGTCCTAAAAGCTTCTGGAGCTGGTGTCATTAAAGAAGATGCTTGTAAAATTACTGAAGGGAACATGCCTTTATTCCTACCTTGTCCCTGTGGGTTGGTAACTGATTTTTTTCTATTTCATTTAATTATTTTTATTTTGTTTTGTATAAATAAAGGCTTTGATCATTTAATTAATAATAATATAATATTATTTAAACTTTATAAGCTCAGCGATTTATTTAATATTATTGAAGATAAATTATTGTTGTAATATTTATATATTGGATTGTTTCTATATATATTCAAAATATTCATGTTGACATTATACATGTATAGGAAGGTTATTGCTCAACTGATGAGAGTGCATATAGTTACACCAAAAGCACCAGTTTTTGTGACTATAGATCCAAAAGTTCGTCCTGCACCACTTCCTTGCCCAACTTTCACAACAGGTGAACAGAAACCCATTGCATTAACACAAAGTGCCTATTGGATTCTTAGGCTTCCGTATCCTTTTAATTATTCATTTTTTATTATGTTTCTTTTTTTTTAATACTTTACCCGATTCATCCAGTCGGGACTGAGACAGCTTTAAGTTGGGGAATTGGTTATCCAATGGTTATTACAGAAAAAACTCTAATATTAATTTAATTCATATATTAAATATTAGAAAACTAGGCTAAAACTAATCTGTTATTCATGTCTATATTAATATGTAAATTAAATTTATTCTAAATGTAAATAAAAATGTTTTTATTTCATAAGCTTTCTGTCTAAATTTGATTACAGAACATAACCTCTCTGAGAAAATGTATTATTTCAAACCTACTTTTTTATTTACTGTGCAATTAAGTACTGCAAAAAGTTAATAATTCTGTTTAAAAAAAAAGAAAAGAAAAGAGTTTTGATGTATAATTAAATTTAAATTAATTCCAAGTGTTATTAAGTATATAAAAAACTTTAAATACATAATTATTTTTAAAACTCCCATCTATACTATGATATTTGTATATTTTTTAATCTTTTCTTACTACTGTATACTGAATACATTAAGTAAATATTATGAAAGATAAATCATGTCCCGAGATAACACAGTGGTAGTACTCAAATAAAAAGTTCAATTTAGAAGGTCATGAGGCCATCTTCTTTTCAGACGCCTCAGAGGATTATCAGGAATTGGAGAGGTTGCGAGGCTTGAAACTAGTGGGTTTGAGCGGAAATGAAGTTTGTCTTAAAAAGATTGATATCGGATTCGGGCCAAATCAGCAACAAATGGGACATTAAGGTCATTATGGATTATTTTGTTTGTAACAAAGTAAGGAGCATTGATGATTTTACAAAGGATTTTGGATTGTAAGGTTTGAATACGGGAGGAATTCGATGGCTTATGGAGCCCCAAAGCTCTATTCGGTAAGTCCAGATGGTTTTAATGATTGTCATGCATATGACTTTTGTAATTAATTGTGAGCTTAGAGCATTTGTCTAGTAAATGTAGAAGTAGAACGGCAAGCTGATTCTTGTCGTTTTAGTCTAGTATGAGGATTCCAAGTTAAGCATTTGTCAAGGTGTAGTCCTAAGTACCGGACCTGTTCTACAGGAATCAGTGGGATGTTATTAAACGATACAGGAGGATAGAAGTCGTTGGTTATGACTGAGGGTAAAAGTGATTTAATGAGATTTGTCGGAATTTATTTTAATTCTCCAGTTTTGACACAATTTCAAGGTCAGTGATATGGGATTGAAGAGTACGATGTTATAACTGGATCAGTGTTGACAGATAATATACAAGTGTCATCCGTATACGTGGTAAGGATAGTATCAGGATGAGTTGGGATGTCACCTGTATAAACTGTGTAGAGAATTGGGCCGAGGATACTGCCTTGAGAAACAACTGCAGATTGAGGAAAGAGGGATGAGAATTCATTATTATGATTTGCTGTGAATGACCTGTAGGAGAGATAGGATTGGTTAATGAGAAAGTATGTAGGAAGTAGGAAATTTACGGAGTTTGTAAAACAACTCGGGGTGCCAGACTTGGTCAAAAGCCTGTTTAACATTAAGGAAGACCGCTGGACAATACAATCCACGTTCCAAAGCTGAGGAAACAACATCAACCACACGATGACATTGCTGGATAGTATGGTAGCTTGGGATGTTCTGAATCCAAACTGGTGATCTGGGATAATGTGATTTGCATCCAGGATGGGGTACAATCGTTTAGGATGAGCTTTTCCAGGATTTTACCCATACATGGTAAAAGTGAAATAGGGCGGTAAGAGGAAGGGTATTCCGTTTTCTTTTTAAGTTTAGGTATCATTTTTACGACATATAATTTCCAGAGGTTAGGAAAATATGTACTGCGAAGGACAGCATTATATATGTAGGTTTGGAATAGAATGGCTTTTCTAGGAAGATGTTTTAAAACGTGGATTGTGATGAGATCGTGTCCAGGAGCTTTACGAGAAGGTAATCTGTGAATAATATTAGATATTTCTGAAGTGTGGAATGCTTTGGGAGGAAGGTTCATTTGAAGGGGAATATTTAACTCTCTTTGAATATATTCATGGTGAGACGAATTTATGATATCAGTATCATACCAATAACTGGTATGGTTGGTGGATATCTAGGATGTGTAAATATGCCAAGGATGTCAGGACGTTTTTTGATGGATGTAGGCCAATAGGTGGGGTTGTTTGGTGCCAGGATGAAATAACTCTTTTTGGATGTTACAGAAGACAGGATATTTCCTCGGGAGTTGGATGTTCAACAACCCCATCGTTGGTGTATAGGGTTGTAGACTCCTCCAGCAATGAAGCAAGGACCAAGAGATTGGAATAAGGATTCAAGAAGGTTATAAGAAACAGAAATTCTGGAAGGACAGTATACAGCTAAGAATGTTATATGGAAAGGACGAGTTGTTATGGTTACTGAGGTTGATTGGATAGCATCAGTTGGAATGGAAGGAATAAGTGAATGGTATAAGTTTTTATGAATGAGAATACAAGACCCGGCATGTGAAGTGTTGTCTGGGTGGTTTTATCTGTAAGTGATGTAGTCCCTTATATAGAATTCTGTGCACTGAGTGAAGTGTATTTCAGTGAGTAAAGCAATATCTATTTGTTTGTCATGCAGAAATATGTCAAGTTCGTCACAGTGATTATGCAGGCCATTAGCATTCCACAGAACGATTGCTTGGGGCTTTATGCTCATCATGTGTATTAAGTGGAACTACGGTAAGGATTTGCATGAGTAGGTTGATGAGAGGCTTGATAGTATCTTGGAGATCTTTCAGGAAGGATGACAGGACAGAATTTATGTTGGTGGGGTTTTGGATTTGGGCGGGATATGTGTCCGGATTTTGTTAAAGATAATTGACGGGTAAAGGAGGGTTGGCTGGGGGTTGTACCCGAGGTGCTAAATTGGCATTCAATTTTTGTTGAACTAATGATTTTATTTGAGATTCTTGATAGAAAGGGAGAGGATTTAGAAAATAAATATTCTTTCCTAGTTGTGGCATACTTATAGAAAAATATAAGTAGCTAAAAAATCATTGCATGTGCCCAAGAAAATTAAATCCCTTTTCAAATGATAAATATAAATATATTACAAACTCAAAATAATAATTTTACTGCTGACACAAACTGAAAAATTGGGGTTTGCTGATGACATAATACTCTTGTTTATATTAATTAAGAGCTTCTGAAAGATCGTCATAAATGCATTTATATATCTATAGAATTTAAAAAATTCATTAGTATTATTTTTCTGAATCTTGGAACATGATTTATCCTTTTTATTTGTTTTGTTTTTTCAACACATTTCTATTGCAATTAACTTGAAAATAATTCTTATATAGTTAAATATATTTACATTAATAAGAAAATACATGCAGAAAATAAAAAATGAAAAAGGTAATAGCGTACTGATAACCAATCTATTTATCCATATGAACATTTATACTTTTAAATGTACATTTACATTTATGTACATAAATAGGAAATGGTTTTAATGATGTTTTCCTTATATATAATATTAATAGATATGTATATGCTTCAGAAAGAAAATATTATAGTGTTCCTGATCGTTTGAAAAATCTAAAATATGGTGAACTGCTCGGACCCATGTTTGGGATCACTCAAGCTACTACTGCCTACTAATTTATTATTCATTTCAAACTTTAATAAATATTTGTCTCTTTTGTCGCATTTAATGTTATTGTAGTTTACCTTGTAATTTTATTTTAAAATTGATTTGCTATATTTCTCATTAATCTAACACATTTATTATGCTTTTTTTGTACTCATTTTTAAATAATTATATTTTCTGTATAAAATTAATTTACTGTTTTTTTAAAACAGTTATCTTCCAATCACCCAGATTCCAAAAATACAGCCAATTTTGAAAAACTTTTTTTGGATGATTCATGAAAACTATTCAATAGAAAAAAAGACAAACATTAACTTTAGACATTCAAATCTGGGTGGATTTAGAAATGACATTTATTCAAAAAGAGGGGAAAATTAAGAAATTGAGATTCAAGTTATCAATTTTTTTCATTCAATCTAATGTTACTAGACAAAAATAAAAAGATGCCAGTCTGCCTTTCCTGCAATTGGCTTTCTCTAGCAGGTGGATTTCAGAAGTTTTCAATTTGGGCCAGTTAGGAATTCACCTCTGCTACTCATATATCACCTCTCCTAATTGTCACCAGAAAATACATTCCAAAATTCATTATTTTGGATCCGTAAATTGAAGCAGGTTGCTGCATGGTATAGTTGTCCTAAAAAGAAGATTTTTACAACCATGCAGATGATAGATTCAGCTCTCCGAGTGAGATGGCGAGAAGCTTACAATAATTTTATGGCAGTAATAACTTTTATTAATTAATTTTTACTTAAATTTTACGTAATAGAACGAAGAACACATATCCATAAATTGGCACTTTGGAGCACAGAACCTATTAGGGGCACACTGCATACGAATGAAAATTTTACCAAGCTAATACAATCATTAGTCAACAGCATATGTTTACAACAGATGGTTGAGCTATGATGTGGGGTTTTTGATATAAAATAGTATTTTAAAAAAATTATTGGTTATTGGGTTACAGAAAAAAATAACAGTTTTAACCAGGCAAACTAATAGCTGAATAAATTTAGTTAACCGGTGTAAGAAACTGGGTTTAGATTAAACTGACTGTCTATACCCGTTCTAATTTTCTTATAAAAGCAAAATATTTTTTAAATAACAATATCACACACTCAATGTGTATGCAAGTGCAGTTGTTAGGGCTCCAGAATCCAACCTACGTTCAATGGCATCACGGAACTCCTAGTCCCGCAACAGTGCTCTGGCTATTGACTACAGTGATATAAGTTGCAGCTGTCCTTCCCTCCAACCTTGCAAGAGTGGTTTTGCCTGTTCTTTCTGGCATTTATCACCAAGTTTCTTTTTAATTCAGGAAGCTCTTCCTTAGAGGATCTTCTCTTGTGCCCCGTATCCTTCAGGACAGCAAGTCATTACAACTGATTTCGAAAAGAAGAAATCAGTGGTAACGTCTTGTTTTCTCTTGATTATTGCCTCAGTGTAAATTTTTGGGTTCTATACCCTTTCTTTCTCTGTATTTTCTATATCCGTATTTTTCATCTTGATATCCTCTGGGAGATCAGAATTATATCAACTTTCAGAAGCCTAGCCTTCTATCTTCTTCCTCAGGTCACTTCTGAATAGATAGGTACCTAACATAGTGGAGCTGGGACAGGGCACTGATTCCTCGGTAGCCAATCAGAAACTAGAATTTGGTCACTGTGTCGGTAATGTGTTGAATTAATTTTCATTAATTAATAATTAATTTTCGAGCTAACCTTAACTATTGAGTCATGTGGTCTTACCTCAATGTAATCTTATATATGAGGCCCTGCCTGTCTTATGCATGTGATCATGACGCCAAATTTGAATTTAAAATGAATATCGTGTCAAAATTGGAGAATTAAAATTAATCCTAACAAATCCCATCAAATTACCTTCACCCTTCGTCGTAAACCTACAAATTCCTGCCGTACTGTATCCTTTAATAATACTCCACTTATCCCTGTTGAACAGATTCGCTACCTGGGACTCAACTTAGACAAGCGTCTTACTTGGAACCCTCCCACAAGACTGAAAAGACAAGAAACAGCTGGACGCTTCCGACTACTTCAACACATACTAGACAAACGCTCAAAGCTTCAGATCAATTACAAAAGACTTATTTATGCGACTGTTATAAGACCTGTATGGACTTGTGGAATTGAACTATGGGGCTCCACCAAACCATCGAATTCCTCTCGTATCCAATCCTTGCAATCCAAAATCCTTCGCAAAATCCTAAACGCTCCTTATTTTGTCACAAATAAAACCATCCATAATGACCTTAACGTTCCATATGTTACCGATTTAGCCCATTCCAGATACCTATCATTCCATAATAAACTTTAAACCCACTATCCATCCTTGCATCCAATTCCATCCCGAATATCCTCCTAGGCGTTTGAACAGAAGATGGCCTCGGGACCTTCTATTATAGAAATTTTATTAGATTGCTGCCAGTGGGTAGTGTCTCTACATGTCCTATCATGTATTATTTACTCTTATAGCAATTGTACTAGATGTATATATTACAGTTGTACAACTCAATAAAATAATTTAAAAAAAAAAATGAATATCGACTAACCTTAATTTTGTTTGTCGGTGACTCAGAGACTTGTAGAAGGGTCGAGTATACACCTTATATGTTCTGAGAGTGCTCGGCCACCGTTTTATATTACCACGATGCCTTTTATCTTTTCTGGGTTTTGAAACTTTGAAAGGACTAAGTGCCCTCTTTACTTAGACTCAGTATGGCTGGCAGCCATTTTGTTTTTACGACGATAACATTTTGTTTTTTGCGACTTTAGAGACTTGAGGATCTGTAATGGGGTATGGAATTGTAGTGTGACCGAGCGTCTTTATATTTTTCTTACTACTTGAGGATGCTTCGTAACAACCTATGTAAATTGCGTATAAACCGAATTTGCTATAGCAATTTGTACCGGACCTCCAATTTTTCTTTGTTTTATAGAACTTTTTTGACATTAGTCTTTCTGAGAGAGGTTAAGTGCCCATTTTCTAGGATCTGTGTCTGCCCGTGATATACACACACATATATATAAATAATAAAAAGTAACATATACATAATAAAATCCAAAACACTTAGAACGTGAAACGGTTATATCAATGGATAATATTATTATCAGCCAATGTTTCATACCCTTTTTAGTTTGCTTTAAGACTTAGGCCTCTTCATCTCGTTAATATAAAGGTACAATGAAGATTTTTCATTTTATCTTTTTTTTCTGTTAGTTATTATTTATTTTTTTTTTTTATTTATAATGTAAAATCTATTCAAAACAATCTTATAATAGAAATCAGAATTTATAAAAATAAAATATAATACTGTAAAACTGTACGAAATAAAGAAAATGTCAATATGATCCTAGAAAAAAAAAATCCCCTGACCAACTCCAAGATAAGATAGAAGTTAATAAAACGAAAAAAATGTAAAATCATAATATTAACGTTAAATGCTTGAGAGTATAAACAAATAATCATGGAATGTATAAAAAGCAGAAATCTTTGCCAAATGGTTGGATGGTCAACATTAGTGATGTGTCGGATATTCTTATCCGTTTCCGTGACTTTTTTGGCGGATATCCGTGACTCTCAGGTATATTTTAGGTGTTAGTAATCCTATAATCAGCAAATTTTGTTCTGGCCAACGTCGAAATGAAAACAAATTCAGTCCCCATTCGACTTATCAGATCTCCAAATGACCGATCAGCTAATCTTAGTTTGTATGGAAAAACGCAATTTTCTTTTCGTTTTCGATGTTTGTCCAGAACGAAAGTTGCTTTTTATAGTGTAACTAACACGTACCTAAGTGGTTTTCAGTAAATTTAAAAACACCCCGAATAAAGGTTAGTAGGTAGCAGTGAAAAACTATTGACATTAAACATTTGACTTAGGCAATCCTTTCAAGATTTAAAGTAAACTTCTTTGTTGACAATTTTATAACTAACTACCAAACACAAACGTTATCTATGCCGCCAAGCGCAAGTCGAAAACTCGAAGTATGTAACTAACCTACTGTCCTGTCTGTCACACTATTATGTTTGGAATGTCCGGTATTTGAAAAATAACACACGCACTTTGGCAAAACAAGAAAACATAATTTATTTCAATTGGAATTAATACATAACACATAGAATATATAACCTTTTTATCACCTTCTATTCTCTCTATTCCTAAACACATGGCGGAAAACGAGATCAAGATACAACAGTCGTCCGCCACTTTAAAAAGGAACATTCTATGATAATGTCCTGCAAAATAGTACAACAAATTTATAAACTGTGAGGCAGGCGTCCGCCACTTGAGAAGAAAAAAACAAACTAAGATAGAGAAGTAAAAAAAATAGGGAGGAAGGTGTCATACAAAAAAAAAAAAATAATAAAAAAATAAAATATAAATATATATATATATATATATATATATATATATATATATATATATATATATATATATAAAAGCCATGATGCAAGGTACTATTCAATATCTTCAGCTTTATCTTGGTTGTTGCAGTCATAATCAGGCTGCATTAATTCATTTCTACCTGTAGTCTGGGTGGTTGGAGTTAAATTCTGTTCCGGGTCCAAAACAACACCCAAGTCTTCGGGTGGTTCATTCACAGAGGTAGTCCGATCCAGGATCAGTTGTGGTGTAGGTGGTAGTCAGTCTGCAGTTGGGGTTTGGTTCTGCTCCCACGTCGCATCAATTGATTTTTTGAATTTGTCCAGGATTGGTGGCATTTTACGCAATTGCTGAGGCACGTCGAACGTAACATGGCGAGTTGTGCGGTTCCTTCTTCCTGACGTAACACTGTTTCCCTGAGATTGAGGAATATCCTGTGGTTCAGGCACATCGGTAGAAATCAGTTGATTGATATGGCGTTTTAGGGTGCGCCCAGAGTCAAGTTTAATTAAATAATGCCGAGAGCCCAAACACTGGACGATTGTTCCAAAACACCAGGTATCCCTATTGTTCTGATAAAGGCGAGCTTGAACTCTAGCTCCCTTTTTCAACGATCGCCTGCAATCAGTAGAGCTGGTCGATTTCTGCTGTCTGGTTGGAAAAACAAGGTCTAGTTTAATCTTCATTTTCCTGTTTAGATATAACTCTGCCGGTGAAAACCCACATGAAAGGGGAGTTGCTCTGTAACGGAAAAGGATTCTTTTCACTTTCTCAGACATAGTTCCAGGTTCGCTTGCTGTGGCTTTTAGCCTTCTCTTCAGAGTTTGGACACTTCGCTCTGCGAGTCCGTTGGTTGCTGGGTGTCCAGAAGCAATGAGGCGTTGTGATATCCCTCGATCTTTACAATACTGTTCGAAAGCACTACACGTGAAAATAGAAGCGTTGTCCGATACAATCTGGTTAGGGAATCCATGATTGGAGAATATATCGTCCAATAAGGTTATGGTCACTTGAGTAGTCGGAGCGTCTCGAACCACGCGAACTTTCAGCCATTTGGACTTCGCATCAATGCACAGGAAAAAGTAGAAACCGTTCATTGGCCCAGCGTAATCTACGTGAAGGCGTTCCCAGTTGGCATTCGGATCGTCCCATGGGTGTACTGTGACTTTTGGTGGGTTGTTTCTTAATGGCGCACATTCCAAACACCCTCGGACGGTGTGTTCTATTTCCTTATCTAACCCTTCCCAATACACATACCTTCTAGCCAGTTGCTTCATTTTTGTAATGCCAACGTGAATGGCATGGAGTTCTTTCAATATGGCGGGTCTAAGAAGCTTTGGAATAACCACTCTATCCAACCTGAATAGGATTCCATGTGAAATAGAGTAAGGGGAGTCTTGGCATGCCGTTTGCAGATCCTTGATGATTTTCTGGAGATCCGAGTCCAACGATGTCGCCTCAGCGATGGTCTCAGCTGTTATTGAAGTGCTGGAAACATGGAAAACTGATTCAAAATGAATAAGGTTCACCTCATCATTGATTGAAATATCTGCAGTCTTACTCGAATTCGGGAGAGGAGCCCTTGATAAACAATCCACATTCTGATTTTCCTTGCTCTTCTTGCATAGAACTGTGTAGTCAAATCCTGAAAGGAATGAGGCGTATCTAAGTAGTCTGGCTGAAGTCATCTGTGGTAAAGCTCGGTTCTGTCCAAAAATCCGGGAAAGTGGCTGATTATCAGTAACCAAAAAGAAATGTTTCCCGTAGATATAGTTATAGAATCGTGAGACTCCAAACACAATAGCTAGTGCTTCCCGGTCAAGTTGACTGTAGTTCATTTCTGACGGTGTGAGGGCACGGGATGCATAGGCTATGGGTTTTTCATGTCGGTCTACAGAATGGCTAAGAATTGCTGCAACTCCCACCGGACTAGCATCTGTGGTTAAAATAACAGGCAGTGCTGGATCGAAAGGAACTAAAATTCTGTCACTGCACATTTCTGCTTTGAGTTTAAGGAAGGCATTTTCACATTGCTTGGTCCACTTGAAACGGTGTCCTTTAGTTTGCAAATTTCGTAAGGGAAATGAAGTCGTTGAGTAATCAGGGATACATCTTGCATAATAGGTAAGCATACCTAGAAATCTACGAACTTCATCGACATTCTGTGGGCGTGGTAGTGCGGAGACAGCCTGGATCTTTTGAGGATTTTTTCTGATAGCATTCCTCGAAACGACATGACCAAGGTAGTCAGTTTCAGTAGTGAAAAACGAACACTTGTGTTTATTAAGGTGCAAGTCATACTCTGACAGTCTTCTGAGGCATAGCCGAAGGTTTTTTTGACATTCCTCCAAGGAAAATCCGTGAACTAGGATGTCATCGTAGTATACAGCACATTTGGGCAGGCCCCCCAGGATTTGAGAAATAGTTCTATTAAACTCTGACGGGGCAGTCTTAATGCCAAAACTTAGTCGGTTCATTTTATATGTCCCTCTATGGGTGGAAATGGTGGAAATACAGAAGTAATTGGAATTACGAAGGCTACTTAAAACATCCTCCACTCGTTGAATAGGAAAATTTGCAGAAACCAAGCGCTCATTTACACCACATTTATAGTCGACACAAAGTCGGACTCCTCCATCTGGTTTTGGAATTATAACAAGGGGAGATCCCCAATCACTCGTAGCCACTGGTGTAATAATGCCAGATTTTTCAAGTGAGTCAAGCTCCCGTTCCACTCGAGCACGAAGAGCAAATGGTACTGTGCGTTCTCTGGTGTAGATTGGCTTGGCATTTTCCCGCAATGTCAAGGAAATTTTGCAATTTGGGACACACCCAATTTTTTCCTCGAATACCTCAGGAAACTCATTAAGAATGCCAACCTCATTTAAGGCGTAGAAATCTGTGAAATCCTGAGGAACATGTTTAAGTGACATCTCTGCATCGATCTGTTTAAGTTCTAGTCCAAGCTTCCTTATCCAGTCGCGACCCAAAAGAGCGTCATGGCCAGGTGGAACAATGTACAGGTCGGCTAAAATGCGTTTGTTTTTATAGGTTACTGCAACGTTTATTTTACCCTTGCAGGGGACGATGTCCTTTGAAAAAGCTCTGAAGTTAATATGCGCCGGTAAAAGGTCTTTTTTGAGGTTAAGCTGTTGTAATTTGTCTTCCGGCAGAATAGAGAATTTCGCACCAGAATCCACCTCCATTTTGAAAGGTTTACTGTTGAGAGACACAGTTATGATATACTTCCCTGAGCAGGCATTGAGTTCATATAAATCAATTACGCTAGACGAGACATGTGTAATAGCATTGCATCCGTAAGACTGGGTTGAATGATCAGAGTGGCTTTCGTCAGATTCATGTCCGATTTGCTTAGAATCAACAGGTAATTTAGATAAGGTTTTGATACACACTCTTGAAACATGACCTTGTGCGAAACATGAAGTGCATCTTAGTTTTTCTCGGTCGATTTGGCAGTCATTTGATTTATGAGAACTTTTCCCGCATCGAAAACATAAATTTTCAATTCCCAATGTGCGATAAAAATCCCGCGAACGTGATGGAGGACGACGACGCGAGCTTGGAGTGGTGTCCCGGGGGTGGTGAGGACGCGAACCAGCTTTGTCTGTATTTGAACGACGTGAAATTTTGTTAACATCACTTGAGTTGGATGAAAATCCCGGTGTGAGAGCCAGGGAGGAGCTCATGCTACTCATTTCCTTACTTTGAATTCGCGAAGCTTCCAATGCCAATGCTTTTTTAAAAATGTCATCAAACTTAGTAATATTAGCTTGTAATAATAATTCGCGGATCCAATCGTCGCGGATCCCTCGCACAAACTGAGCCCGCAAGAAAACTTCAGATATCGAGACTTTTCTCTTACACGTAGATTCAGTGCATTCGACATGAAACTCACAATCTGACAGATGACGTCGTAGCGTAGCAACATATTCAGAAATAGACTGACAGTCCTGTTGGTAGCAAGATAGAAAATAATGTTGAGCAACAACAACATTCCCAGCGGGCATCAGCATCCTCGAAAATTCCTCTGAAAGTGATTTGTAATCAAGTGAGTTCAACGGTCTCTCAGATCCTAGAAATGCGGCCAAATTGTTGTATTGAATAGGGCCTATTGAACTCAAAAGTAACTGGGATTTTTTCTTATCACAGGTAACGTTTTTCATAGCGGCGTAGTTTTCGAAACGTTCGAGGTATGAATAGAATTTCTCCAATGTTGACTCAAATCGTTCAAACGGTGCAACATTACCATTACCAGTAATGCCTCCGGCCGCTATCAACTGTTCTACAAGAGCTTTTTGATTGTACGCAAGTGCCTGGGAGAACGTTTCTAAAAAACTTTTGAATTGATTCTCATCCATTGTAAACTGTATGTATAATGAAAAATAAGATACCTGTAGTATGATGAAAAATGACTGTAGTATGACGTTCGTAGACGGAGGTTAGAAACGATTTTGAATCTTGATATTCGGTTTGATAGCAGTCATTAATGCTGAACTAATCGATGTTTTAATCCTCGTCGCCAATTATTATGTTTGGAATGTCCGGTATTTGAAAAATAACACAGGCACTTTGGCAAAACAAGAAAACATAATTTATTTCAATTGGAATTAATACATAACACATAGAATATATAACCTTTTTATCACCTTCTATTCTCTCTATTCCTAAACACATGGCGGAAAACGAGATCAAGACACAACACACACAAAGCGTCAAATGGGAACAATTATCAAGGTCACGCGCAGGGACATCGATTGAGTAAAAAAGTTAAGATCCGTATCCGTATCTGCGGATCTTGACACCAAATATCCGTATCGGATATACTTCGTTAAAGATCCGGTACATCACTGTTCGACATAGGGAATATTTAATTTATGTTATTTTTATTACATTGATTTCACTTTTGTTTGAACAGTGCCATTTACGAACCTGGGAAGGTAAATTTACGACCCCAAAGATAAGATATATTTAATAAAAACCTGTAGTTTTTCTTCTTCGTACATTTAAAAAAACAACAATAAAAGCGTGGGGATAACCCTGCTAAGCTAATAGCTTACAGTAAATCATGTCTGGATTCATTCTTTATTTGTGTGCCATCATGTAGGTCATTAATATGAATTTATTAGTAGTACTGTTGCTTCGTCAAGCTCTTGATCAGAAATAAAGTGAACACTTTCTTGCCTTACTTTATACTCTCCATGATGGTTAAAACCTACTAATGTTGGCTATGATCAATAGCATTTTTAATAACAATTGTTTTTCTTATAATTCTATTTTTGTTTACTTTTTTTTTTTAGTTCTCCTAATATAATTTAGAAAAAAGCTTTCTCGTCTCGTCAAGGTATGTATGCACCGAGATTTGTCTATAGAATATTATTTCTAATATTTTGAAACATGCACTCCTATTGATCTATAGAGGACATTATGGCAGGTTTTCACATTGGACGGCTGATAAGAATCGAAATGCCATCATTTGTTTCTCAGAACCGGAAAAAAATAAATATTAACTGCCTTGTTTGGGAACAAAACTCACGCCGATCCACACCAAGTTTCATGGAACTCTTTCCCCAACGTGCTCGATATTTACGCCATCAAAACACAAATTCTATAGAACACATTATTTTTTTAGTTTACGATTAAATTCATAATGCGCCTGAAACCATAACACTTAATATAGTATTCATTGTGTACTTTACAAATAGAGACAGCAGCAATATAATAGATATATTAAATAAATATTACTATTGACTAATTATAAATAATTAAAAACTCCTTTGATTTTATTTTTTTATGTTTATTTAAAGTTTAAAAGTTAAAAGTGATGAAGTTGGGATAGTGAACCATAAATTGTATGTAATGTGAAATTTAAAAATTGAACCTCTGAATATCATGTAGATCTACTTTCAGAATCAGTATACAGAAGGTTAAGTCTCGTCCACAGTACGCCAACATCGAATTATGTAAATCGTAAGCCCTCACTTATCACTCATACTGCCAGTATCGTCCTGACGTTAAACTTCGGTTTACATATCAGTCGATTTGATCGCAGACTTACCACAAGCTCAATTTTAAGCTTTTTTTATACATCCTCCATGAATTTTCCGAAAACGGCATTATTCAGTAGTTTGTAGAAGTAATAGTTGAAATTATTTCTGGCATATTAGGTATATCTTGTTTTGAGGTCATTATATTCACCAAGCCAATGAGATTGTCTGAATCTGAAAGTGTGGTGTTTGCGAACTAACTTTAGTTCTAAGTCCATAAAACTAACTTTACATCTAAGCTAGTAGACCTAACTTTAGTTCTGAGCCTATAGAACTAACTTCAGTTCTAAGATCACGGCCTGTTGTAAGTTCACAAAATGCAAGCGTAAAAAAACGCATTTCTCCCCATTTCTATCGAATGTGTATAGCGAAACCTTTTCAGACATCCTCTCCACCACGTGGAGCATTACTCTTCGATAACTGATGGAAATCGTGAATTTCTTGGAGCCTTTCTGGATAGTCTATGTCGGATTGAATTCTATTGCCGAAAGATCTTACTTAAAAGTTAATGGTGTGAAGATAGGAAATGTATGACGACTCCTCGAGATCTCAACTTGATTCCAGATATTTATTAATAACTTTTCCATATTGAATGATTGGCATTCCATCAGGATTGGCGCAGGGCTACTTCTTATCCTTCGCTTAAGGATTTAAATCGTTTTGTGGGCAGCAAAGAGATGTGGGCTCCCTATTGTATCAGGCCGGATCCAGCGAATTTGCTCCTAAGCATAATTCTCTGAAATTTACAAAAATCGCAAAGAAGCCTGACATCTGCCTTAAGGTGGGATTTCACTGTTTTCGGCTGACGATGAATTAAACTTCAATTATGTCCCGGCAGTGACGGGAGCGGAGTGGCTCAATGGTTGAGCGCTGAAGTGCAATGCCGAAAATCTTGGTTCAATTCCCGCTGTGGGCAAGACTTTTATTTTGTCTGTTAACAGCCAGATATAGATCCTATGGGATACATCACCCTTCTGAGGCTCACCCAGCCGCCATGAAGTGGGTACCAAATATATGAAAGAAAATCTGGTGGTTGAGCGTGATCTAGGACAAATCATCTCCCTCCACAACCGTTGTCCATGAAACAGTACAGTCTCTACCATATACTGAACCCCAGACCCGGTGACGGGTTGTAGTGGTACAGGTTTGTTTATGTCTTACGAACTTTATAAAATGATTTATTATGAATAAAACAAAACAAAATACTAGTAAAACGGACATAGTGACTGACTGGATGAACTAACAATGACTATGATTTAACTTCTTGAGGCTATATGTATTAGACAATATATATATATATATACACACTATTACACTTCAGTCCTCTCTCCCCAAAAATCTCTTTTCATCACTACTTCCCACCTAGTTCTGCTATAATTATTCTGGCTTTTCTTCGTTTTTCACCAACTTTAGTATCATAGATTTGACTTGCGACTCCTCTTGCAATCATTTTTACTAGTCAAACCAACTCAGCCGATTTTCTTTTGTTTTATTATTGAAATGAGATTCGACCTAATACCTAACACAACATCCTATCTGCAGCTCCGATTCTTTCGGTGATATCCATGTCTACAAAACCCTATAATCTATATAACTCTTTTTAGTGCAAGTGTGCTGTTAGGTCTTCAGAACTTTCCACTTATTCAAGGGAAATCCCCGATTACATACATAATACTTGTGTCTAAAAAAATAGGATCAAAAGCACAGACAAAGGGATATATATTATTGATGATATTAAAAGAAATAATATATTTACATAAAAACACCTTTTAGTAAAAAAAATAAAGCACAATAAAAAAGGTACAGCCAATAGCACATAGCTTCGATAAAATCAAGCTCTAGCATAAATCATTCGTCTGTTCATTCTAGCACAATTATAAAGGCATAGTTCCAAATACCGCCAAGCTTTCACACAATTCATTCGCTTGTTCCTGCCAAATTGGTCCACTCGTTGTTTCTCGCACAATGACGTCTCCTGTCATGGTTCCCGCACAATGCCTTCTCTTGTTTACCGTTTCCAACTAAATCTTCTCAGTTTTCTTACACCCTCCTGTCTTTGAGGTATGGAATCGAAAATACCACTCTATTTTTCTTGGTCCAATCATCGTTTGTTGAACAAAACCAAGGGGGTCCGTCTTTATAGTCATCGATATTCTACTTAAATGATATATTGAATGCGTTTAA
Organism: Arma custos; assembly: GCA_037127475.1. Lineage (NCBI taxonomy): Eukaryota > Metazoa > Arthropoda > Insecta > Hemiptera > Pentatomidae > Arma > Arma custos. The sequence continues at coordinate 98,080,292 of CM073761.1, forward strand.
CATAACTGGGCTTGATGAAATACCAAATATAACTCGCCTAAATCCATTGTTAAAAAACTTGTTTCTCGCACAAAATAAGGGCTTTTTTCACTAATGATACAGAAGCAAACCTCAAAACCTTTTTAAAAGAAATAACAAGCACAAAATATCTTCCATATTGTCTATATTTTTATGAAAAATACCTTTATAAAAAACTTAGCACGAAAAACATAAAAAGGTTCTACAGTAAGGTCCCTATATTCAGCACCAGCGCGCACGATTATTTAGCTTGTTTATACTCTGGCAGGACACATTCACTTTTCTGTTTCCTAACACACTGCTCTACGATTCCCATACACTAGGCCTTCTGTTATTCCATTCGTTTTTCATTACCAATAAAATATCACTTTTCCAACATGTACTACGAAAAATCTTAGGAAATCTTGTTTATTTGGTTTCAGTTTTAATAGTGAGAATGCCTTCTCTATATTAGAAACTATTTTACTTTGTCGTTTCTAGATCTTTTAAATACATTTGCAATTTCCTCATCACCAAGACCTCGTTTTATAGGATTAATCAGCGTGGTACCAATCAAGCGTGATTATAGCTCTAACTTTGATATCATATCACCGCTTGGCACATCTTTGTGTTCATCTCCTGATGTTAATTTAATAGAATCTTCATTGTCAAGACGATTCATGACATTATCATTTTTTTCGTCACTAGTTTTTGAATCTTAGTTAGGATGATGAGATATGAATATCCTCATCTTCTTCGATTTCTTTTCCTTCATAATCTTTGGGTTCTCCTTCTTCTTCCTCTTTATTAATATATCCATCTTTGATGAAATCTTTTTCAAATTCTTCAGTTTCTTTTTTAGTCTCATGTAATAGGGTGATCATTTAAGATTAATTGGGAGAATTTAAAAAGGGTATTGGACCCTATTAGAATGGCCTAAGTTTTCTCAGTATTTAACTTCAGTTCATTTAGGTGAGCCTATCTAGCACTGATCCTGTCTAGGTCACTCTGAATATTGGAAAAATTCTGCTATCTCAGAGGAAGGAAAGGAAAAATAGAATTGGGAGTCGGCGTCATACAGCTGATAGGAACAGTGGTGAATTGATTTAGGAAGACCATTAATGAAACAGTTGAAAAGAAGTGGGGAAATACTAGAACTCTGTGCTACTCCATATATTTATTTCTTAATATGTATATCCATAATTATTAATTAAAAAGAGCCCACAATAATTTATTTGATAAAAATAAACGTTTTGTCTAGTCACGGCCGCCATATTGTTGGAATGAAGATATCTGCATGCACAAACAAACATATATACATATTTCTAATGATATAAAAACAACCAAATCAACGAAATAAAGCAAAATACTTTTTTATAATATATTTACATAAAAATAATTGTTAATAAAAACTTAATTAGCACAATAATAAAGGTATTGTGAATAGCACATGATTCCAAATACTGCCCTCTCTCACAATTCATTTTCTTGTTGTTTCTCGCACAATACCTTGACCTGTCCTTGTTTCCGGACAATGCCTTCCCTTATCACCCCTAGTTTCCCGTTGTTCACTAAATCTTCTTAGTTTTCCAACACCTTTTTTTCTTCCCAAACCTGATAACTTACGATTTTGCCGGAGTTACACTCGTGCTGATCTCATCTAACTCTTCTTTTAATATTCAATAACATTGAACTAGAGTTTCCTTCCATCTTCCGCGAAAATAACGATGTCGTATTAGATTGGCGTATCCTAAATAAAGTCTCCCCAATTCTCTCCACGACCTTCCTGATCATGACGTCCTATTTTCCCGAAAGCCATACTATACCACCCTTCTTCTTATTTGGATTTCAAACAGACATTCTTAATTGTTTTTCAGAAGCTTATTTTGGCGGATGTCTGAAAGGCTGCTGTTTCCTAGCTCAGTTAGAGATTTACCTACAATAGCTGAAGCTGTTAACGCATAGTGAAGTCCCAAAACAATCTATTGTCTTGGTTATCTTTCCAGTAAACCGACATCGTAAAAGAAGCTGTAATTCAAAATGTTGACAATGATCCTATGGTTAAACTTAAAAAACTCTAAAAAAAAACGTAAATCAAACATATCCAGAGAAAGCATCTTCTCTTTCAAAGTATATAACTTAAGCAAGATTGGTTGTCGATAAAGTTCAGTCAGAGCATCACGTTGTAAAAACTTTTTGTTTTTATTTTTATTTTTCTAGAGAATACATTTAGGGAAAATTTGCTGTTCTTTGATGAGAATAAGTTTAATTTGGATGGATCTGATGGACGAAAGACGATTTGGTGAGGGAAAATCGAGTAACTGAAGAAGCAAAACGTTACAGTTAATGAGAAACATTGGAAAATTAATATATAATTGGTATTAGTTCTGCAAGTTGTCGCTTCGAGTTAGGTCACAAAAAGTTTTTAAGTTCTTATTCGTTTCCTTTTTAGTGTTCTCGAAAATAAAAATAATCGCGGGTTTTAGTATGAAATAAAGATTGTAAATCTGGAAAATGTGTATATTTCGGTAACTATTTCACTAAAAAATGAACTTTTCAATAAATATTTCAAAGTATAGATGATGAATTAACCTAAGCAGTATGTGTAAGTAGGTTCTTTAATCTATATACAATCAGTAATATAAGTGCTTATATTTTCGAGGACATTATTAAAAAGGAAACGCCTGGAAAGTTAACTCGAAGCGGCAACGTATGGAACTGATACATGATGATTTAGGGATACGTAGTCTATAATGGAGTAGATAATTCTTTACCTATTGGAAGGATTCTAAATGCAGAAGGTTATGTGAGGATTTTGCGCAGCGACCTCTTAGCAAGTGCTGCTAAATCCAGCAGCAGTTAATTTTCCAGCTGAACAATAATCCAATTCATTAAGCCAATAAAAATAAAGATTAAGTAATATTTAATGCTTGTCAACGAATGCACACCCCTCCGCAGACACCAGGCTTGAATATAATTGAAAATTTATGGTACGTGATAGACCAATATGTTCGAAAACATCACGTAACCGGAAGGCTCATTCTCACGTATCTTTTAGAACAATAATGGAAACAAATCAATACAGAATTGATTGAAAGCCTAGTTCATTCAATACCTTGGCGTTTACAATCTGCTATTATATTATATGCTAATGGACTACAAACAGTGTATTAAATTGAAAGAAAAATGGAGAAAACGTGTGGTGAGCTAATATTAACACAGTTACACGAGATAATGAAAACTAGATTTTTCACTAAAATGTCAAAAAAAAACTATGACAAGTTCACGTTTTAACTGGTAAACAAAACCGTCAGCGTCAGAACCAACAAACAAGTAAGAAACAATCAAATTTTATCAGGTGATCCCTAAATATTTGGAATTATCATCATTAATGTGATAAATCTATCGCGCTGCCCGCTATTATATTAAATTTGGCACAAATGAACAATAAGAGCGAACTATAATTTTAACTTGTATATTTATCTTCGGCGAGTGAAATACCATCAATATAGTACCTTTTCATGTAAAAGGCAAATTTGATGTAGACAAGTGTTATTGCTACCAACTAAGTCTTATCAGTTATCCAACACAGTTTTCTTTAAAAAATATATATTGCGGGTGCCCCCCTTCCGAAGTATTTTGAATCAGCGAAATTAATTAAAATAATTAAAGATACTTATCTAGACAACATTAAATTAAGATTAATATTTTAAATATAAATCTTATATTTCAGTCATTAGTCTTTATGAGCTCAAATCTGCAAACAAAATCAATGAGGAAACTGCACCCCCCAAATTAATTATAATAAAATATTTAATATATTTTGATCGATTTATCGTAAAGTACTATTTAATCGAATGAATGTTATATCCAAGCATTTGATTGTTTCTTTAATAATCAAACAGTTTTTATATTCACTTAAGCAACACTGAGATATACTATTTGCTTGTCACCTGTATTCGTTATGATGATTTTATTTGTTCGTTGATTTAGTTTAGGTACTAAATTCTGCCTTCATGTGGTCTCGCAATAGCTCCTATTGTTTTGTTATTAAGTTCGTGGATTTACACAGTTAGAATCTCTCCATTATGTCACGCCATGAAGGTAGGTATTAATTTTATAAAACTATTTATAGATGATTTTTTTTTCATTTATTATCACTTATCTGTTATTATTGTTATTATTTATTGATACTAACTTCGTTTTGTGCGAAAATCTAACTTTCTTATACCTGTTCTGTTTATTGGAAGTATTCATCTGGTTTTGTTGAATTTAAGACAATTTTGTCGAAAATAACAAAAATGTTATTGTAGTTCTGATCATTTATTTATATTTTATTTTATGTGTTGGATTCATTATTTGCCACCATTTTTTAAACTTAATTATTGTTTTTATTAAGGACAGAGCAGTTACTGTTTTTTTTTACCAGTACTTTTGCTTGCAATACTAGTTACTAATTTGTAAATCCTAGCATGAAATGTGTTTAGTATCTATTAACCTTATTTAGAATAACTTATAGTGTTGGCTCTATATCTTATAAAGTATTTTCTTGGTGTTGATAAATACATTTATTTTAATAGGTATTAAACTAAGGATTGCAATTTTTTTACTGTTACTCTTAAGAAAGATAATATTCAGTCTCTTAACAATCTATTAATTTTATGAATCGGTAAAACAATATTTGTTACATGGTAAATCTAATTCGTCCTGTGAATAACTGGAATAATCCGAGGGTTATCAAACTATCCTTCGTTTAATGTTCGTCCAACACTGCTTTATTAATTTTATTAATACATAATTTAGCTCAACATATCATAACAAATGAATTTGATGTTTTTTTAATATCCTGGTGTAAGGTTTGGTAAAAAGTTGTGATGCAGGTTATGTTTTTGTTGTATATTTTTCACTTATGGTTTAAGTTCTTCCAGTTTACATTGCCTTTTTTGATTTCAAGGAATTATTTTATATACTAATGACTGTGCAATACTTATCAAATAACCCATATTAGATAAAAATACCAATGAGCACATTACATTATATATCATATAAGTGCATAAAAGCGGCACTAAATTGCAGTTCAAATTAAAACACTGGGAAAAGACAAATGTATTGTTTATTGTAGCATAACAATAAAGGTATAGTCAATTGCGCATGGTTCCACATACCGCCTAGCTCTTGTACAATTGATTTTCTTGTTTATCATACAATGCCTTCTCTTGTCCTTGTTCATGCTCAATGCTTTCACTTCTAACCTCCAGATGACTATGCTTCCAACTAAATCTTCCCTGTTTTCCTACATTCTCCCACCTAAGAATGGTGGACTCGAAAATACCTCTCTCTTTTTATAGGTCTAATCATCTTCTGTTGGACAAAACCAAGGTGGTCCCTCCCAACATCTTTCTTCTTTTGAACACATGTCACGCCTTTGCACATCAGGCCCACTTGTTACACAGTGATTTTATCTCACTTATGGTTTTAGTTCTTCAGGTTTACTTCACTTTTTATGATTTTATGGAATTATTTCATATACAAAGATCTGTGTAATACCAATCGAATGCACTATATTAGGTAAAAATATGGTATCTGTTCCACAGGTTATCGCTTCGATAATTCGATTCGAGTTGATTTACAATAAGTTTTAACTGTTTATTCCTTTCCTTTTTAATACTTTCCAAAAATAGAAGTTATCATGAGCTTTTGTATGATAAAGAGAATGTAATTATGGGAAATGTGTATACTTCGGTAATAATTTTCATACCAAAACAAAATATTAAAGGGGAAAGGAATAATTACCACAATTTGTGGAATAATTACCAAAAATACAGATCAACATATTACATTATTCATCATACAACTGCAAAAAAGAGGCACTAAATTGCAGTACCAATTAAAGTTCTGGAAAGTGACATGAAATTTATTTATTTTTTCTGCTTACATTAAATTTCAAAAACTTAACTACTTTAATACAATCTGAATTACTGAATATATGTAAATCGCGGTTATACAATCTGAGCATCGAATAGTACAATTAAATTAACAATTGTATTTTGTAAAATGGGAATTAGTCGGCTGTAGGATGAAAAGTGGGGGGGTATCCTATTAGTAGTATGATTTATAAAATTATATCCAAATGTATATTGATTCCAAAACCAAAAGAATTAAATAATAGTTGATTGCACTATTCTCAATGGTCTCTTGACCATTTGTTGTTACTTAACATAAATTTTCATGCGTTAGAAAAATATAATTTTTTTGTTTCTTTCTCAACACATCTTTTCCGGGTTGAATAAGTCTATTAACAATTATATTTTTTTTTATTATGCCTTTCCATTATATCAGGGCTTCCCATCCTTTGGTGGTGGAGAAGATAAGTGATACGCGAGGTGAGACTAGTTGAAAATTAAAAAGATTCTCACTAAGTTTTAGTTATTTTTCTCTTATCAGTTCTTCTTTATCTTTAATTGAAAGTTATAATGTTGTATCTTGTGTCCATAAAAATAAATATTTTGTTTTCAATGTAATACTAGTTTCTTTTTTTTTTCATTTGCCCGTACAATTTATTGTGTAAGAAAAATGTAGAAAGCTTCTAGTTCAACAGGAGAGGGCATGGTACAAAAAAAAGTTTAGGAACCCATGCATTAGATTCATCAAAATTGAATGAGAACACACTGTTTTAACCTAGTACCCATTTTAATTCAATATAACCTTGTACTAAGTTTTTTACTTCTTAAGAATGTTCTTTGAATTCAGCACATTTAGAATGTACACTGCATATGTAGGGTTGTCTTATCGACTATATTGTTTTAAAACTGGTTAAAACATTGTTAAATTGTAATGTCATTAAGGCTACAAGTTTAGAACTTATTATTTAATGTAGTTAAATAAACTTTTATTAGTTATTTATTTTATCATTAGATGCTTTAAATAACAGTTGGATTTATACATATTTTGGATTAAATTTAATTAAATGATAAATAATAAATTTAATTCTTTCTAATATAAAAATCTGTAATGTTCAGGTGTTAGCTGTGATTCTTGTTTGAAAGGAAATTTTCGTGGAAAACGTTACAAATGTTTGATATGCTATGATTATGACTTATGTTCAACATGCTATGAAGCTGGGGCAACCAGTACCAGGCATACAACTGAGCATCCTATGCAGTGTATTCTAACCAGAGCAGACTTTGGTAAGATTTTATATATTGATATTCAGCTCTTCAACAGATTAAGTTTGTATTTGTTTCATATTTCCAAAAGTGGTTATTTTCTTTTAAAACAATTACATTCCAATGAATGGCACAAAGGTAAAGACAAATATTATCGTCATAGTTAAAATATGCAAAATATTTCAAAAATATAAAAATAATGCGCGCTTTAGCAGACTTGAGGTAAGACAAATATGGCCACTGCCCATCACAGGCACAATGTTGCTCACAATTATTTCCAGTTTCTCTATTAGTTATTTTCTTAAAGGAATTACTGAAAAATCTATTTAACATTATTATTATTAGTAATATTAGTTTAATTTTTATTTTGTTCAATATTACTCAGTACAATATTACTTATGTGAAGTTGAGAAATAAATTTAAATTGTGTCCTTACATTGAATTAAGGTGATGAATAACAAGTAATAAAAAAAGTATATATATATCCATGATCATTTCATTCATTCTCTCTCAGTAATAAAATCAAAATTGAGTTTTTACTAAATTTTCATTATCAATTTTTTTATTGAATTAAAGATCTCTAATGTCCCTGATATATTTTGTTTATTTTAAGACAGAATCAAATATGATTAAAATGCTCATTACTACCCATATACAATCCAAGTTTTTTTAAAGTTTAAGATAGAATTAAATGTAATTAATCCATCAAGTTATTAGTCCATTAAAGAAATTTATTTTGTTTTCCATTAAGATATTGTTTCCGAAAATGTGTTCCATTACCATTATTATTATTTTTTCTGGTTGATGCTACAATTTTCAAGTGCTTCGATTTAAAAAATTTATGATTTGTCTTTCCTCTTTGATCTCCTAAATGAATTATTGGACTTTTTTAGTCCATACGATTTTTCCTTTTATTTATGAGTGAATTGAAATAAAGAACAAAGTGATTTTTCTCTTATGTCTTGTGAATAGAAATTTTGGAATTTTAGGTTTTTATGATTTTACAGCTGTAATGACCTTTCCCCCAATTAATTTATTAGTTATAAAAAATAATGTCCATGGAGCCTTAAGGGGAGAAAAGAAAGTCAATACAAACACAAAGTTAACAATGGAAGCCCAAAGAAAAATATATTCTTAAAATATATATATATATATATATATATATATATATATATATATATATATATATATACATAAAATATTATTACATGCAAATAGTTATATCTAATACAAGCCTTGTACAATCGAGAGAGGGAGGGACAGCGTCAGGTCCTGTAGTCTAAGATAGAGTGGGGTGAAGTAGTGGGCTGGGACTTGGACGGAAGCTATCCCCCACCTCTCGGCAAGACATTAATATAAAGACAAAATATAAACATTAAAGATCTTGACGATGAAATAAACTGACCTATGGTATAATCAATCATACAGTCGTATATAGACCCGGTAATACGTTCCTACATCCTTATCTATGTATGGTACATAGGTGAACGGAAAATATAATATAACTCATATAAACAATAGTTGAATACAATTACTTATATAAATACCTCAAGACGTAATTAAACTCCTTACATTAAAATAATACATACTAATCAATAATCATACATTTCATAATATATATAATATGTGGATCACCACACTGCTATTCAGATGTCAATCATGATTATACAGCTTAATGCAAGATAAGTTTAAACATCTTCCATCTTTATTTGTTTTTCTACTTATCTTGTGCAAGTGTCAATGGATTACCACGTTTCTGATAATTTTCCATCTAGTTAACAGAAAAACAAATGAATAGTCAGAAAATTTTCAAACTCATTTTTCTTCTAGCCTACCGCTAATAGTTAATAAATTTTTTTGAACTGCAAAGGTTTTTTTTTTTTTACATTTTTACAAAAATTTTTTTTTTTTTTTTAATTCAATTTATTGATATTTACAACTATAATACTATTACAATAAGTAAATCTGCTATATGTACAATACAACTTGAAAAGCACTTGGAGAAACTACCCATCGGTAGCACTCCAAAAAGTTCTATAGTAGATGGTCTCGAGGCCATCTTCTTTTCAGACACCTCGGAGGGTTATCAGGAATAGTATGGGAAGCAAGTTGAGAGACTAGCGGATTCAAGTGTGTATGGAGCTTGTCATGGAAGGATAGGTATCTAGTTTGGGCCAAATCAGTAACATATGGGATATTAAGATCATGATGGATGAGTTTGTTTGTGACATAATAAGGAGCATTGAGGATTTTACGAAGGATTTTGGATTGCAATGATTGGATACGAGATGAATTGGATGGTTTAGTAGAGCCCCAAAGCTCAACTCCATATGTCCAAATAGGCCTGATAACTGTCATGTAAATGAGTCTTTTGTAATTTATTGGGAGCTTAGAGCGTTTGTCCAGTAAATGTTGAAGTAGGCGAAAACGACGAGCAGTTTCTTGTCTTTTCAGTCTTGTATGAGGATTCCAAGTGAGACGTTTGTCCAGATGGAGTCCTAGGTAACGTACCTGTTCGACAGAGTTCAGAGGAATATTATTAAAGGATACAGTACGGCAGGAATTTGTAGGTTTACGACGAAGGGTGAAGGTAATTTGATGGGATTTGTTAGGATTAATTTTAATTCTCCAATTTTGACACTATTCTTGAAGGTTTGAGATATGGGATTGAAGAGTTTGGGATGCAACAAATGGATCATTATTTACTGATAACACACATTTACAAAACTTAAGAGGAAAAACCCCAAATTTTCACTCTTGATTTCCTTTAGTCTATAGAAAATCATTTGAATCCCTAAAACACTAAAATCCATTGGCCCACTCTTTCATGAGATATAAGTAGAAAGTACTGCGGAGTCAGAAAGTTTTCATACACGCTTTAGTTTTAAACGGGTAGAACATTTCCGGAACTGCAAAAATTTATTCACCCAGTATATAAAATAGCATTAGTAATAGGGTACAAAACATGAGGAACAGTCACCTGTTTGCAAAATAAAAGAGAAAAGGAGGCTAATTAATTAATATAAGGGGATTTTTCCACTTGTTTGACTTTTAGTCTACCACTTAATAGTCATAAAATCATTTATACTGCATAACCCATTTACCCACCCATTTGTGAGAAATGGGTGGAAAGGCAGTGGTAAACTCGTTAAGGCATCATTGGTGCTGGAAGGTTGCAGTTTCATCTCCTTTAGTTTTTACTGTCTATAACTGAAGTTGTTTATTGATTTAAGAATAATCTTAAATTGGCTAAATTTCTGGTGTTTTTTTTTTTATTACTGCTTTACTACTGATTAGTTGATATGCCTGGAAGTAAGATGTATTTTTCACACAAGTTCAGACAATAAGCGGTAGTCCTGAAAAGATCTCACTCTTGATAATTGTCCACTTTTCATTTTAGCTTAATCACTCTCTCACTATTGGGTGCTGAAGTCTGACTTCTGTCACCATTCTTCTCTAATCCTTTGGTCTCAAGCAAGGCTCCTCCAATTTCTTGTCCCTATCTTTCTCAAATCATCCTCCAAGTCATCCATTTAACATCATTTTAGGCAGCCTGTAGGTCTTCATTCTTTCCACGTGCCCTAACCATCTTAGCCTGTTCTTTTTAATAGGCCAGAGGATATCAGGCTCACCATACAATTCCATTAATTCGGCATTGCTTCTGATTCTTCAACTTTGCTCTTCTTTGACAGGTTCAAAGATTTTTCTCAGGTCTCTTTTCTCCCAAACCAGAATAGTTTTTCTGTTTTCCTTGGAACTATTGTTTTGTTTAACAAATGCTTAGCTTTCCTAGAAAGTCTTTTGTATTGGAGAGCTTTTTGCAGGGCATAGAAACATCTGGTTTCTTTCTACCATTCTGCCCTTAATTTCAATTTCCAAATAGTTGCTTTCGGTCACTACCTCTCTCAGGAACATGTTTTTGTCCAAGTCAACAATATCTCTTCTCTTCCCGGTCCCTCTCGAGGTTTTCATACATTTAGTCCTTTTCAACATTTATTCTTAGTCCCAAGTCAAGTACTGCTCTCTTGAATTCTTCTACAGCTCTGGTCAATGCTGCTTTGGTTCTCCCTGTGATAACTACATCATCAGTATACACCATGTGCTGTGCGGGTTTGTCTTTATGCTCCTAATGGCAACCTCTAGTGCTATTATTAGGGTTGAATAGTCCTGGTGATAATGGGTCCCCATGTCATCAACATGCCACTGTTGATATGAAAGCTATTTGAGATGCTCAATCTAGTTTTAACTTTGCAACTTGTCCTTTCAGGGTCATCTTTGTCAGCCTTATTAGCTTGCTTGGTATTCCTATTGATTAGTTCTGCTCTATCCACACTGTCATACAACTGCTGGAAGTCAATAAATAAGTGGTGCAAATAAATATTGTATTCGTACGTCTTTCTGAGCATTTGTCTGATCGAGAATAGGTGATCTGTAGTTGATCGTTTGGGTCGCTCTGGTACTCGCCCAGTATTTTTTCACCTATCTCAACCATCCTCTTACATATTGCTACTGGCAGTACCTTGCAAATTTTTGGCAGAAGCCCAACAGAGGCGCTATGCAGGTGGCATTTCTTCCTCCATCCATATGTCCCATATCACCTTAAAAATCTCCTCCCAGGTCTCTGTACCTGCGTACTTGATTAACTCTGAAGGGATTTCATCTGGCCCTAGAGTCTTTTTATTTTTCAGGGACAAGATCATATCCACCATTTCTTCCCTGTCAGGTGGTACCTCCTCAGCATTGTTAGATTGGTATGCCTGGTGGAAGTGTAGGTGCATGTTGTTTGTATCCGGATTTAATATTTCCTTTTAATAAGGTGTATAAAAAAATGACCGTTTTATCAAATTCCAAAGTTTAAAAGTCTGTAAATATTTTAATGCTATTTATTATTTACCAACACTTAATAATCCCTTTAAAGCATTCACTAAGCTTGTTTGGACACTGGACTTCTTCAAAAAAGCCTCAGTTTAGTTATTTATTTTAAAGAAGAAACATGACAGTCTCCTACGAAATTCCCGTTATTTTAAGACATTACTGGAAAAAAAATTTTACAGCCGCTGAAGCAACTCGTGAAATTATTAAATATGACTGAACGCACTGCGCGGCGTTGGTTTGAAAAATTTAGCAGTGGAGATACAACGTTCGAAAGGAAGAAGGGCTCCGGGCGACTATTATTGATTAGCTTCTGAAGGAAGCTGTTGTCAAATCCGTCTACAAGTACTCCAGGGAGTGTGGTGTGTCAAAAGATACTATATTATATATACTATATTTGGTGAAAAAACGGTAATTTTTTTTTTTTATAAACCCCATTAGTATTGGAGCCACCTACTTTTAATTTGATCAGCCTTGGTAAGATTTACACACTGGTACAGACAAGCTTCAGTCTGTTGGGTAAAGCCCTTCCTTAGCCATTTACCTTCCTTATAGAACTTTCGGCTTTCCCACACCTCGCAATGTTCTTGCATCTCATAGAGTTTTCTGGCCTCGTGTGATCTTTTCTTATCTCGCATTATTCTTTTGGTATTTCTTTTTAATATTAGTTTCAAAATTAGATTGGAAAGTCTCTTCATCAAGATTGTGATGAGATACCAATATTAATATTTAATAAAATGCCTTAACACATTTCCCTATTGTTCTGTAGAATAGAATACATTGTAGTGTGTTGGTTGGTTTGTGTTGAAGAAGTATTTATTAAGCTTAGTAAACAATAGGAACGGAATATTCTAAAAGAGAAAAGGCAATGAGAAAAAAAAAAAAAAAAAAAAAGGTCCACAGTTAAAACTATACAAGATCAATGTTTTAAAAGATAAAGTTATTGAGTGACATTTAATGTTAAAATTGATACAATGGGTTTAATTGAAAATGTTTAAGAACACAATCACAATACTTCTCCTTGTTATATGTATCACTTATAGATAAATGGAAGTAAATATATGAGTTCAGCAGAGTCATTAGTGAGAGAAACAAAGAATAATAAGAAAAAATACAATGTACAATTTAAAAGTTATCCTTATGAATCAGGACCATTAAATTTTAGTTGATTTATCTATCTAAATATCTTACAGGACAAGTAACATAGTATTTGATTTTTTAATTTATTATTCTGTCGATAGTATCATTTACATATTTATTTCTCCATATAATTTTATTATTCTGAATAAAATTGGATTAAGTGATATCCTTTTATTTTTAATGATTAATTATTTTTAATAACCACAAGGGTCATTATCAGAACAATTTATTCGATTGATTTTAATTTAATAAAATATTTTTAATATCACAAAACTTCTTAAGCCAATAAACTGAAATTTTGTGTTTAATTTGTGTATTATAATTTAAATATAGCCAGTTATTAATATTATTTAGTTCTGACCTAGAAAATAAAAATTGTTCTTAATTTTCTTTTTCTAGGAATTTTTATATCTTATAAAAACTCTGCTGTTTTTATATTTGAAGATTCATGTTACTTTAATTAATCTTTTGACTGTGTTCATACTATTAACTCTCTCTTTCTCTCTCTCTCTCTCTCTCTCTCTCTCTCTCTCTCTCTCTCTCTCTCTATATATATATATATATATATATATATATATATATATATATATATATATATTTTTTTTTTGTGTGTGTGTGTGTGTGTGTGTGTACGTAAGCATAAGCACAAATGTAAAGTTGAGAAAATTTCAAAACAGTGAATAACTAACCAGTCAAGATTGTTCCAATTAAGGTATTCTTGATATAGACAAAAGATTAGATCACATTTATGCAGATTATATATATCACATCTAACGTCAATAGCTAAGGAAAAACTAACCAAATAAAGATAGTGCATCACTCTTAGACAGTCAAACATCTATTCTTGCTCTATTAATGAATAAGCTATCAAAAAGTTTACTGGTTAGATATGTTCTGGTATTTTAGAGTCTGGCAGTTTTGTTTTATAATATCTATCCTGACAGTAATTTTAGTATTTTGTTACGAGTTTTTGTTTTCATTAATTAATTATGTAATATATTTTTTAAGATTTATATTATGGTGGTGAAGCATTAAGTACTGAGCAGCCGCAATCTTATACTTGTCCGTATTGTGGAAAGTTGGGATTCACCGAAAATTCTTTACAGGAGCATGTAACTTCAGAACACGCCGAAGTTAATTTTGAAGTTGTAAGATTTATTTATCAAAGTTACAGTATTTAAGTGAATTGTTTGGATTTATTTTTTGTCACTCTTGTTCATCTGTATACTTATTATCTTTATTTTATAGGTATGTCCTGTTTGCGCATCAATGCCAGTGGGCGATCCTAATTTAGTCACTGATGATTTTGCTGGACACTTAACTCTTGAACATCGTAATCCTACAAGAGACTTAATCTCTTTTCTGATATCCTTTTTTTATTTTAAAAAGTTTATATTTATATCTAAAAATTGAAAGCATTTTAAATTTAAAACACAAATATATCATTCATAAAAATGAACGTTAATCACCATAATCACTTGTGTTTAGTAAGTATTAGACATATGTTTATTGTAAAGCAGTACAATAAACATATGTCTAATAAGTTTATAATTAGATTTATGTTTGTTAATATTAAACACTAATGTTTATAATGTTGCATAAACTTATTTTGTTTATGTAACTCATCTTAGTAGTAATACATCTTAAAAACCATTGTTTTTGACACACTATGACACACACAAACGAGTACAGTAAAACCTCTATTAACGGACACCCCTAAATAGCGGTCACTCCCCATTACCAGATGATTTTTTTTGCATCAACATTTTAATACAATGTTTAAGGCATTTGAACCTCTATTTAACGAAACCTCTCATTAACGGTTATGGACAGGCTGTGTTGGTTATAAATCGATTAAAAAAACCTCTTAAAGAGGACAGTGTGACTTTATCCCTTTCCCGTTTCTCGGAAACAATTAGTTGTTTCCGGTCTAAGAAAACAAGGACAGCTGTGTTTACTTTTGAGTAAAGGTTTTCCACATAAATACTTTTTTTTTATTCTCGAACCTGCTTTATTGAAATTTAGTTCTGTTCTAACCCTCGTGGCAGGCGGCTGAAAATGTCTCCCTCACGTAAGAGACTCACTTTAGAACAAAAAATAAATGTAATCAACGTTTATGACCGTGAAAAGTTAAGTGAACGTGCGCTAGCGGAAAGACTCAATATCGGTAGGACACGAGTTTCGGGAACACTCAAAAACCGTGCGGTTTTTTTTATTCTACTTACCTTTTAAACACATGGGAAATTGATTAAGAGAGAATTAATGTGTACAAGTACATATTTATGAAAAAAATAAAACCTCACTTTAAAGGACACCTTTAAATAATGGACACAAATATTTGCACCAGGGCTGTCCGTTAATTCAAGGTTTTACTGTATATACAATGTTTTATTAAAAATCTTTTGAATATTTGATATAACAAATTTTTAAGCTTTTCTAACAGCACAGGCATATTTTGATAGTTGTATACATGTTAATCTTAATGTTATATTAAAACTTATAATTTCTTAATTCAGTTCAATGATTATTTAATGTGTGTCTTGAAGTTATTATTTTTTAAAACAAAGGCTTATTTAAGTTTAGGAGAGTGAAGTGGCTCAGTGGTAGAGCGTTGAGTTGCCTTGCTAAATATTCTGGGTTTAAATCCTGCTCGCTGGTAGACTTTTATTTAGTCTTTTAGTGGCCGGAGATGGGCCTTATGGGATCTAGGACCCCTCTGGGGCTCACCCAGCCTCTATAAGTGGGTACCAAAATAGGAGGGGGAAACAATAAAGTCTCTACCATGTACTGAACCTCTGACTTTCCATGGGCTATAGTGGTACAGGTTTTTAGGTTATTTAATTTTGGACGATTGTTGAAATAAAATGGGTGTATATTGTCAAAGCTCCAATCAAAGTATCTTGTGATTTGTATATATTAACTCAGTATAATGAAGGGAAGATTTTATTGTAACACAGAACATTTGTTGATATATGATATAGTAAAAAACTGCTGGTGTGATGAAATGATAAAACGACAACAAAAATATGTGTGCTCATAGCCCCTACCAATTGCATTCGCCGGACAAATATACATCCATAGCCCTTAAGGGTTAAAGCTAATCTTTTAAATGAACCAAAATTAATACAATAATGTTATGTATATAGAATCATTATTAATACAATCAAATATTAAAATATTCTTGTGGATTTTAAACTAGGTCCTCGTAGCATATGAAAGTTCTGAAAGTCTATTTCATTGCTTCTGTTGGTTTTTTTATCAATTTTTTTACGAGCAGAAAGTGATGGTTTAATAAACCGTAATAAATAACTTATCTTGGCCTGGTTAATAAAATTGTAATGGAAACAACAGATTAATATTCCCCACAACAAAAGGTTGGTGTTTGTAATTGCTTTATTCCTTATTTAGTTTTAACACAAATCATATTTATTATTATTATATTATAATAAATACTAATAATTAACAAGGTTATGATTGTGACGTGCCTGGCACCATATCTGATAAGAATGGAAATCTTATAAGATTTTCTTACATCCAGTATCTTTCCAAAAATTGACCTGATCATTGAAAGTATCTTTCATTTCATCAAAAACATTCTTTTCCTTTCACGATTTTTAACGGTTAAAAGTTTAGTGCAGTTATTTCAATTCCTGCTTTTCAAATCCTCATTTCATGCTCTATCATAGATTATTTGTGATCCTTCTCTTTTCTCAATAAGAATTAATCCTGTTACTTGTTTCAATAGTTATTTTACTCAGATTTTTCAGCTTGGTTTTATTCCTTTCAGGGATGGTTGCTTTACAATCTGCATTAAACCGGTATTTTTGTTTATTTATTTTCTTCCACACCTAGTGGTTTCTTCTTTCTCAAATGACTTCAGTGCGTTCTGAGCAGTCCACTTGTTGTTAAAGTTTTTACTGATCTCTGATTTTAAAAATTGTACATTGGTAAATTTAACCTTAATTATTTATACGATGAGCCATCCTCAAGGCATGGAGTAAGAAGAGTTCCACCACCGGCTTCTCGTGGGATTGCTACTCGAGCAAGGCGTTCTAATATTAATTTCAGGTAAATATTTTTACTTATGTTAAAAAAAATGTTTATGAATTATTAGTTTGAGGTTGTTACTTGCTCTAATGAAAAAATGGTTATTGCAATAGTTAGAAATGATCAAGTATATTTCTTTATTGAAAAAGCTAGAAAGTATTCCTTTCTACTATTAACTTCACATTAACATTATTATGATTTCTTACTTAAAGTATAATTTTAAAAATTATTTAAGAGGTTCTATCTAATTTTTTTCATTTTAATGATTTTGTTGAAATTATGTAACTGTCCTATAATATATATATATATATATATATATATATATATATATATATATATATATATATTATGTTTTGATTCTCATTTTTTGCTTTTGCACTGATTTTTGCAAAGCCTGATGACATTGCTTAGTTAATGCAGATATCTCATTCATTATTATGTTGAGCTAATCATATTTTCTAACGCTCATGTTAGGTTTTGTGAAGGCATTATTATTATTTTTTGCTAGCATCCCCATGCTAGGCACTTAATAAGGAGAAGCTATGTTAGACACAGAGATTAATGTTCTCCCTGTAGGAGGATGATGATATCGAATACAGAAATCGAACTTATGCTATTAGCTTGAATACTCATTATGAAGTATTGTCTTCTTCAGTGGCTAGTGACTCAGTTAGGGAGGATACCCATCCAAATGTATCTAAGCAATTTATGAAAAAATATTAAGTGCTTATAAACGAAACTATAATATTTTGTTATTGAAATAATTGGATTATGGATTAGATTGTTTAACAAATCAAAATTAAAAAATTAAATCTAATGGTACATTTGAAAAGCTAGCTATCTGTATTCAAGTTAAAGGGAAGGTTTCCGTTCTTTGAGCATAACCTTCTGGCGTATACTCAGCCTACAATCTTATTAAATTTCTGCATATTTTTACCATGCTTGATGTTACTTACATTTGATTATACGTCACAAGTTCCTTATAATCTCTAGATACCCCCTGGTAATAAATAATTCAACTTTTTATAATACAATATAAAAAGATTAATTTTAGTTGGTTAAGGATATGCATTAAAAGTTTGATATGATAAAATTTTCATTAGAACTATAAATTTCAGCTCATCTGGCACACTAGCTTCAATAAGCCCATCATCTAGAGACAATGTTGATCCAATCGCAGAACTGCTATCTCAATTATCAGGTGTTAGAAGAAACCAGGGATCCACCCCTTCACAATTACAACATTTACAGATGCAGTTGCAGCTTGAGCGTCAGCAAGTTAGGGTTTGTACCTTTTATATTTATTGTGATTGAAACTCTATTTTATGTTTTATTTATTATTTTCATGATTATCTGTTAATATTTATGTTGTTTATTTTTTTTATTTCACTCATCTAAACAATTGTTAACTTAATACTATGCCAGATGGTAATGGTCTAAAATAAAATTTAATGAATTAATTTATCTATATATTTATAAGAGCTCGTCCTGACTGCAAAGACCATCACAGAGCCAAAACGACATAAGCTACAGACTAGAAATTTGGATAGTAGGTACATTTTATAAGGCCAACATGCACTAAGAAAGGATTTTTGAAAATTTGTCCCCTAAGATGGTGAGAAGGATGACAAATGTACGTAATAAAAAAAAGCGATTTATTTCATTATCATATTTTTATCGTCTTTAAAGCGAGCACCATGAAATTTTACATTTAGCTTCTACATTAAAAATAAACATATATGTTTTTTTATTTTTAGAAAATCAATCCTTACAATTACGGGAAATCGTAACATGTCAAGTTAGAGATGTAAAAATAAGTAAACAGGCTTTACATTTTAATACAATAATAATTATATTCAAGATTTTGCAAAATCAACCCCCGAAGATATTAGATATCAGTTTTGGATAGGACATGGTGGATTTCAATAGAAAACTTATTGATAGTTTTGTAATTATGCCATTTAATATTTAATAGGACAGTTTATTAAAATCTATCAACAAAAGGATAAGCATTGGCTGATTTTACAAATGCTTTAGGTCATTGTTTATTATATGGAGTTCATTTATGGAATTAAAAATTCACTCTCCGTTTAAACTCAACATAAATTTCTATTTAAAATCAACGTGGACAAAGTCGCGGGCAAAAGCTAGTATATTATAAATATGGTAAGAACTAGAAGCCAACCAGCTGCACAAATAATTAATAAATAAAAGAAATTAAGAGCTTTTAACAATGTTCAGTATGAGATTATACTGTTTAGCATGAGTTTAACTTCAGAAAGTACTAGACACTGGTATTTAGGAAGCAAGCCCATTAATGCTTAAATTATCCTGGCTGTGAGTTATAACTTAAGTATACTAACATGGTCAACAGCATAGAGAGGATGGATTATATTGCATCAATGATACTTTCAAAAGAATAGGCTGACCGTCTATTATTCTCCAATGCTAGCCTGAACTCGACTAAAAAAAAAAACCAGGGCTAAGTATCAGGTTAGTGTGTCTTAAGCAGAAAATGGCCATGTGTTGATATTTTCTATTAGAAGAAAACGATTTTTTTCTGTACATATTATAGTTGGATTTAGATCTAACTGTGGTTAATTTAAGCAAAGCTGATGGCTTTATAATTGTGTTGACAAGAACGGCTGTCATAATGGAAAAATATAACCCAATTGAATGAAACCTCCCTAGATATGGAAAGTAATGATAGGTTCAGTGGTTATCAGCTATAATCATTCCATCATATTAAAGCTGGATGTGCAGTGTTACCTCGTGCGAAATACCCCCAGAGGTATAACAATGTGGTGAAAACCTACCTTTGAACCCTGGAAATGAAGTTGAACCTAATGAATGAAAAGGATCCATATAGTAAATACAGTCCAAATAGATTATTTCAGCAAACAGGAAATAGTTCTTTATTTAGAAAATGAAGCACTCCACTCGCCTTCGAAATACTGCTACCTAGTAGAAGTCTGTTGAATATCCTCATAAATACTTTTCAGATTAAAATAAAAAATAAATTAAAATTTTTTTATGGCCTGTGCACTTAGAATCTAACAGCAAACCTCTAGTCACAAAACACACTGTTAATATCCGTATCAAAACTAATGAAAGCTTGACTGTAGGGTAATAATATCAGTAACTAGGGATTGAATTTAATAATTCTACCATTGGAAGTCATAGTGCTTGACCAAGAAACCAATTCTAATATCGACTAATAAGGACTGATTGATCTCAATTAAAGTATTTGCATATCTTAATTGGTATTACAGGTTAATGCCTATTATGTTTGAGTATGGTTTCAATTTCATTATTGAAAAAAAAAAAAACCATTCGCAGGTGTATGTTAAACCCAAATTGCCAACGGCTTTTTTTTGGGCAGATTTCTCAAATTGGAAAATTTCTCTTTTGTGATGTAAGTGTTATAAAAATCTACTTATGATTCAAAGATGTGTTGAATTTAGTTCAACATTGCACTGCAATTAAACATTTGGATATGTCCTTCTGAGATTGACTCAATTTCAACATGAAAAGGCGGTAAATCTGTTTCAATAATTTTATTGTATTCACTCTAAATTACTAAATTTGGCTTTAGAATGCAACTGTATGCTATCTTCTTCCTTTTTCATCATAAAACCAGTTAAATTAGATGTTCCTGTTGAAATATTAAGTATTATACATTTTATATTTCTGTACTGTTGGCAACACTGATCTCCCTACTACTCTCTCTCAGGACAAGGCTTGCACATGTTAGGAATAAAGTGTAAAGGTTATTGTGTAGTTTCTGTAATGGTGTAATAAAGTTTAATAATAAAACTAGAAAAGTGTTCATTGTTAAACCATTTTCTTAATAGTTCCAAGATATGCATGCATTGTATAAACAATCAAAAAGCTTGCAGAATATAAATAAATTATTCATAACTGTAAACTCATAAATAAAACAGGCAATATCTATCATATATCCACAAGAAAGCTGATATTTTCTCACAATCTTACAGTTAATTTTTTAAAATATGGGTGTACAATTAATTTTTTTAATACATTGGTTTTCACTCCTTTGGCCATTATAAAATAAATATATATATAGTGTGATGAATTTTGTGGGTTGAAATACTGTTCAGGGCAGGCGATGGCATCCCTAGTATATATATGTATGTATTTATCTATTAATTAATTTTAATACTTTAATTTGCCTATTATTTTGTTTAGGCAGCTAGGCAACAATTGGAAAGAATGCCAAGAAGACCTACTGGCTCTCAGCTTCATATAACTGCTCCTGTATCAGGCTGTGGTACTTCAATATCGTACATTTCTTCATCTTCTTCAAATGAATCTGTGTCGAACTCACCAAAGCTTTTGTTATCAAGGTGATTAATATTTCATCACTGTTTATTTAAATTATTGTTTTCCTCATTTTGAATTTCCTGCCTTTTAATTGTTAATGTACTATGGATGCATGTATGTATATTGCCTGGTTAAAGCAATTGGTGGGGATTATTGGTATGAATACATTTATGCCTTTTGCAATTTTGTTGGTTTTGCACAAGGCAACTCATGCAATGATTACATGAAAGTACGATTAAGATATTATGTGTAACATATATACGCATAACTTTAGCTGCCTAATTAAACAAAGATAGGTAAAGAAACAATCATGTTAATAGAAAAAAATTAAAAGTAAGTAAAAATGTATTACTAGTTCAAAGTAGTATAATAGCTAAAATATTATGATATTTTTAATAAATTTAGATACGGTATTAAAGAAAAATAGATTTTGGAACAATAAGGTTTATAGAAAAGAAAATTAAATAACTCATATTAAACAAATTAGCTAAAATATCTTCTTATATCTTTAATAAGGTTTATGGTAGGTATTACTGATATTTGTTCATAATTGCCCGAGACTAAATAGCTGGGAAGGCACTCCAGATTTTTTCTTATTTTTATGTAAATATATATAAAACAATATAAATTTTACTTATTATTATAAAATCTGGTGCAAAAGAAATACTATAGTTATTTATTTATTGCACATTAAACTTTTAATCAATCATTGTTGGTAAATGCTGGGTGCGTGCAATTTCTCTTGGCCTCATCAGCCGAGAGTCGCCCGGACTTTGAGGGTTTAGCAGATAAAGGACTGGTTATATGTAAGCCATATTATTGTTAGGCTTGTGCGTTTTTCTACGTATTTAAGTGTGCAAGTAGGAGCATGTGTATGGGCGTGCGTGCGTATGCATAAACATGTAAATATAGTTTCTTTTAACTTTTGGGATATCCCTGACTTTGATATTTCTTTTAATAAGCCCCAAAACATTAGCATTTTCCTTATAAAAAAATCTGATAAATCAATAATCTTTTTTGATAAATTACATAAATTATAAACAATATGTGTTTATGTCTAATCTTCAAACATTATTGAATGATATATAAATGTGTAAATACGTCAAACATAATGAAATAATGATAGTAAGTTCTTAAAATAAATAGCTATATGAATTAAACCAATAGATGTAAATTAACATGAGGATATAAGATTGCTGAACCTTACATTCCGACACTGGCACCTCTGTTAAAGAGTTTTGACGTGACAAAATATATCACAAACATATAACACTTTTTTACTAACTCAATATTTATGTTAAATAAACGTTATAAATAAATAACTCTTATGACATTAACAAATGACAGTATTGTAAAATCTGACCAGGTTCTAGTTCTTAAATAGCACTTACTTCTGCAACTTCTTAAATGATACCTCCTTGTTTAATTTTTAGATAATTTCATGTTGCGACTCTGTTTAAATCACATCTTCTGAGGCAACATCCTTTTTTCTTGTAAAAATCCAATTGCTTCAATTTATGTTTTCAGAAGATCCCACATTTGTATTGTAGTTTATTAATTAAAAACAAAAAAGGCAGTAAACACACTATATACGCAACAATAACAAACAACAAAAGGTTACAACATTACTATAGCCTCTACTGTAATCAGTAGTGGTGCCGCACTGACAGAGAAGTACCAAAAAATATTTATTTCTTTTTTATACTGAACCACACAGCAGTCTAAGACAGGAATCATTGGTAAATATTTTAATATTTTTATCCCTAAGGTATTTTTGACTTTAGGATGAAGTAAATGATTATCTTATGTTCATCTAAAGAGTTTTCTTCACTTATACTGTAAACATTGTAAGCATTGTGCTTGCAGTTGTTAGCCATCTAAACTGAAAAAGTAGGCTCAAAACCTAAATTTATGTCAAGTAGACACTGCTGATCTTTGTTACAAATTTTTCTATATATTTTTTGAATGTCACATTCAATCCTTTCATAATTGACATGCAGTTTTTCATTGTTACTCTGATGTGCCAATCGAACCACTGAATGATGACCCATTTATTTGGTTTGTCCATTTAAAGTTTCAAATAAATGCAAGAATGACTAGTGTGAAAGACACATCCTGTCAGTAGTTGTCTTTTAATGCAATCTTCAATTGTAAAAAACTGTTTTCCACTCCTTGTTTATAACTGTGTCATCATGCTAGCAGTTCTTTGAGTTATAGGTGTTTTTAAATGTAGATCTTCAAACAATAAACAAATAACACTAATTTACAATTAATTTTTTTATATGCATTTTTCTATAGCATTACAAAAAGAAAAGAAGCCTTTTTTTTACTCACCATATTCATTATACTTACATATGAATTAACTAACATTAAATTCTTTCAAACTATATGGATTCCTCCTTCATCATCATAAAAGAGAAATTGTTGTTTTGTAAAATAATTAAAAATCTTTTTAAGATGTATTAACACAACAGGCTTAAGTATTTTAGAGGTGTTCTAATTGTTTGTCTTTCTTGTATTAGATTATTTTGTTTATGTAATTTTTATGGTTTTAATTAAAATATCCAGCTTGATTTATGTGTTTTAATTGTTTTTAAAAATAAGTATTTGTTTAAAAAAATATTATTAATGATTGATTGCTATGCTCAGTAAGATCTAATTTTTATAGACTCATAAAATATTAGTACAGTATCTCAACCATTCATTTAATTTTTAGGTATTTGGAAAAGAATTTATCTGAACCTGAATTAGAAAAGGCTGAAGAAGAAAGAGCTGATCGCTGCCTATTTGTTCGTGATCTGATATTTGGTTCTTTAAGTGAACCACAAGGTGATTTGAATGAAAAAATATTTTCTCTGTTGAATGATGCTGGAAGAAGTTCTACTGAAGTTTTTATGAAAGGCTTTGCATCATCTATTAATCAAGATAAAGGTGATAGTTCTATATCTTTGGCAAATCTGAAACTTTTGAATAAAGATTATACAGGTAGTTCATTAGGCAATGATCCTCAATGTAAACAGATTCAGGATGAACATAGCATTTCTGAGTCATTCCAAGCAGCTACAAATTAACACCAATATTATTCTAGTCCTTTGTTGTAACGTAAAATGATATACATGTGAACACATGACTTGTGATAAGTAAGAATATAATTGAATATGAATTTTATAAGTTAATTTTTTTTTGTAATATCTAATGAATGAACTTGAATGAATGGGATAATAACTATTTACTGGAGTTAATTTTTACGAAAGTTAAATATACGTTCATAAGTATTTTGATGTTTTTTTAAATTTCATTTCATTACTTTTATATCTTCCCTTGTTAAAAATGTAATATGTTTATTTATTTTGACTCATGAAAAATATATTCAAATGTGGTCGTCATGATCATAATCCTTCCCTCTTCTATCACTTTCGTTGTGAGGATCCTGTTTATAGAGTCTGGACCAAGTATCTCTTTCCTGAGCCAACTCTCTCCTTTGGTTCCGGTCTATTCCTCTTCTCCTGAAAGCATCCCTTACGCTGTCCTCCCAGGAGATGTGAGGTCTTCCTCTGGGCCTTTTCCGCTCTGGATGGGTATCATGTCCTCATGGAGATGTCTGAATCACCTTTGTTTGTGTTCTTGTAGATTGTTCTCAGCTAATTTAAGGACGAGATAAACCCATATGGTTGCATTCCCTAACCTATCATGTTTTCTTTCTACTTTTCCCAGATACCTCATTTCCATTGCCTTTGTCTGAATCCTGTGCTTTGAGGTGAGTCCATGATTCCGAAAAGTAAGATAGGATAGGAAGGAAGGTCAATTTATAAACAGCTAGTTTGGTCCGTTTTTGTCACCTCTCTTCTTCCCAAAAAACCCTGTCAGACCTTATTAAACATCTTCCCTGCGAGTTTGATTCTTTGGACCACTTCTTCATCAATTTAGCCGCTTTTATTGAGATCTGCACTTAACTATTTAAAACTCTCAGCCTGCTCTAATCTCTGTCCTGCAATCCTCAATACCCTCATTATCCTTTGGGATTTCTTCCATATTCACATGCATTTAGCCTTTCCCAGGTTAAAGTTCATATTTATTGATCATATTTGTTAATCATAGTTATTGACGCTTATTCCTCTTGGAGTACATTTATGTGATGTTGGAGGTCTTGAGGGAGCGGAGTGGCTCAGTGGTAGAGCACTCAGTTGCAATGCCGGAAATCCTGGTTCGAATCCCGCTGCAAGCAAGACTTTTATCTAAGACTTTTTTATAGTCTGTTTGCAGCTGGAAATGGATCATATTGGATCTAGGACCCTCCTGGGGCTCACACACTCTATAAAATATTATAAAAATAGGGTACCCAAAATAAAGGGGGAAAACTCTGGTGGTTGAGCGTGACCTAGTAGAAGTCACCTCCATGCAGAATCGTTGTCCATGAAAATGTACAGTCTCTACCATGTACTGAATCCTAGACCCATTCACAGGTTGTAGTGGTACAGGTTTTTTTTTTTTTGAGGTCTCGGTTATTGGCAGCTAGTATGATGGGATCGTAGGCCAAACAAGGAAAGTTTGATGGTGTGAAGGTTTCTGTGTCCTTGCTGAAATTTCCTTATCAGCTTTTCCCTCCTTAGTGCCAAGTCCAAAACTATGATAAAGATTAAGGGACTAGAGCTACAGCCCTGGTGGATACCCAATGTCTCAAATTCCTTTGAAATGTGGTCCCTAGTTCTAATCACATTCCTCATCTTTTTATAGAGACTCATTACAGCCAAGGTTGTTCCACGGTCTATGCCTCCTTCAGACAGTACCCGCTTTATGTCATCTTTACTTACTCTGTCAAAAGCCTTTTGGAGATCCAAGAAGCAGATGGAGAGCTCTTTTTCTTTTTCAACAGTCTTTTCTGTTATTTGTCTCATTGTGAAAATGAGATCCTGTGTGCTTCTCTGATTTCTGAAGCTGAGCTGTTCTTCTCCTAGCTAGCAATCAACTTTAGTTCTCACTATTGTTCCTAGGATTCTAGAATAATCTTTTTCTGACATACTGAAATGTGATATCCCCCAATGGTTGCTGCACTCCCGATTGCCTCCCTTCTTGTGAATGGACACGATCATCGCTACTTCCCAGTCTCTGGGGATTCGCTTCTCCTTCCAGACCAGGTTCAAAAGATGGAGGATCATCTCTTGGGCTTTGTAGGCCTTGTACTTGATCATTTCTGTGCTAATTTCAACAAGTCCTGCTGCTTTGCCTAGTTTTGCTTTTCCAATGGCTTGTTGGAGTTCTTTTTCACTGATGAAGTTGCCTCGACCCAAGCCTCTTCCCATCTTTTTGAGTTACGCTTGACTCAAGGTCCTTTCCTTCCAGCAGGTCTTTAAAATATTCTCTCCATCTATCTATGATACGTTCCTCATGCCAGGTGATACTGCCATTCTTATCTCTGATTCCTTTCAGGGAAGTTAGCCGATCCTTCCTTGTTTCTTTGAGCATTATGTAGAAGACTTTCTGATACTCTTTAGCATTTTCCTCCAGGTTCCGACTGAAATCCTCCCAAGATCTTCGGTAGTACGGTAGACAGTCGGGATTTTAGACTCGGGTAGTTCTTCCAAGCTGCTTTCTTATCTTGGATCGCTTTTTTAAAATCTTCAGTACACCATTCAGTTACTCTTGAAACCACACCCAACACTTAACTCACAGCAGACCAATTTCGCTGTATCCAGGAAGATCTTTTTAAAAACTGACCAGCCCCTATCTATCTCATCACAATCCCATGTTCTGTCACCATCTAATGCCATTCTTTCCAATTCTTGGAAATATATAGCCATTTCCTCCTCTAAGCGGTAAAATTTGATGACTCTTTTCTTGGCGCTTCTGTTTCCTTTGTGGTTTTCTTTTTTTCCAGAGCCTGTTTACCAAAAAAGAGATAATAATCACTTCCTATTTCGAAACCTCCTTTGAGCCTCGGATCCCATAAGTTGCAGACCTCTTCCCTCTTTACCAAAACATAGTCTATTATAGACCTTTCATTCTTGCTTGGTTCCTCTCTTGTGTATCTATGTTTTTCTTTATGAGGGAAGGGTGTATTCGCTACTGTGAGGTCATTATCCTCACAGAAGTTCAAAATTCTTTCTCCATTATCATTTAGGAAGTTTTCCCTGTATCTTCCTTAAGTTCCAGGCCTCTTCATATATTCGCAATCAACTCACCTGTCTAATGCACTATACACTGTCTAGTTATTGCTAAAATTATTCTAACTTTACACTATATTCAATATAGAAGATCTATAATAAGAATCCATAACAATATTTTAAGGGTGATTTGTACATATAATTTGAATGATAACATTATCATGACAATCATTTTATTTAAACATAGGGAAAAACATATTTAGAGTGCAAGAGAAGTGAAGAGTACAAAGCTTAAACTTATATTAAAATGATCTTCACAGGCATAACAGTCTGTAGAAGGAGCCAGGTTATCTTTTCTTCTCATCAGAGGAAACCACTTTTTTCTTCTTATTGGATCCATGGGAACTTAAAGGAACAGTTTATCTGGGGTTGATTTTGGCACACAACAGCATTTGTAAGATACATGATAAGTGATTTAAGCTATAAATCTTTCAAAAATTATAAGGAAAAGTAGCGAGGTAAACTGACAACAAGCCTGATGACGTCACATTATATCTTATCAAAACTAACCGTTTTGGTGCGAAATTCACTATAACACGCGAAAAACAGAAAATTTTCGAAGTAAAAAATTTCATGTTTAAAAAAATATTTTTTCATTAAAATTAGCGGTAGTCCATTATTTAAGGTTGATACATTTCATTGAAACGATTGTTGAAAATCACCTTGGTTGTCCATTCTCATACACATACATGTATAATTTTATTAGTACAAATACTGAAATATTTTGGGTTTAAAATTATACTTGAAAGCCAGAAAAATTATAATATAAATTTGTATCCTAAATGATCCGATTCGTTTGGGTGGACGTATTGTATGCTATGAACTATAGTTTTTTTTCGCGACGAAACTCGCATTTAACATAGATGGAACCCCCTAAAAAAGTAAATAAATTGTATTTTATTGGCTGAAAGAGGGGGCATAAACATTTTGTACGTTATTCATTTTTAAAAAAATGTGTTTTCGGTTAGTTCTATAAATTCCACTCCAAGCAATTTCAATAAGTATTGTGTTGTGATATGTAAAGAGAGAATGTATGACAGGTAATTTGATGAGGAAGGTTATGTATTGAGAAATGGTTATATGGAAGTAATGATTGTTCAGTGTATTTAGAAGATTATTTTGTATAATCTTGTTTAAGTGTTTGTGAATAAAGTTTAGCTTGAACTTATTTTCCGTTTATTCATTTATAACAGATTATGAGACTTAATGCAATCTAAATATGAAATAAAGATGTGTTTTAAATGTGAAGATAGTATTGTGCTACGAAGGAAAGGCAATTATGAGGTTGGGAAGTTTCGAATCGAGGTAATTACTGAGGGCCAGAAAGACAAAAGAAAAAAAAAATTATTGTCTAATCCGTGAGTGAAAGCAAAGTAAGAAGATCACGCATTGTTTAGAAGGTATTTAGATGAAGAATTAACCAATTTGCCTTTAACTGAACATGTATCTCTAGACGAAAGAGAATTAGAAGAATACATAAATTAAAAGAGTTAATTTGCAATCCAAAACTTGGTTTCAAAGATAAGTAAAATAAAATAAGTATAAATGAATAAAAACCGATTAATAAAAATAAAAGTAAAATGTTGAGATGACTATTATATGACGTTCAGCTGAACACATCTAGGGCACTAGGCTTGCTAATTGTCACTGGCGGGTGATCGTATAATCAGTGTCTACACCTGATTCTACCTCTATTAAACCAAACGTACTTATTTTTTGCAGATACTTCTGCCTTGCTAACCAGCAGAGATGTTTGTTGGTAGATGTCATTGCTTCGCTAACTTAGACGCTGTGCGCTTCGTTGTCTCATCAGCCTAGGAGTTGTGTTGAGAAGTCCCTTTTAATTTCCCTCTACCGAACTAATTCGTCCCTATGGGTTTGTCATACGAATCTGGCGATGACTGGGCCAGAAGCACCTTTTTGTCTTGCCCTGAGTCACTCTGCGTGGTCAAGATGTTCTGGACATAGTTCAACGCCAAGGCCTGCCCCGACGCTTAGTATCGTGCCTTCTATGGTCTCTCCTTGCTTTTTTTGTATGGGAAGAATGGTATTCTTCAGCCGAGCCTCTTCAGCGTGATTTAGGCGACCGTCTAGAACGGACACTTTTTCTTTTAATGATTTATTCTCCAAAGTCTATTTTTCCAACTGCTTCTCTTTCATTTGCTCTTCTAAAGGTTTTTTTTTTTCAGTAGTCTACCATTATTTTTGAAAGATAGCTGTGACTGTTTTTATAGAGACTCTTTTATTACTTTTAGCACGTCAATAGATTGCAGCTTGGCCTTCATCTCTTTTAACTCCTCTATGAGTGTCCGTAACATAGTTATCACATTAGTAGGCTCAGATATTATTTAGAAGGTTATTTTCTACCAGCTTGTTTTTGTTTTTCTGAATAAAGTATAGCTTCAGGTTATTTACCTCTGTCATTTATAACATAATGATTATTTGGATGTGCTTTGTTAAATGACGATTTTTTAAAAATTATAACGTTTTCGTAACGATTTAGCCAATTTATTTGAAATAAATTATTTTTTAAAATTATTTTAAAACGTAACTGTGAATCCTTAATCATTATGTTACTGAAATAGGATTATCTACTTAAATAATATAGGTATACTTTATTTGTCTAAAACATATTTTTTCAACCAGTTTCAACTAATTCAACTAATTTTTCTTTGACTGATCTTTTTCTTGTTTGTACAAATTCCAAGTTGTTCCTCTATTTCACGTAATTGCTCCTTAAATCGTTTACTTGCTTCAGTTTTTTTTCTATGCATGGTTTGAAGATATTGATTCTCCAGGTCACCCAGTGGAATATGTACTAATAAATTTTCTGGCCTTCCACCCTTTGGATTTTTTTTCTGATAATCCCATACATATCGATAAACAGTTTTCATGTACCGCATTCGTATTTCTGTTGGTAATTGTGGGAATTCTCTTCTTTCCTTTGTGTTCGAAATGATTGGTGTATCCAGTAAATCTAATGGACAGTATTTAGCGTTGTGTTCTATTGTCGACAATAGCACATCAGAATCATTAGAATCTACACTTTTCACTTCCAGCAAAATAGGTGGCAAGAGAGCCTTGGGGTACGATATCCTTTTTTTAGGTTTCGGAATTGCAACTGGAGTCCATTCCCATAA
The DNA here is from genome assembly GCA_037127475.1 of Arma custos. Classification (NCBI taxonomy): domain Eukaryota; kingdom Metazoa; phylum Arthropoda; class Insecta; order Hemiptera; family Pentatomidae; genus Arma; species Arma custos. The sequence goes on from CM073761.1 coordinate 98,111,159, forward strand.
AAATTTGTATTCGTCTTTTAGTTTTAATTCATAAACAACGTTGCCAAATTCATTTCTAAATAATGTAAAACTGGGTGGTAGAGATTTCAAAAAAGCCTCCTCTTCTACAGTTAAGTTTTGCTCACTTGAATTACCTGGTGGTTCAACGATTATTTCAAGTGGTTTTTTTCGTCTAAAATTAATGCGTTGTCGTAGGCAAAATTTTTTTATTTCAGCTAATAACTCGTAGCTAGGGAAAGACCTCAATGATTGTTCGTCCGGTGATATTGTATCAAGTGTTTTCAGTATTATATCCTCCTCACTTAACACTTGTTCTTTTTGTTCACTACAAATAAATATAAAGTTTATGTGTGTTTATATATATATTTAAAAGTTAAGTCCTATACCAACAATATTCACCTTAATCCTAAAGAGCTTATATGTAAATAAACCAAAGGTACATATGTAGGATTACGAGAGCAACAAAGTCAGTTATCAATCAGAGTTCGTTGTGTTCATTTGAAACCTTTCTTTTTTTTTACTTTTTCCTCTCGATAAACTTTAACTGGTGCCGAAATCGGCGGGACAGTGCGAAAAGAAAAATCGCGGTAAATTAATTTTTTTTCTTCTTGTTTTATTTTGTGCATTGAGTAAGAAAAATGCCCTAGCCCGGACTAAGACATTCTGAGACCAGCGATGCTCACAGAAGAATCTCAACAACCAGCACCACAACCACCTCTAGAACCACAGGAACCATTAAACTCTGATTTCCCGATTCTGTCGACTACGGGAGAAAATTAAATTTTTACAGATGCAACTGCTTCCTATAAAAAAATATATTCAGAATAGATATATAAAAAAATAAAAACCTATAAATGTAAATGGTAGGAAGAAAAAACTAAATTGTGTCTGTCGATGCGAATTTCAATATACAAAATTTATGGTATCTACTATTTTATTTATTAATATTGAGCGAGTAAGTTCGTCGGGTCGAATAAAATAAGTTTCGAGGGATTTCATAAGCCTACTATCTTTCCATGCTTATATCAATTTACAGGACCCACCACCCGTAACGGAAACAACCGTATAAGGGCCTTCATACTTAGGGTTCAGTTTAGCTGCAAGTTTATCAGCTGCCGAAGATTGCTGAAACCTCTTCTTTAAGATCTGGTTCCCCAGGTGGAAACGATCTTTTTGGCGTCTTAAGTTGTATCGACTGCTCTGATTTATACTTGCCTTCAGAGAGTTTTCCCCGGCTGTATGATGAACTGTTTGACAATACTTTTCATGATAAAGCAGCGGTCACTGTGTTCAGTTTGCCCTTACGATATTCCACCTTGCAGTTATAAGGCTGCAAGCGAAGAGCCCATCTAGCCAAACGACCTGAAGGGTTTTTCAAATTCAGTAGCCATTTAAGACTGGCGTGGTCAGTTATAACAGTGAACGGATAACCTTCCAAGTAATGCCTATTGTTCTCGATACCAAACAGTACTGCGAAGCATTCCTTTTCGGTTACGTTATAATTCCTTTCAGCCGAACTTAAGGTACGAGAACCAAAAGCGATGACTCTTTCTTTGCCATCTTGTATTTGAGTCAAGAACGCTTCAAAACCGGTGTCACTGCGTCGGTCTATAATTGAGAAGGCTGTTCAAAGTCAGGTCTGGCTAATATTGTTGCTTCAGTCAGTGCCAACTTCACAAAGAAATGCATCTGGTATGCAAGAGGTTACTTTTAATTTATTTTAGAGAATTATAAAACTATACTCAGCTAAATCAGACAGTGTTTTTAGAACGTATAGGGTTAGTGGTATCATATTTACAGAAAAAAAGTCACTTTTTAAAAATATAATTTTTTAATATGAGTAAAAATTAATGAATTAATTACTTCGCCCAAAATATCTTAGTGCTTATCTATTAAATTAATCTTGAAATTATTAACTTTATGGAAGCGGTTTTGGTTGCCAAAACTTTACACGTTTTGATTTTTCTTGTAAATGGTGCAATGTTTTTGGTGTCATTGAAGACTTGAACAATGCAATGTCGATATAATATTTTAGATATTTACGTGAAGTTTTAATTTTCTTCGGTATGTGAAGGTGTGCCATTTAACCCTCACCCGGTGTTGATTGTCACAATTTGCAAAAACTCTCATAAATCTCATAATAAAAACTGAGGAAACGGATTCTTATTGGATAACAATATAGAAGGGCAATAATAAATGGTACAAGAATAAACAAAAACTCAACATCTGAACATTTTAATTTTTGTACACTTTGAGAAAGCCATTCAGAAATATTTTATTCCAATTTTTTAATATTTGCCTATCATCATTCTCGTTGATGTTTTTTAAATTGAAATTGTAAAGACCTTTCCCCAAATAATTTATTAATTATAAAAAATATTCGTGGACCCTTAAGGGGTCTTAAAGTGGATCCTTAAGGTGTTTGTACTGACTTAAATAAGTCAGTACAAACACAAAGTTTAACAATGGAAGCCCAAAGAAAAAGTATATTCTTAAAACATATATATATATATATATATATATATATATATATATATATATATATATATATATATATATATATATATATGTGTGTGTGTGTGTATATATACATAAAATATTATTACATGCAAATTGTACTTATATCTAATATAAGCCTTGTACAGAAGAGAGCGGGAGAGGCGATCGGTGCAGCAATCAAAGAGAGAATGGGATGAGAACGAAGACGGAAGCTGTCATTCCCACTTCGACACGGCGCCACCCCTACTCTCGACAAGACAAAAGTGGGGTGAAAATATAAACATTAAGAGGTCTTAACAAAGACAGGAATTGACCTCTGGTATAATAATATCTGTACACAATCATACAGTGCTCGTTAATACGTTCCTACATTCTTATCTATCTATGGTACATAGGTGAACGGATAATGTAAACAATAGTTGAATACAGATACAATACTTATATAAATACTTCAATACGTAATTAAACTACATACATTAAAATAATTAGGCTCCTTACTGTTTTATACAAATGAAATTACAGATAATAATTTATAATTAAAACTAAAGTTATACAATACTAATAAACGTAGTAAATACTAATCAATTCACTAAATAAAAATAATATATAAATATATATGTGGATCACCACAAAATAATACCACATTAATCATAATCGTAAAATCGTATAACATTGCAAACATGTTGACGAACCAACTCCAAAATGGTTACAAAACCAAAGCTGCTTCCAAGATCCAAAAAAGCAAATATCGAGAAGTTATTTCAGGAGACTATTACATTGAAATTTCTTTAAAGGGAATAAATACAATATGTGATAAGAATTGAAAAGTTATCTGTTATGCGAATTTTGTAAGAAAAAAAAAAGAAAGCTGTAGAAATGATTCCGTTTTATAAACGTTTTCACTGTTCCATGAAAGCTCATAGAAATTATAAACTACCTAATGACATTTTGTAGAATAGGGCGTCATATGGTGAAAAAGTGGCATATTAGCTGGCTTGGCTGATCTACCCTTTAAACTAATCAGTCCCTCTCAACTCACTATTTATTAAACAAATTAAAAAAAAAATTAGGTGTGGCTGTGTCATGGAAACGGCCGTGTGTTGAACGTGAATAAGTTTACGTAACGGGTAATATTTTGTATGTATTCAGAAAAAATCAAGTAAACGAAGAATTACTGTGTTACAATGTAGCTTTATTAATTATAAGTCTGTGATACGAAAAGTACGACAAAATAGCATATAAGTTGCATTGAGGTTTCCGGTTAACGTTAAATCAATGTAGGTATTGATTTCTATTACCTAGACCTAAGTAGTTTGAGAAGTTTCGATGTGAGGCAAATTGAGCTCGCTGAGCATGAAGCCGGACAATAAGCGGTCTTGCGTGACATTAACATTAAAGTCTCCGTCTATCATAATCGGTGTAGTAAGAGCAGGCTCTTAGTGGGGTATATTTTTAGCGATGTTTTTGGAATAATTTAATAGCGATAGGAGCATAAACAGATTAATTTCTGCTACACTGTGCCCTGATGAATGTACAAACCTCCGAGTATGAATCTCGCTTATTGCCACATAGTCAGATACATCTATGATGAAATCGGTAGATATGTCTTCTGAGTGCGCCACCAAAAACCGTATTAAAGGCGGTGGTAAGTATAAAACAACGCTGATCAAGAGTGCTATCACAAAGCTTTTTTACTTTGGCGACTGGTGTCGGCAACAGATGTTCGACTAATCTTTGGTACTCATCTCGTATCTCTGTTTACTGTACGAGACCCCTGACCAAATCCGCTGTAAAACTTGATCCCGTTTCGGGGATTGATCATATAAAGGCCGTCTAACGAACTGACGCGACTCAAAGCGACATAAACTAATTGATTTTGGCTCTGCTTGACTCAGTCATATGGTATTGCTACCATTCGATTGCTCTTGAGAAGCCTTTTTGCTTTTCGAATCATATAAATAAATTAAACTATATACTGATATAACAATATAGTCAAAAGATATACTGATTGGTAATTTCGATACGCAGCAAAATAAATTCTTCGATCTTATATTGAATGATAATAGTTGACCTTGATAATATATGTGGAAGAAAGTGGTCCGGTTTTTTTTTCGACATTCATCCGGGTTCAACTTCACTCACTATTTTTATTTTTAATTATATGTTTACTCTACCACATATCATTGTCTTTTTACATGTATTTTAGTCCAATATAGCCCATCTATTGTAACTTACTTATCTCACTTCGTATACAACTTTTAAATGTTTTTTTAATATCAACTATGTTCTCCTTGCTCACCATTTCTTACCATTTATTACACATTTTACTACATCAATCATTTATAATATTTCATGAACATTCTGTATACATCTTCGTCCCCATTGGCAGTTAACAGTATCCCTCACTTCCATTACTTATCATCATTGTTTCTTATTAACATTTTCATTTTTATTACACTATCTATTTATATTCTATTTATTTTATATCCTATGCCTATGTATTTTTATTACTTTATTTATTATTTACTTTATTTATTACATACTGGATTTTTTATAATTTTACAATTTTTATTTCTTACTGTTACCTTGGGGGAGGGGTGAGGGAGGACACATGGGGAAACTGGGTGAAGAAATAAACCCCACACATTTATCTATCAACAAACAAACGCTAATATATTGGAATAAAAGTTACATTTACCATAATGAAAATAAAACTCTAATTTAACATAAGAATCACCCTCAATAATATTACTTAATAATAACATATGAACGAGACTCATACGCCTGATTCTCCATCAATACTCATAGTCCCTAAATCCATTAAAATAATAATAAAACAAGTTCCATCATATATAACCATCATTAAACCCTTTATCTATAACAATAATTCTATGCACTAATAATTACAACGTCAACATTCCCTATCAGCACTCATTATCTTATAACCATTAATAACATTAATATTTTACAATTAAACCTCCATCCATCCTCCATAACAGTATCCCTTATAACAATAATCCTATGCACTAATAATATTTACAACGTACTCATTACCTCATAACCGCTAATAAACACCCTAATTCTGTTATAAAACATTTTTCAGAATTCCATATTACATGGCAGTTACAACTCAATTATCCACCATCATTAATCCTTATCTCATATCCGCTAATTTGACAATTTCCAAATAAAACTAGATCTATCATTTATAACAATAATCATAGGCACTAATTACAACTTAAACATTCGCCTCAGTATTCATTATCTCATAACCATTAATAATTTTCCAAACAAAACTAGATCTATCAATTATAACAATAATCCTACGCACTAATAATATTTATAACGTACTCATTTCCTCATAACCGCTAATAACCACCATAATGTTATTACAAAACATTTCCCATAAGTCCATATACAACAATGACGATTACAACTAATTTATCCACCATCACTTATCCTTATCTCATAACCGCTAATAACATAATAACTGCCCTTTAAAACCAGTTCCCTCTTTTCCAACCACAACTCTATGTGCACTAATACTTATAGAAAGATTCCTATCTGTTTTGTGGCCAAACGCGACGATTGTTAACGAAATAATTACTGGCTCTATCTTCAACTGACCACCCATTGGCCTCACCCCAAGTCTAGTCAGACTACAGTAAATAGAGAATATAATACCTTTCTCTGGTTTCTTGCTCCGGAACCAAGGCTTCTCGCTAGTACTTGCGTTCACTCGTTTCCAGCCCCCCATCTTGTGAATTCCCCACCTGCCGTCGGCAGAGGTACTCTTCTTCTCTGGGCCACGAGAGGAAAACCGTCGGGTACTTAAGCTTCTCCGAGCTGTCGTCAGCATTATTACTTCTTCGTCTGACAGGTGCTGCCCCTGGTGGTCATCATTATCCCGAAAATCTAATAATTATATTTAAAGTTCCCAAGATTCTAACAGAGTCGTGAATTTTTCGGTGAGAACCGCTGAGCCATTTCCTGCCTAGGTTGACATCGGAGTTATGAACCGCTTGGCTCAGCGTCTCCACAAACAGACGCCACCTTCTACTAAGAATTAACTTTTAATAAAATATTATTAAAACTAAATGTTAAGGACCTACAATGCCTTTAACCAAAACCTTATACAAAGAAAATGTATGTAATTAGTCACAAAAGAAATAAACTTAGCAAATCTTATTTGGCATAGGATAGCATATACCTACATATTAATGTACAAATTCCTTACAACATAAAGTCTTTTTAAAACCTATTTGTGAGAAGAAGCAAATAAATGCTAATCATTTTTTATAATACGTAAAACTAAAAATAAACTTTTGATCTCAAAGGATAACATACTTCTTTTTGATCACAAAGTTGAGAGTTCAAAATTTGTTAACACACATTACTTTCATTACATACATCTAAATTCGCTAACATTTTTAGCATTGAACAAAAGCTGTAATTAATGCACATTAAGTAACTATCTATTTAAAAAAAACTTTCTCAGCCCGTTACATTACTGTATTTCTTATCTTTTTTTATTTTTAATTTTTATTTCACTACTAATACCTCATACCCAGGTGTTTTAACTTCAACATTTACCTATTTTAATATTCAATTTTATTTTTTATCTTTATTACTTAATTCTTTAATTTTCAACACTTTCTGTTTTATTCTTTATTATGTATTTTACTACTTTCCTGGCACTTGGTTGTTAATACTTTACACTCATACATTTTAACCTTGGACCACTTTCTTCCACAAATTCTTTGATCCTTAAGCTATCCAGTGGTCTGATTGAATTTTGGATGGAGATGAAAGAAATGTAGCTGCAACACCAGACTGTATCCCCCGATTTTGTTATCATTGGTTTTTATTTTTTTTATTTTAGCAATTTTAAAGACGCATTCACGTCAAAAAACACTGTAAGAGCTCCAATGAGAATGTTGCATCGTGGAGCCGGGTTGGGAAATCATACATCCGTCCTACCATCTCCCATCGTTTGTCCTGGGGCTACGGATTGATTGAGATAAAAAGTATTTTTTTTATTATGATTATTAAATTGTAAGAGAATATCAGACAAGAATTTAATTTTTTCGAAGGTTGCGCTAGTAAGAAAATCCGCTTAAAACAACTATTTTACACTTGCTCATGCAATCGTCAACTTCATCAATAATGAATCATTGAGGTAACTAGTCCAAATGTACCTTCCTTCCAATGAGGGGCAAGTGTTTTAACTAGGAAGCAATAAACTAAATCACGGTACCGAAAAGAGACTGATAGGTAGTTATTAAAATCTAAAGCTAACTATCCCATCATTACCTTAGTACTGCTAATGTCACTCTTGGGTGATCTTTTCCGACCAATATTTTCTTCCTTTTTGATATCGGATGTTAACCTCTAGTAACTTAACTTAGCCCCAGGAGAGAATTGACCCAACAACGTTCTGAACTGGATACTCGATAGAATACAAGGCACATCTTTTTTTATTCGCGTATCCAAAACTCAAAATGAAACTATTTTAATAAGTTTTAATTATATTCAGAAATTATTTTATTAAACTATATTTGATAAAGTTGTGAATAAAAACAAAATATCTGTCCTGAGGTAGCATTTCCTTTATCCAATTTTGGTTTTGAATTGTAATTATTAATGTAGGTATACAACTAGATAGCTGTATCTGAAAACATTTTGCGAGAAAAAAAAATCATACTTTGAAGAAATCTGATATTTCAAAATAAAGAATATTTCGAAAAAAATTAGAGAATAGCTGTTTTCTAGATATTAATTTTAGATTGAGCCTTCCGCATTATCATGTGTAATTTTTGTACATTATGATGCTTTGTTTATTTTTCTTTAAACCAAGAAATATTAATCTGAATGAAACCTAATCATACTTAAGTTTTATAAATTTGATTTCTTTCAATGCATTTTCTAAGACAGGCGTCTCATTGAATCCCATCCTTTTACAAGAGCGGTCAAGTGAAGAAATTCTGGAAGAAAAAAATGTTTTCTTTTAAATAAAAACTAGACTTATATAAATTAATTCAGAAAAAATACTAATCATAACTGATAAAATAGAATCAGCTTAGTTAGGTACACCTACGTTGTTCTCCGTCTTGGGGGTGTTTCAGCGGATGGGCACGTATGGTACATTTCTAGATGCCGTCTGAAACAAATTTATAAACATATTGCTGTATTTTGGGTGATATCAATATCTTTCATTTATTCTATTTATTTTGGGATGCCAGAGTAATGATTTATGATAATTACTTATATTATTATTTATTTTAATGCCCTAACTTTATTTAAAATTGGATTATAGGCTTTCTGCCTGGGTGCCGTAGTTCTTATAACCGTCCTTTGCTCATTTTGTAAATTTGTATTTCTTTTTATAAAAACGCCTGGCACGATACATAGTATTATACAGGGTGTCCCGAATTTAAATGGCAAAACTTCAGGAACTTATAGGGGACCGAAAAACTTAGACAAAAAGTCCTTTAGAGATTTGTTCGTTTTTTCTTAGTTTTAGAGAAAATCGCAAAAAAAGAAACAAAACAAGTTTTCATTTTTATACTTATTTATTTACATTTATATTTATGTTATGTTCGTTTTAATGTAAATATTGCTCAAAATGTTGTCCTCTTGCATCAATGCAAGCATTACATCTAGCACTCACTTGATAAATTGCGGCTAAACATTGTTCTGATGATATTTGGTGCACTGCATCTATGATTCGGTCTCTTAGTTGCTCTCTTGAGTTGATTGACACCGAATACACTTTCTGCTTCAAGGTTCCCCATACGAAGAAATCTATGGGTGTCATATCAGGTGATCTGGGTGGCCAAGGTACTACTCCTCCACGACCAATCCATCGTTGTGGATAATTTATATCCAGCCAAGCTCGAGCAACTCTGATATACTGAGCTTGAAATCCATCGAGTTGGAACCACATTTCAATCCGCTGTTGTAAGGGAATGTCATCCAAATAATTAGAAAAGTCGTTCTCCAAAAAATGTGTAAATGTGATAAATGCGTAAATAGTATAAATGCCAAACGTTAATAGCAAATTCATGTTGAAACCTATTCTCTCTAATAGCTCTGGGATTTTCAAGAGCCCGTACATGATAATTTCTTTGATTAACAATTCCTCCTCTTGTAAAGGTAGCTTCATCGGTCCATATAATTTTTAATGGAAATAAATTATCATCGCGAATTTTTTCAAGAAACCAGTTACTAAAATTCAATCTCTTGACATAATCTTGAGGTAATAAATTCTGAACTTCTTCTTCTTTTGAAGATGGTATGGGTAGCGATTATCACCTTTCAAAGTTCGCCAAATTGCTTGCCGCGATATTGCAAATGCAGCAGATGCTCTTCGGATGCTAGTCTCAAGATTGTTATCGAAGTGGCGTTGGACACAATTTCTTCTCCGATAATCTGCTCTTACTGCTGCCTGGAATTGGTCGCCTTCATTACGTATTAAGAATGACCCAGTCTCTCGTAGTCTATTAAAAGTTAACGAAAAGACTCGTCGATTAGGCCCTCTTCTATTTGGAAATCGGCGCGCATACTCCCGCACCGCTTCTAAAGCATTACCGTTACAGAAACCATACACAAAAATCATTTCAGCGTATTCAACATTAGAATATGTATGCGGCATTGTGGCTGATGCTATTCACACAAAAATATCTGAGTAACTGACTGAAGACTGATTTAGGAATTATAATCCTAGAAGGAAGCCAAAATGTAAACAAATAAAAGAATGTAAAGGATAACATTAAGTGTTTACATATCTCACTGCCTCGCCTGACGAACTTTGAAAGGTGATAATCGCTACCTGCAACATTTTTGTTTTGTTTCTTTTTTTGCGATTTTCTCTAAAACTAAGCAAAACGAGCAAATCTCCAAAGGACTTTTTGTCTTAGTTTTTCGGTTCCCTATAAGTTCCTGAAGTTTTGCCATTTAAATTCGGGACACCCTGTATGTCATCCAATATATATATTGGTTTTCACTTTTCTTGACTGTTATGGAAATAATATAATATTTAGATCTTGAGTTTTAGTATTTTATTTCTTTATTAATTTCTTAGGCAAAAATGTGGAATGCTTCACGATTTTGCGTGTCATCCATGCGTGAAGCGTTCCACATTTTTGCCTAAGAAATTAATAAAGAAATAAAAGACTGAAACTCAAGATCTAAATATTATATATATATATATATATATGTAAAAGATGCCCGAATTTAAATTATGATAAATCAAATATATCAATATCAATGAATCTCGCTAAATTGGAAAGATAATTTTATGCCATTAATATTTTAATATTATTACGGCCATGAAGCCGCCGGGCGTAGCTGACGAAATCTGGATGTCTGATGATCGCACACTTTTCGCAGCGATTGTGACCGTATTTAATTAACTGAATTTTGTCGTCAAAGTGTTCTAAATTTTTGGGATATACAAGTGATTTGACATACCCTCAAAGAAAATAATCGAATGGGGCTAGATTGCATGATTTCGGTGGCCAATTATCAAGACCAATACGTGAAATTATTTGTTCATTTACTGTTTCTGTGAGTAAATTAATTGTATAGCACGTTGTATGGCTTATGACTCCGTCCTGTTGGTGCCACATGTCTCCAAAATTAATGCTATTTAATTTAGGTTCATAAAAGTTATTTATAATGTCTCTATATCGTGTACCCACTATCTCTATATACTTTTACCCAACATTCTGCCCAACTTCGTCTTTGAAAACATTGTTCAAATCGTTCTGTGATTTTTGAATTTTCCCCTTTTGTGTCGAAATATAAGAAAGATTTTGGGACCATATCGATGCGCTTGACTGTAGAGGTGCTTGAGCTTTGAAATGCTCGTTAATTTGATTAATGTATTTAAATCGTATATCTCTGAACTGCATTGAATATTTTAAGAAATATGGGGATAAATCAACCGTAAGACCTGGTTGTCGATTGTTGTGGATCCAGCGTTTGATTTTAAGAATATCTTTGTCACCAATTTTGTATCCTCAGCGTCAACTCATTTTGGACGCTCATCGCGTCGAACTCCATTGCGTCTCCTTTATTCTCTTTTTCTCTGGGCAGCGCAGAGACGATTCGGCACTCATTATGAAGCCACATTGCATTTAAAGCTTTTTTGTGATTTACCAATACAAATGCCTCAGTGCTTCTCGAAAAGCCTTTCAGCTTTTTGATCGTATTAAACTAATTTTATTGTTTCAAGCTGATGACTCGTATCGGATCGTCGAAAGAGTGTGAGTTGCTCTTTTCTAACTTCTTTGTCTTTCTAGGTAGCCTTCTGGATACCGGTGTTCCCTACTGCGGAGATATAATTGGTAGCACCCGCATCCCGCACCTTTGGTTGCTTGAACAACCATCAGCTATCTTTCATTATTTTATCATTCTCGAAGAACAACATATCTTCGTGTGGGTCGCTGCCTTTATTTATTTTCCTTAGTGTGTTCTGGTTCTCCTGTGTTTCCTTTCGGTGCTATGTCTTCCGCCAGTTGCTAGAAGTGACTACTCAGTGAGTCAATCGGAGGTCGGGTATTTCCGGCTTCTATCAATACTCGGTCAAGCCCCCCAATTTCCACTACTGAAAAAAATCATATCTGCTAATTTGGTGAGCCAAGCCATACTATTTTTCATTTTTTCGAAATCTATCCTACTTGCGTTTGGCTTGCTCCAAATCAGCTGACCTCATTAAAACCACATTGTAGTTTTGCGGTCTAACCCATGTCCTTAGCCTGCAAATATTTACACATATGATAAACTGACCTTAAATATTGCTTGAGTACTTACAATCTCTTACTCTAAATAAAAAGGTGGTTTGGAAGATTCTCGCAATCACCGCTAGATGTCAGTGCTAAAGCAACGAGGTTCCCGCGTGAACATGTGGCGTGAGTGGTAGTGACGACTCTTTGCTGTTGTTTTTTGCGTAGTGATTTGTCACAATGGAAAAAACTGAGATTCGCGCAGTGATTAAGTACTTTGTAAAGAAAGGTCTGAAAGCAAAGGAAATTCATGCCAACTTTCAGAACACACTGGGGGACTCTGCTCCTTCTGTTCCACTGTTGCCAAGTGGACCAGCGAGTTTAAATTTGGTCGGGAGAGCTTAGATGATGATCCGCATAGTGGACGTTCAAAAATTGCTACGATTTCAGAATTTATCGCAAAAGTGCATAAAAAGGTCTTGGAGGATCGTTGACTGAAGGTGCGAGAGATTGCTGAAGCTGTAGGGATGTCTTCTGAACGGGTATATCAAATTTTAACCGAAGATTTTTGGAATGAAAAAATTATCCGCAAGATGGTCATGGCCATTGGATCATCATGACATTGGATCATAAACGCACCAGATTGGAAATGTCCGAACAAAATCTGGCCCGTTTTCAGCGCAACCAACAAGATTTTTTGCGCCGGTTTGTGACTACAGATAAAACTTGGGTCCACTACTTTTACTGGTTTGGCAAGGAAAAAAGTCATCTTTCATCTAGACAACGCCCGCCCGCTCACAAGTGCTATTGACATGGCAAAAGCAATTTTACGATTTTAAACGCTACAATTTTAAATTTAAAAAAGCAACTATGCGTATACAATAGAAATTTATATCACAAATACCTTGTTTCCAATATTTCACGATTAATATGGTACAATCTATGTTTGAGTTTACGTATGTTAATATCTTCATAGCTTGGAGGTGAGGATTTTTTCAATGGAAGCCTACAAATAAAAATTTATTAAGAGTAATAAATTTGAAACTTATTTATAAATATTTCAAGGTATAAATTTTGAATGATCTTGCTTATATTATACCCTACTAGACCTCATTTTGTAATTACATATGAGAATAAGAGCTAAATTGTAAATTGTGAAACAGTGAATTACGTTTTGCTAATAAGTGTCGCTATTATGTTGTATAGTTACGTTAGGTTTGATGCGAATTTTAACTAATAACATTAGACTGGAAGAAATAATGTTCCATCAACATATATTTTTCTGTTCATAGTAAAACATGAGATAGATCGTACAGGTAAAAAAAGACGAAAAATGAGTAATTAATATGATGATCAAAAATGAGCAACAACTACTGTAGACCTTTTGATCTCTTAGAATAGACCTTTTTATTCTTTAATTAATTATTTTTAGGCTTCTCTTAAGGACTGTGAGTAAATCGTCCACGGGTTGTTTAATAAGGAAACTCCTTTATGGCTTACACAATTTCTATTATTTTATTTATTTATTACTGGGATCTACAGGAGAACCATTGCCTCAGCTAATTTCTTCCGCCATTTGCCTCTGCCCGCCGCAAGGCGCCTCCAGTGGTTTATATCCATCGCCTTCAGGTCACCCTCCACATCGTCGAGCCACCTGATCTCTTAATTTCTCCATCTTAATCTTAAACCATCTTTCGGTATACCATACATCATCTTTCTTGGAATTCTCGTTGGGTCCATCCTCTCCACATGCCCCAACCATTATAGTCTCATAGTATGTGAGTGACTTTCACTATATCGGGCTCTTCGTGTAGGTCCCTTAACTCTTTATTGGACCTTATTCTCCACTTGTCCTCCACTCTGATAGGACTAAAAATTTCACGCAGAAGTTTTCTTTCCCATACTTCAAGTATCCTTTGCAATCATTTGTCAGTGGCCATTATATTATTATGTTGTTAATTAAGACAATAAGAAAGGACTTTTCTGCTTCTATCCTTGATAACTTTTAAGACTGATGCTCTTTCCTTTTGGATTAGTTTTAACACTCTTTAAGTGACTTTTAGATTTTCTTTTATTTCTCGACATTTTCTTTCTGTGTATTTTTCTTTGCCTCGATTACTCCTAACTTTGTTATATTCCTTTGACTCTTATAGTTTTCGTATTCCGATAGGTTTTTCAAGGCTCCGTGAAAGCTTTTTTTCTGCTATACTTCCTCCTTCAGTTTCTGTGACAGTTTTTTCTTCCTTGCTGCTATTAAAAAAAGCCGCTGGCGCAGACAGAACGATCTTGCTGTCGTTTTATGTAAGTATTCGATGCGGTCCGATTCACAAGGGGATTGAAAACATAGTCAAAGGCATTGAATTTGACTAAGGATTCAACCCCTTTCAGACATGTTTTTACAGTGTCCTCTTCATTCAATTAAAACGGCTTGATTTCATTTCTGTTTCCTGGTTCAGATCACTTGTCTTGTTTTTGTCTTCGTCTTATGTTGGTCCGACCATATTTTGTCAAGAGTAGATAATGGCCATTTTCTTGTTAGTAGCTTTTTGTAATCTTAATACATCTTTTTTACTTTATCGTGTTTCTTGGATTCGTGAAGTTATCAATTATGGATTCTTTTATGTGTTTTGAAAGTGTTTGCAACAATAAAATCAGTATTTAAGTCCGAATTTAAAATTCTTTCTTTGTTATTGTTTTTGTTTTCATATCCGTGTTTACCGATTACTCCTTGTCAATTACTTTCCTATTCAAATCACATGCTACAACAGGTATTCCTTCCATGTTACCAATTTTTTAGTGCAGAGCTTAGAAGAATACTTCCTTATCAGCTATACATGCATCTTTGTTTGGAGCATTACCTACCAATTAAACTTAGTATCGTTCACCTTACTCAAATATCATTGTCATATTTGTTTAATATTAAGGGGGCCCGTGATTTGATAATGCCTTTACATCTTCGTGGAAAATACAACCCCTCTCGCTACTCTCTCCCATTTACCTACTCCTGAGAACAATATGATGTCTTCAATTCTTATCTCTCCTAGGCCTTTCCGTTTTACTTCCGTGATACGAAGTATGTTTGCAGTAGCTCTTTTCAAGATTCTTTCGCATTCCGACTTCTAATGTTCATAGTTCTGAATTTTATAACATGTTTTACACACCGTGTCGGGTTCCAGGTCTGTTCTCTGCCCTTGTAATATTTGAAATTCAGGAGGTTATTAGCCTTGAATATCCTTACACAATTGTGGGGCTGCCACTTGCGGAAGTCTGCGCAATCCTCCTCCCTGATTCAGCTTCCTGTTGTTCTAGGTTTCCTACTTCCTGAAATAGCAATATTCATCATATTAGTTTACAGGAAGAAGTCCCTCCTCCTTTTTCCGGGCTTGGGACCGGCAACTGAAGTGTTAATTCACCACAGCAGGCGGAGTTAGCTTTTACAGAAACCAAGAAACATATACATACTTTTAATATAATATGTGTTTCATATCAATTTTTGTTTTTGAGAGACTTATAAAGCATATTTTCACTGAAAACTCTGATTCGAAATATCATTATTATTATTTAAATTTATTTCGTTACTACATATTCCAATTAGTTAAGTGAAAACATAAATTAGAATGTGAATTATTACAGGTGAAGCCTAAAATAATCATGGGATGTTGCGAAAGTAAACTAATTCAACGTAATTCTGAGTTTTCTTACTTTACTTATGTTATATTGTGGGGGAAAAAGTATTTGCCCATTCTGTTATTACTTTATAAAATTATTTGAAATATTAAAAACAATCCTTTGAGTTTACCCATAGAAATGTGAAATTAAAACTTAATGTGTGAATACACTAACAAGGCCGTCAGTTTTGGAAAAATTTGCTGTTCTCTGATAAGATTATGTTTTATTTGTTTGCATCTGATTAACGAAAGACCATTTGGCGAAGGAGAATTGCTATTGTTACTTAAAATAATAATAAATCTAATCAAGAGCGGATCCAGGGGGGACACGGGGGCACGTACCCCCCAAACAGTTATTTGTGTACTGTGGAGAATCCATTATAGTACATAATTATAGGCAAATCACATGATCATAGTTGTTAAAATAACAGAAAGAACATGAGTGAAACTATTGTTTTGATACTTTAATAAACTTTTGGGGAAAACAAAACCTTTGAGGGAAGACTGAGGGGATTCCGCCCCAGAGGACTTGCACTGAAGAAAAGAGACGGCACCCTGGCACTGACAGACGAAGAAAACTGCGAAATTCTGGCAGAGTATTTCCAGGAGCTTATAAATTGTGAGGAACCTATGGAAAAACTGGAAATAAGAGAAAACATCCCGCAAAATATAGACTCGGATCCACCTGACGAAGAAGAAGTAGAGGAAATTATCGCAGGACTAAAAAACAACAAAGCTTCTGGTGAAGACGGCGTACTAGCAGAAATGTGGAAGTAACTCCAATGAGGAATTCAGGAGAAAATTCACAGAAATACTAATCGACTTCTGGGAACAAGAGAAAATACCAGGAGAATGGAGAACCGCTCTAAACCACCCTCTTCACAATAAAGGCGCGAAAACCGATGTGAACAACTACAGGGGAATTTCTCTCTTGCCGGTGACCTACAAAATTTTCTCTAAGGCTCTATTGAACAGGTTAGAACCACAAATTGACGACAACATAGGAGAATACCAGGGATGATTCAGGGAAGAAAGATCCTGCCAAGAACAGATACTTAGCCTAAAACTTTTGATAAAATATTATCTAACTAGGCCACAGAAAAATCTTTATATCTCTTTTGTCGATTTTGGTAAAGCATACGACTCCTTAGACAGAGAAACACCACTGAAAACCTTAAGGGAATACGGAGTCGATCAAAAGACCATAAAAGAAACATTAACAGAGACCAAATCAAAAATAAAATTAAGAGGGAATATCAGCGAAGCGTTTGAGATAAGAACGGGTGTGAGACAAGGGGACGGACTTTCACCTGTTCTCTTCCATGTTGTTCTCGACGAAGTTATGAAGACATTATGGAAAAAAGAAACATCCAGGAGCTAAAGTAGGAAATCAGAAGAGTAATATCCTTGTAAAGTGTCTGGCTTTTGCGGATGACTTAGCCCTACTGGCAGAGTCACAAGACACTATTAGGCAAATAAATTCATTGAAGAAAGTAGCTGAAAAAATGGACTAAAATTCTGTGTTCAAAAGACCAAATTTATGACTACAGACCCCCACTTTAGTAAGAAAGAAGTGAAAACAGATTTCGGTAAAATTCAGGTGGTTAAAATTTTTAAATATCTGGGCGAGATAATAAGCAGAAACTTGTCTGAGAAGGAAAGTATGCAGTACAGAATTAAAAATTTGGATGATTTATGTTACTTAACGAGTAGTATGTATAATAAAAAATGTTTCTCCAAAAAGGCCAAAATCAGGCACTACAATATAGTGGAAAAACCAGTGATATTATACGGGACAGAGACTATGTGCTTTCCCAGTTTAGACGAACTTCTTAAAATAGAGAGAAGGATTCTTAGGAGAATCCACGGGCCCAAAGTAACACCAGAAGGATACCGGCTGAAATCTAACAAAGAAATTTACTTTGAAATGAGTGACTTGGAAACAGAAATGAGGGTTAGAAGACTCAGATTTTATGGTCACATGATGGGGATGAATGAGGAGAGACTAAACAAAAAAATGTTCACCAAAATTATGGGCTACAAATTCAGACAAGGATCGACAGAACAAATAAAACAAGAAACACGGCATGACACCAGATTTATTGCAAAACAGAGCTAAATACCAAAAATTCCTCAAAAGTGCGGTTCTAGTGGCAGAAAGAAAAAAAAATCCATCTAAGACCTGGACAGAAGAAAGAAAAAATGCTTTTAGTGAAACCATGAGGAAAATATGGGCCGAGAAAAGACTGAAAAAGAAAAAAGAAAAAACCCTGCATCATAGTCGCGTAGTCTTTCATGGCTGTTTCGCATGAAAATAAAGAAATAAACCTTTGAAATCTTTCTAAAAGTTAATTTGTAAGTTATTATTGATTTTTTTCCCGTCTGCCCGTTTTGCCTCCTCTTGAAAAAAATCCTGGATCCGCCTTTGAATCTAATTATGGGATAGCAATGAGTGATGGGCTTAGTGGCTATGCATAGCCTGTAATGGAGTTGAAAATCTTGTAACTATTGGGGGGATTTTAAATGCATAAGGTTATTTGAGGATGTTTCGCAGCGACCTCTTGGCAAGTACAGCTAAACTGTATTAATCTGTTATTAATTAAATTTCCAGCAGGACAATAATCCAAAGCGTTTAGCCAATAAAACTAAGGATTGATTAATATTTAATGCTTGCCAACAGCTGCACACCCCTCCACAGTCACCAGGCTTGAATATTATTGAAAATTTACGGCTCGTGCTTGACAAAAATGTCTGAAAACTCTAAATAACAGGAAAACTCCATTTAAAAAATTTAATTAACAACCAATTTCACTCAATATATCTGTCTATTAACACTGTCGGCCTAAATTTTAAGAAATGAAGAAAACGCAAATACTTTTTCCACTCCTCTGTAGAACCCTTAATAATTTCCCCACTGCTTTTTTTACTCTTTTTTATAAATTCTATATGTAAAATACACAATTACCTATGTGTGTAAATAAGAAGTTTCTGAGAAATATTGGGGGAAAGGTAGCAATGCCGTATTAACTCAGAAAAGAAAAAATAAATTAATTAGGTAATATAACAATAAAATAAAGATGTAAATAAAGAAATGGATAGGAAAAGGATGGAGATGAAATATATAATATAGGG
Organism: Arma custos; assembly: GCA_037127475.1. Classification (NCBI taxonomy): domain Eukaryota; kingdom Metazoa; phylum Arthropoda; class Insecta; order Hemiptera; family Pentatomidae; genus Arma; species Arma custos. The sequence goes on from CM073761.1 coordinate 98,130,186, forward strand.
TGAATAAGTCAAAAGAAGGAGACGGGTATAAAATAGATTAAAAAAATTAATTAGGTTTGAAATAGGCCTATTTCTAAGAGAGATAGTGTCCCTCTAATTTAGGAATAGAAGAGTAAATGAGCCAATGAAACAGTACTCACATTCGATCTTGCTGTATATAATAGCCTTTTCAAGAAAAACAAATTTCGTTGAAAAGAACAACAATTAAAAAAAATGTCAGTGTTAATAAAATATATTCGTGAGTATGTGATAATAAAATAAATTTTATTTTTATACCAAACGCTTTATTTTACCTAATTATGGATCTCAATATGGAAGATATCAGAAAAGTTAAAATTAAAGAGAGTATCGATTTAAGTTATAAAAACTGCCTTAAAAAAATTCTTCTTTATTAACTAAACAGGCAACTTTTCAGACTTACTGGTCTATTTTCAAGTATAAAAGCAGACATAACTAAAAAATTTGTCAACTATTAGTGTACCAAAAACAAAAATTTTACAAAAATACAATAATGAAAATTCTGATAGTATCCAATAAACATTTTTTTTAAGTTATTAAAATGTATTATAGCAATTTTACACAATGTAGCAAAAACGTGTTTTAGTAAAATTTGAGAAATAGCCCAAATATTAAATAATAATTATTTATTCTAATATTTACCTGTCTATGGCATACAAGAGAATTGTCCAGAAGGTGGTGAAACGACTACTGACATCTTTACAATATTACGCCAGGAGAATTGCCTGAGCAGCTGCATTTCGACACTGGACTTTAAATTAATCCAAGTACAAAGAAATCAATCATAAACTCTATTCCGAATATTGAGAGGAAAAAGGTGTATCGAATTAGAAGTGATCGGTTTAATATCGCGATTATTACATTTTATACAGCAAGCAGGTGGAAGACAAAATTATGATAATCTGGCAGAGGATTTATTCAGACAGGTAGAAAAAATAGTAAAACAATCTAAAAAATTTGACATCAATATCGTCATTGATGACGGAGATAGGTCTGGAATTCAAATTTAGGCATACAATTTGAAGCCATGAATCCAGAAATGGCAATGGAAGTATGATGTCCATGACATCAGTAATTCTTAATATTACTACTATTGTAATAAGTATGTTTTTTGATTTTCAACTTTCATTTTGTTTCGATCAAGAAAACATAAAATACTGTAAAAATGTGTTCAATTGTTCAAGTGTTAAATTGGGAGAGCTCAGTTAGAGCCCCATTACACTCTTATATTTTGCAATCCCTCTGATTACTTCACTCCGACAAAATCTGCTGACAAAACTTATTGAATTCAGCCTATTGAAGGATTTCTGAATCCATAACATATCAAATACGTATAAATATCTAGTTTTGATAATTTCGTTTTTACAGAAGTCATTTTTTTTTTTTTTTTTTTATTAAACACTTTATTCAGACATTACAATCTGCCACTTGTGAGCAGTAAGTAATGGTGCTATGCAGCTACAAACATTCCATAACAAAACAAAAAGTGATATAAACAAAATAAAATAAGCGAATATAATAAAATATGTAAGTTAGGATTAGACTGAACACGTATAGTAAAAAAAAGGACAAAAGGGGCATAGAGACACTCGCGCTGATAGTAAAAGTCTAACTTTATTTCCATCTAGATACATTAGTTTACATACGATAAAAGAAAGATAACATAATCCTAAACCTAAACACAAATAGTAATCCTTCCAATATTGGCATAACTGCCCCCCTCCAGTTCCTTCGACAGGAGGAACTATACAACAAAAACAAAAAAAACAGCACCCAAAAAAAAATAAAAATAAAAGATAATGATAATAAAACAGAACTACAAGATACAAAGGAAACTCTACAAAAAGAAAAGAAAAATCTTAATATTAAATACAGGACATGTTACAGCAAATGAACAACATCTGATATTAGAAAGTTTACACCAGTATACAATATAATAGACCTGCAAAGCACAGAAGAATGAGGAGAACACACAAACAACCTTCCTCACTCCTGAACGTCGCACTCTGACTGTGAATTTGACTTGAGGTGGGGTACCCTTAATTCCTCGAGATGAACTATCCGCAGTTTGAAGGGATAATCGACAGCGCGAATCGTAAACAAATTGTTTTCACGGATCGTAACTATTTTGTAGGGTCCTTCATATCGTGCGTCGGTCTTATTGCGCGCTGTTCGCAATCGGCGATATACCACCGTCCCCAATGCTAGCGGCCCCTTCCTAAATACGGCGGCCCTCTGATTGGCCTTGGCGATTCTCATTTGTTTTCCGCGAACCAGTTTATCCCTAACCGTAGTCCAACGCTTTTTCTGTAACTCGCGCAGTCGGCGGATCTCCGTGCTCAACCCAGTATGATTGATCGTAAGCAAATCCCCCCGGTCTCGGCGTTGTTGTCCGAAAACAATTTCTAAAGGGTCAATCCTGTTGCCGTATGGATAGTATTATTATATGCAATAATAGCGCGCGGCATTGCTGTGTACGAGTCCAAGTTACAGTAACCGGAGATGTTCCCCCAAGGTGTTGTGCAACCGTTCCACGGCGCCCCTGCCCTTAACGTGGTGAGGAGTGTTCAAACGCCACTGAATCCCCAGCCCCTTGCTCTCGTCACAAATTAACGCATTATTGAACTCCCTACCCCCATCGGACACAATTTCCTCAGGCACCCCGTAGAACGCACACCATTGTACTATCGCTTCCCAAATTGCCCCTGGTGTCTTCTCCGCAACCGGATACGCCATCGCTAATTTACTGAAAGTGTCGATCATGGTCACCCAAGATTTCCCTTCACTCGAATATAGGTCCGCCTGTATCGACCGGAGAGGTTCAATAGACGTTGGAGTAACTACTTGTTCTCCTATAGGGGGTTGACGGTCATACTTAGCCCGCTGACATACTGAGCACCGCGCGATGTATTCCCTAACAGAGTGTCCCATCTTCCGCCAGAAGTACAACGTTTTCAACGCTCTCAACGTTTCCTCTACCCCCGGTGATTAGTTTTTCCCTCGTGATGATCGGCCACGATTTGCTGTTGAGCCGCAACAGTAGGGGTCGTCTCCACCTGCCGTAAGCAACGAATGATCGGATAACCCACTCCAATCCTTTCCTGTCGCCACAATCGCTGTAACTTGTCCAAAATAACGCGGTTCCCCACGTAGATATGCATGGCACGACCAGGGGTACTGAACTCCTGAAAGACCCGTTCCAGTTCGACCTCATCCGTTGTCGCGGGCATGCGCACTAGAACACTAGAAAGCCCCTCGTACTCACTAGCCTGAGTCTCAATCCCTCGACCCTGTTTCGTTCGAAGAATCAACTGGCGTTTCTTGTCATTTATGATCTCATCGGACTCGGGGAGGTCCGCCGGACGCTCAGTAGATACCGCACTGTCCTTTTCCACTACCCACAAAGGACTATTAAAAGGAGAGCTGCTGTGTCGAATAATTCCTTGGCGAAGAAGTTCTCCCAATTGCTCCCGTATGATATCTCACAATGCCTGAGGGTAACGCCTATCCTTGACATATATTGGGGTTTCCTGCTTCAGCGTGATGCTGTGCTCGGTTCTTCCCGTAGTCGGCAAGAATTCCCCCTCTCTACATTCCTCTGGAGAACCCGTTCTATCCTGTTCGTGCAATACTCCGCAGCCCCAATTTCCATATTCGAACGCTTAGCAGAAAGGGGTTTGTATTCACGGTCACCTATCCGATATCGCCAACTCCTTCGGCTTACGCTCATTATTAGCCCCGCCTTAGTTTATCGACCACATGTATGTTAATTTCGGTTTCCGTCCCTGCCAACTCTTTCAAATTAAACAATACTTCCCCCAACGTTTTACACGACCCGCTCACCGTGGTTATTGTGCAACTACACTGTCGCTTCCGTCCCCAAATACCCATTTGAAAATCGCTCCCTGCCGACTAATCAACGAATTGGTACTTCCCGTATCGACAAGAAATTTTACTCCTGACACCTCTAACATCGCCACGGGCAACCTTGTCCATAATTCTCTCGCAACGATATTGTTAACAAAAATCTCTCTGTGTTGGTTGCCCCCCCCCCCAATTACCGCACCCTCATTCTGCTCGCGATTGTCTCGGGAACGCGTCCGCCCCAGGGCTCCCCCTTTTCCACGTTTTTTCCCCTCTTACCTCCTGTCTCCTCACCGTCAGAGTGCTGCGCTCAGAACTTACACTTCCTTCTTCGGATGAATCACTGCTGGTGTCGTGTCCTCCAGCCCTCCTGGAATTCGGCTGACCTCTCCATCTCTGATTGTTGACCTCCATTGGTTCGTACTGCTGGTCCTTCCTGTTCGCCCTAGGATTACGTCTCGGGCATTCCCTGGCAACGTGCCCTCTCCTCCCACATTCATAGTACCTTATGAGATTGCATTGAGCTGCTATGTGTCCGCTTTTATTACATTCGTAGCAGCGGCGTTCCTGTTTCCTCCTCTTGTCTTCATGCCTTCCAGTCGTTTGTCTCTGAAACGCCCTGTTGTCGGTGTCCCTGTTAGACGTTCTCCTCGGACTCTTCCTGGGTGATTTTACCTCCGTCCATTCTACCTCTGTTCTCTCGGGCCGCGCTTCATTTCGTTCGTATGTATCGATAATCTCGTGAGCGCATTCCACGAAGTCACGATCCCGGGGTAATGAGCCCGGACGATCTAAGTAGTGGTTCAGCTGGACCTTTAAAATTCCTCGGATGAATGTCATTCGTTGATTCCCTTCAGCTTGACCCACTGACTCCACCATCTTTTCCACCAACCTATTATACAGCACGAGGAGTTTCTCAGCGAATTCCCCCTCCGATTGGTCTCGCTTCCTGCTCTCTTTTAGCATGTAGAAGATATCTTCTTCGGGAGTCCACCTTCCTCCGCCATATAATTTTTTTAGGCGGGCCTTCAGCACCTCCCACGGATGTGTTGTATCTCTCTGGATTGTATTAAGAATGCGCCTCGAGATACGTTCTACGAGCGCTGCCTCTAAGAGCGTTACATCTGACTCCTGAAGCGTGCCATTTTCTTTTCTTGCCGCTATAAGCCCTTGGATCTGATCTGCCCCTTTAATAAAGTGGTCCAGATCTCCTATGACTCCAGTAAAAGGTTCAAGTTGGCTAATCACTTCGTGAATGAATGCTGAAATTTGTAACCGGATTTTTACTAGTTCAAACTGGGTCGTTTCTGTTGCTTTCTTGAGTTGTTCTTCCAAACCTGCTCTCTCTACAGCTGCCTGTGCTAGCTGGTATTCCAGTTTTTTCAATTCTTCTGCTTGAGTCATACTTTCGACTTCCAGGTTGAAAAAACACTATCGATAATAACGACCGTTACGTTTGCGCCCGAACCACGTATACGTATAAAAAGGGTCCCGGGTTTCGGCACCAGTTAGGATTAGACTGAACACGTATAGTAAAAAAAAGGACAAAAGGGGCATAGAGACACTCGCGCTGATAGTAAAAGACTAACTTTATTTCCAACTAGCTACAGTATTTATAGATACATTAGTTTACATACGATAAAAGAAAGATAACTTAATCCTAAACCTAAACACAAATAGTAATCCTTCCAATATTGGCATAACTTGTATATACGCAAACATATATACATGCGGTAATAAAAAGAAATTAATGCAAAAAAGATAATAAAATAAAGTCTAGATTAAAAATAAAAATAAAATAATGTACACATTCAAACCCTATTTACAATTTGCCTGGGTCCCCGAACTAAGCTTCTTCCCCAGGAATGAGGGCAAAGCAGGAGTTCGCTAGACCCGTGCCCCCTTTTCCATCCGCGTCACTGGAATTAAACTCCAATGGAAGCTGGTTAAGGGCGCTTCACACACACACAGGTCGTGAGTGGAGAATCTGGCCAGTGCCAGTACTCCAAATAGCATTATTATAACAAATCTCGGGGCTTGTATGGTCGGATTGTATGGATGTGTGGAACTGGATAGTGACTTAGCCAGGGGATTGGGATGACAGGCAAGGTTTTGTTGAAAGTTTGAGAATTTAGTAGGGATGAGGTCGAGGACGAAAGGAATGTTGAGATCATTATGAAGGGTTTTGTTGGAGACATAATAAGGAGCGTTGACAATAGTTCTCAGGACTTTGGATTGAAAGGATTGAATGCGTCTGATATTCGATATTTTTTTGCGGTCCCCCACAGTTCCAGTCCATAGGCCCAGATAGGTTTGATGATCGTCTTGTATATTAGTAGTTTGTTATCTATTGAAAGATGGGAGGTCCTACATAGCAATCTGTATAGTTGGCTGAATCGTTTCTTAAGTTCTTGTCTTTTGAGTCTGGTATGAGGATTCCATGTAAGTATTTTGTGTAAGAAGAAGCCAAGGTATCGTACTGTGTTGGAAATAGGTAGGATGGTTTCATTGAATTGGACAGAAGAACATGTTCCCCGACGAAGTGTAAAAGTCACGTGTTTGAATTTTTCTTCGTTGACTTTGATCCACCATGGAAAAATTTTCCACGGTCTTAACATTTATGTAAGATCTCTTTTTACATTTCAATATTAATATATTTTGTGGAATAGCCATAAGTCCACTGGTTTCTTGATAATGTTATTATTTTTTTTCTTGCATTTTTACTTTCATTTTTCAAATGGTCTTTTTTCTTAAGTTTTTGTGTTGTTTGCTATTATTTATTTTTTCCTGTTGTGCTTTTTGAAGTGTGGTGAATGTATATTGAATTTTGAATTTTTGAAGTATCTATCAGCTGTTTTTATCTAACCTTATCCAGCTGGGGTCGAGTAGCCTTATGATTCATTAGTTGTATTTGAGCCTTCGAGGTGGTGGGATGTTTCTTGGGTGCATTATTCATGTTTTGTTTTGCTGTTATTCTCTTTCTACCCTGATGATGCCTGAATGGGCGAAATATTGGACAGATATTTTCTATTTCTGTTTTAGTTTGGAGGCTAAGGGCTTTTCGTTGGAATTTTTCCACGGTCTTAACATTTATGTAAGGTCTCTTTTTACATTTCAATATAATATAACTATGTTGGTGATTTTTACAACATATTTACATAAATGAATCCTTTACCATGATAAATAATTTCATGAAGAAGGCTCTTAAAGGAAATAAATCAGGAAGGTATCATTGTATAGTTAGTATGAAAAGATATTGGAATAGACAGACTTTAAATTTTGAGATGGTGGGCCATTATAAAAACAAAAAATATTATATAGGTGATAGTTCTTGGATTGAAAAAAATACTGTGGACAATGACTGCTCTTCCCGACTTAATTGGTCCATGGGAAATATATCTTAATATCAGATATATAAACAAGATGAGGAATTTATTGAGATCCATGGAAGTGGTAAGTTCGGAAATAGTAATAGAGGCAGATGGGCCAGAAGATAGGAGGAGCTGGTCATTCCTCACTGATATTATTCAGTAAATAAAATGAGAGTAAAAAAGTCATGTAATAAAACTAAAGAAGAGTTATAATACATAATAATACTATGGTTTTAAAGTGTAAACGATCACCAAGTCGCGTCAAATGGACTTAGAGTGAACAATCATGAAAGATTTGAGAAAAAAAAATGTATGTGTGTGTTCGTCAAAATTTACTTCATATTACAAAATTTATACATCTTTACAATTCTCCGTAAATGATGTCACGATTTCGATCAATCGAATAATTTTATAATTACATGTTCTTTTATATATATGCTATTACATGCTCTTTTATGTAATAGCGGGAGGTTAAAATTAGTTTCACTAAATACCCTTAATCTGGTTTAGTACATAATTAACCCCACAAATATCATTCTTTTATGACTCCCTTCATCATCTTTGTTATTATGAATATAAATATATGTTCATAAATAAGAGAATGTTTTTATGTAATAATTGTTTTAATTATTATTTCGGTAACTTTAAAATAGCAATGATAATAATAGTTATAAATTGATAAAAATCTTACTTAACGGGATCCATCAAATAAATTCTTATAGCATCTATGATATAATTGACATGGTTGGCTTGTTCCTCCATCAAGGCTTGATGTTCTTCCATTTTTCTTAGCTGCATTTCATGTAGGTCCCCATCGTACCTCGTCGAACGCTCCTCAAAATCCACATCAATCGGAATCTTACATAGCGATGATCTTATGCACAAAACAAGTTGGGAACTTGGGTACCAACTACAGATTTTTAGAACCTTCTTCAATGTAATTATAAATTTAACATTAACCGATGCTTTTTGCATGGCTGTTATCTTTTTTAGGATTCTGAGTCCAGTTATTTCTGACAATATCTTATACAATTTTTTGACGAGGTTTCGCATTTCCTTAACCTTTTTCCTCGAAATGATTGCCGCCCTCATTTCTCTAAAATCTTCTAATTGGTTTATAAAACTGTTTAATATCGAATGCCCATATTTGATTACGGTTCTAAAAAAAAATATTATAAGAGTTATAAAATATGAAATCGGCTGAAAAAGAGAATTTACAGATGGTATCAAATACTGTAATAATGTTTAATAAGCTTATATTTTTCCTTTAAATACCATTGATTATATGTCTAACTTTGGACGGTTATAAGTCACGAGTCAAAATCGACACAATTAATTTGTTTCAATGAGAAGCAAAATAGATTGACTATGATACATTTATCGGAAGGATTTATCGAATTTTATGAAATTTTATCAGTTGCGGCTGCCTTTCATCAGTTTACGAGCAGAATTGCTGAAAATATCTGATAGATGAACCAGCTCTCACTCCTAATCATTAAGGGAGGGGGCACCGGATTTGAACGGAGTGCACCAGTATCTGACTGACTGAATAAAAAATCACCTAAATAATTGATGAAACAAGTCATCGCATTATCTGAAAACTATTTGTAATGAAATGTTTTTAATATATATTTTTATATTATAATTTTTCTATGTCCTTTTTGCACACTTCCTAAACCATTAAAGATTTCCTTCAATACATCATTCATTTGTGATTATTTCTTTGAGTTCCATCTACCATTTACGCTTTATTAGACGTTTCCTTTGTGTAATGAGGAAATTTTTTTTTTTAATTTTTCCTTTCATTTCATGGAAAAGGCAGCGCCTTGTGCTGATCCCGAAAAGCAAGGGAAACCCATCGGATCCTACCACATATCGACCAATATGTTTGTTGGACACAGCTGGGAAGGCTTTGGAGAAAATAATAGCCAGTAGGATCCAAGAGACCACCGAAGGAGCAGGAGGGTTGTCAAGGACTCAATTCGGATTCCGGAAAGCGAGATCTACGCTGGACGCTATTACCATGGTAATAGAAACTGGCCAGAAGGCTATTGCAGGAAAGAGATGGAGAAGAGGTGCAAAATGTTATTGCGCCGTCATTACACTGGATGTAAGAAACGCCTTCAATTCGGCGAGATGGAACTGCATTCTGAACGCTTTGCAGATAATGGGTGTCCCCATGTACATCCGGGAAATTATCAGTGATTATTTTACGGACAGGACCCTAATATATTCAACGGAGGACGGTCCCAAAAGCTTCAAGGTGTCTGGCGGAGTACTCCAGGGTTCAGTGCTTGGGCTTGTCCTGTGGAACATCATGTATGACAGGATCCTCAGGCTTGGCCTACCAGAGGCTGCCAAGACAGTGGGTTTTGCTGACGACGTTGCAGTGGTAATTGAGAACAAATACAAAGATGAAGTGGCCCTGAATGCCAACCAGAGTATCTCACTAATCCATGATTGGCTGGCTTCGGTGGGGCTCCAGCTCGCAGACAAGAAAACAGAGGCTCTTCTTATTAGTAGCCGCAAAAGGAGGGAAGAAATAACCCTGAGAGTGGGCAGACAAGAGATCCAGTCCCAGCCCTCGCTGAGATATCTCGGAGTAATAATCGATGAAAGGCTGCGGTTCAAGGAGCATATCCAGCGAGTATGCGATAAAGCAGCAAGAGTGACCACAGCACTGGCTCGACTGATGCCCAACATAGGCGGGCCTAGAAACAGTCGAAGACTATTATTATCGAGTGTCACCTCATCCATCCTTCTCTACGCAGCCCCGATATGGAATGGTGCCTTGGACACACTGGCTTACAGGAGACCAATGGTGTGAATTTATCGTCGAAGTGCCCTGAGGGTAATCAGCGCGTTTCGCACTGTCTCTTACGAAGCTGCATGTGTAGTGGCCAGGATGCCACCAATAGAACTGAACGCAGAAGAGAGACAGTGTTGGTATAAAAGAGTTGCTCGCATCCCCAGAACTGAGGAAAGGAAGATGACAATCGAGAAGTGGCAACAACGCTGGGATATGGCCACGAACGGGAGGTGGACCCATAGGCTGGTTCCTCGCATCGAACCCTGGGTGGATAGGAGCCACGGGGAAGTAGACTACTACCTAACCCAGATGCTTACAGGACATGGCTGCTTCAGAGCATACCAATTACGGTTTAAGCTGGACAATACAGCAGAATGTCCAAGCTGCCCAACAATAGAGGAGACAGTGGAACATGTATTCTTCAGCTGTCCCCGTTTTCAAGAAGAACGGAATGATTTTCAAGGAGTTTGTGGCTCAGGAGCGACAGCCGACAATATCGTTAGCCTGATGCTGCTTTCACAGGAGTACTGGACAGCTGGCCAACGCCTGGCCGCAGAGGTCATCAAGAAGCTGAGGAAGGAAGAGAAGGAGAGGCGTGCCTAGAACAGAGGTAGCCTAGCACAATGAGGCGGCACACAGCCACTCCCCCTCCATGAAGTAATGCCTAACGGTGGTCCCGTGGAGGGTGGGATTCAGGTGTAGGGAGGTGGTTTTAGTGGGTAAAAATCCCACACTACGGATAGGTACGGGCCTATCCGTGTCATTTGAAGATTTCCACCTACCCCCGTAAAAAAAAAACAAAAAAAAAAAAACATATATATATATATATATACACACACACGAAGAGAGATTAAACAAAAACATTTTCACCAAAATTATAAGCTACAAATTCAAACAAGGATACACAGAACAAATAAATTAACACAGAAACATGGGATTACCCAAGACTACATTATTACAATACAGAATGGAATACCAAAAAATCCTCAAAAATGTGGTACTAGCGGCAGGCTGAAAAAAAATTCCATCCAAGACCTGGACAGAAGAAAAACCTTCAGTGAAATCATGAGGCTGATGTGCCGAGAAAAAAGGGCTAAAAACAAAAACGCTGCATCATAGTCTTGTAGTCCTTCAGGTGTAGGGAGGTGGTTTTAGTGGGTAAAAATCCCACACTACGGATAGGTACGGGCTTATCCGTGTCTTTTGAAGATTTCCACCTACCCCCGTAAAAAAACAACAAAAAAAAAACACATTCGAATCTTCAGTAAGTCAGGTGGCAAATTGCCTCCGTTTGTGGTAAACTTCCTGTGATATTCTAAAGATGACCAGCAATTAATACACAAAACATTATTTTCTTCCTGAATTAAATATATAATGAATAAATTATAATATTATGATTTTGTACTGTTTTTTGAGTTTCGGCAACACATAAAAATGTTTATTCAACTCACTTTGTTGGATGATTTGTAGGAATTTCATCCAGAAGTTTACTAGGTTTCGTGGGTGATGAACTGCCGGTTTTTTTATATTTGCTTAGCGATCTGTAATGAAATGCACGAATTAATTTATTTTTATGTTTTTATCTTACATACATAGTAAAGTATTAAAGCCATAAATGTAGATAATTATTAATATTTCAGTACCGTTGATATAACTAGCACCTGTAAGAAAGTTGATATCTTGTGTGACTTGAGGAAATCGAAATTCGGTAAGATTTTAATTATTTCTTTTATAAGAAGGAAGTTATTTTACTGAAGGATTCCTGAGTTACAGATTCAAACCTAGGTGGCTTATCATTATTATCTTATGCCAATGTACTTTTCAATCTCCTATAGTGATTTCATCATCACCTTTTGGAATTTCTTTCTTCCATCTCTGCCCGAAAAGTATGTCAATCCAATATCGGGATCATAATTTGCAAGATTTTTAGTATTATTAAATCATTATCATCAAAAATTTTCTAAAAAAGAAACACCCCTGTAATTCTAAATTGAATCATTTGACTTGATACTTCTCTCCACGAAACCTTTTTCCTGAGGAACAAGCTCTGGAATTAACTCTCTCTTCGAAAATTTTAAGTAATTTTCCTCAAGTAGTGAAAAAAAAAAAGAATAATTCAGTAAAGCCTTTAACTTGTACAGTATAAAATATTCATCAGCATTCTGCATCTCAAACAATACCCACTCAGCCAATTAGGTCTAGTTGCATGTAAATTCGTTAATAATCATTCATAATGCCTAATAATAATTATTATAAAACAATATCGCATTGAAAAAAACATTCATTAACAAATGTATTAGCCAAGCCACCTATGTTAAATGGAAGTATTTACCATAGGTAAACCAGTACCTGCTAGCCGTTAAATCCAACGGCCACGCTATCCATAATCGCCCTGAAGATGACCTACACTGTAGGTCGAAACGTCGGCACATAGTATAAGTTCATCACTTATTCTGTGTACTTATTGACTGCACCCCCCAACTATCTCCTTTACATACAGGAAGTATTTTAAATTCAATATTTGTATTTAAATTATTAGACCAATGTTTGCTGACCTGACAGTCGGTATTATATTACTATTTTAAATCTAGGTACGTCAAGCAGCATCAGTCAGCCACTCTACTAATTTATTTTTATTCTCATAGTGGTTTAGAAGGCATTTTTCTTTTTTCTAGATCGTTTCTGCCAAGTCGCAAAAAAAATAAAAACAAATTGGGCAACTACAACATTTATTGAAGGGTCTGGGGTTCACTACATGGCAGAGAATGTTTCTTGGACAACAGTTGTACAGGGAGGGGATTTGTCCAAGATCATGCACGCTCAACCGCCAGATTATCCCCCTTATTTTGGATAATCACTTTATAGAGGTTGGGTGAGCGCTCCATCTCTCCCCTGGGATCCATCTCTGCCCGCTAAAAGATTTAATAAAATTCTTCGCGCTCTACCACTGAGTCTCTCCGCTCCCTATTAAATGAACATGTTTCAGATTTATAACTTAATATGTAAACATCAAAGATTGTTGCGAAAAATGCAGGGTTAAGCTTTACTAACGCCGCAGAGAGTTCCATCTACCATGATGTTTACCACAAACCAGCGATCTTATTCACACTGAGGTCCGAGGTCAACAGATTTTACAATGTAGCTGGTAATACGGCAGTAAGCCTTAACTTTATACACTCTCATTCTTCTTTCATTACATACATACATTCATTCTTTATAGCTACAGCGGAGATCGAATAATATTACACTGTGACGCGCCCTTCACAAGTTCTTACGATGAATTAGAAGCAGTACTTTTGAAAAGGTCTCTGAGTTAAAGTATCTGGGATCTATAGTCACGCAAGATAACATTCCCGATGTGGAGATTAGAAAGAGGATTGCCTCAGCTAACAGATGCACTTTGGTCTCAGCAAAAGAATACTTTCAAGAAAGACCGAGCTTCACCAGTATAAAACCTGAGTGCGCCCCGTACTCCTGTATGAATCAAAAAATGCATCCAAGGTAGCCGAAAAAGAGCTCATGATTTTTGAAAGAAAAGTTCTCCGACGAATTTTTGGAGGCGTAAAAGTTGGAGAAGTATGAAAACGCCGGACAAATCAGGAGCTGTCCACGGCCTTTGGAGAGGTCGGAATCGTTTCAACAATGACATAAAGGCGGGTAAGGTATGCTGGGCATATCGTCAGAATGGCCGATGGGGATATGCTAAGGGTATTGTCGATCCAACCAATCCATGGAACAAGGAGGAGAGGAAGACCAAAGCTGAGGTGGTCGGATGGTGTCTCTATAGATGCTAGAAGCATGCTGGAAGTGAGGAATTGGTTCACGTCAGCACTGGACCATGACGATTGGAGGAAACGAGAAGGCCAAGATCGGTCACCGGGTTGTAGCGCCGTAATAATAATAATAAAATAAATAGCTTTCCCTTGGTAGCTTTTATCACTGGTTCACTCTTACCGTAAAATCTTATTTATCAGCTAGTCAGTATATCTATACCGGACGTCGTCCTCGAGGAACAACTAGACTGCAATGGATGGACCAGATCTCAAGGAATGGTGAAAGGAAGGGAAGGAATATGAATGAGATGAAAGCGCTGGCTGGAGATCGAGGGGCTTGGCTGCCCTGGATTGTGCACCTCCACGCTGTGAGGCACTAAGGAGGAAGATAAAGAAGAAGAAAAAGTATATCTATAATACTTATGTATTTTTATGTATAGATATACGTATATTATGTAATATATATACCCAGGTTTGGGTGTCTGTTGATTTTATTTTACCTGGTTCTTCGTTTGATATTAATGTATCTAGATGCAAATTTTCTAACTCCTTGATTGAATACTCGAATGTTTTTGATTAGATTTTTCTTTATTCCTTTTTCTTCTACTGTTTGTTTATTGTATAATTTTTTTCTTTCTTCCCACTGAAAAATGTTAAGTTTGAATCCAACTTTTATGTAATGGATAAGATCAAAAACATTTTCTCCAATTAGTCATTAGATTGATTCACTAATTAAAATGTTAACACAATATTTCCTCGCGAGTTTACATATGCTTTGGTACTCGTCAGGTGAAACCGCTTGAAATAAAATTTGCTAATTAAATTCAAATTTATATTCTGACCTTGCTTACCTTCAGGTATGAATTTTGTCAGTTTTTGTGTATTGTATACTTTTGATTTTTTCTCAGTTGATCAATGTGACAATTGGGTAAACTTGAGTTGTGGTCACCCTTTAGTTGTTTATGTTTATTATTTATTTTGTAATAATAAAAACTATTAATATAAATATAGCATATATATGTATGTGTGTGTGAGTTAGAGTGTGAGTGTGTGTGTGAGCGTATGATTATGAATTTCGATAACAAATAACTGTATTTTAATCTCAAATTAAATATAAAATTTAATTATTTAAAGTTTATATTTTAACCTTAAACAATTTTATATATAATTATAAATTTTTAATTCAGTTAATCACTTTTTCTCAAATTTTCACCTGATGCAATAAGAAAAGTTATGATAATTTTTTTTAAATTATGTTTTTACATTTATGATTATATATGTATGATTGATAAAATATAAATATTAATTTTGTAAATGTTAATTATCATTTCCTTGATAAGTACAATAAAAAATATTAATAGTTCTATTGTACCTCAATATCCTCCATTGGCTTTATTTTCCTTTTTTGAATGTCGGCGACTTTTTTAAGAAATTTCCTCAGCTCATTATTTGTCCTTTTTTCTGTGAAATCTTTCTTAAACTGTAAAGATAGAATTGGTAAATTTTATTTGCTAATTTGTAATAATTTTATTTTGAACAATAAAAACAAATTACAAATCTTAAAACCACGAATGAAAAGAAAATTTAAGTGTTTCATGTGTAGTAAAAAAATAATCTCATATTTCTATAATTTCTGTCCTAACCATTTTCCGCATGGACTCTATGCTAAGATATTACATGTATTACTGATGCATAAAATTATTATTTATGTTTTTAGTATACAATTTCAAAAAACTCATTAAAATGACAAAGTAAGTACTTATTATTCACTACACCTTTACTTATTATTTATCAAGAAAATTTTCAGTTTAAGTAACTGGAGATTTAATATCACCAGTTTTATGTAACTTAAAACTGGAAGAGATTTATAGATCTCAGTCCTTATCTTTCAGCACTTTGTATTAAACACAATTCAACATACAATTCCCTTTATAAAAAGATTAACATCTTGAATATCTATTCTTCAACCCAAACTCAACTCTTATGCATCCGGTAAAAGCTGAGGAATTATCTTCTACCGATCCTTCTCTTCGTACCTTAAAATAAACCCGAGGTTTATTTCCTTATAAATAAACTTGAATCCCGAAAATCTTCTAACTTCCAAAATTCTTCGACTTCTTAAAAAAGAAGAGATTATGATTCTTATCTTCTTCTCTTCTTTCATGGCTCTACAGCCCATTAATGAGCTTTAGCCTCCTTGATACGTTCCCGCAGGCCCTCCCTGTCCAGTGCAGCGGTCTTCCAGTTCCGAAATTTTAATAGGCTCCTAGAGTCCTCACTGACTCTTACTGAGCTATAGCAGCTTGGGTCGCCCTACTCTTCTTGTGCCCTAAACCTTTTCTTGAACTATTCCTCTGGGCCCTTTGACACTTGTCTTTCTGGGCACATTTCCAGCCCCGCGCAACCTACCAAGCTTTATTACTCTGTTCAAGTCTTCTCCATGCTTCTCCCTCTCTAATAGGTCCATAAATTCGACGTAAAATCTTCGTTTCAAATGTTTGTCGTCGGCTTTCTTTATGAACCATACATAAGGACAGGCCGAACGTGTTATATAGATAAGTGGTTTTTGTATTCTACGACAAACTTTGCTTTTTATATGTTGGTTTATACCGAAAAAGCATTTATCTGCCTGAGCGACTCTCTTCTTGACCTCTATCGAAGCATTATTGTCGTTCGTGACGGTGGTGCGTAAAGGAGTTTACTCGTTCAATATTTAGGCCTCCTATCTTAATAAAACCAGTCAGCTGCATAGGTATTTAGTTTTGGACTGATTACTTACTAATCCCACGCTCTAAGGTGCTCTAACTAGATTAAGGAATGCATTTTTCAGTTCATCAAAGGACCTTCCGATGATATCGATATTACCTGCGTAGGCCAAAAATTGCGTTTGCTTGGGGAAAATTGAGCCTGTTCGTTGGATGACTTTTTGCGGATCACATATTCCAGAATTAGATTAAAGACTAGCAGATTTACTTGTTGTAATATTATTATAGTTGTAAATATCAATAAATTAACCTACCATCTAGATTAAAGAGTAGGCATGTCTCAGCTGAGAGATTATTTTTCATATTCAACTTCATAGTCAGTTTACCAGGTTATGTTGAATATTCATTTCAGATAAAGCTTTTAACAACTCTTCTCAACGGACACTGTTAAAGGGTGACCTGAAGTCGACAAATAAATGGTGAGTTTGAAGGTTGAAGATTTTTTTAACCCATTTCATAATCCCAAAAAATCTCTTCACACCATTTGATTATCGCTCCAATTATGCATTTGTTCAGTAACTACTTCGCGATTATCTTTCTGACAGTTTTAGAGTATGTTGCTTCTACACCTATTTGAACACAGCTCAAGCATTCTACGTGCTCGCTTGTGGCACGATTCCTAGCTGTAGCTGTTTAAATCCATTTAATCTATAATTTTTCGGTGCTACCTTTCTCATTGCTTTTTCAAAGTTTACTGTCGAACAGAAGTTTCCAAATAGTACTAGTAATAAGTACACTGTTGAGGCCAAAGTTCTACAAAGAAGCGTCTTAGGTTATTTCTCTTTGTTTTTTACCACGGACAATCCTACAAATCATAATACCTTTTCGGCATGTTTCTTAATGCTAGACTAGCTAGAATATATTTGAAAACCCATTATCTCACTCAGA
This sequence comes from Arma custos, assembly GCA_037127475.1. Lineage (NCBI taxonomy): Eukaryota > Metazoa > Arthropoda > Insecta > Hemiptera > Pentatomidae > Arma > Arma custos. The sequence continues at coordinate 98,147,674 of CM073761.1, forward strand.
CGCTGTAATGGAATCCTCAAGCCTAAAATGGAACGTTTACCTAATCGAACAACTCGCGTATGTTTCAATTAATTAAAATGTAAGCATGCCACATTCTCACTCCGATGCAAATCCTGGCCTTCTAATGATAACATTAATCCACTTCCAATTTGAGACACAGTTTTTATCTTGGTTTCGTTCTAGGGGAAAAACTAACACGGAACCCATATACTATATTTAAAAGACAGGATCATAATCAAAGATATTGCTAATTATATCAGATTACTAAACAGAACATATCTTCAAATTTACAACAAATCATTAATCTATAATATGATTTTGAATCCTATTAGGTCAAACGGGCTTGAATTGTGAGGAACATTTAAACTTTCAAACATAGGTTAGAAAAGAAAGAATTTTATAAAAAACTAAATCTGAAAATATTATGTATTACTTAATAGCAAATTAAATAAATCAACACAGTATTTAGATCTGGCTAATAATCAGGTCTCGACTGAAATGTGGAAAAACTAAAATATATAACATAAAAAAAAATTGAGATTCTTGTGGTTGAAAAAATATTTTGAAATGTAACTCTTATTAAGTAAATTATAGTTAATGATTTTTGGCACTGCTTGAAATAAAAAACTTACTTTTTCACGGGCTATTTTTGACAATTTATGTGATTCCTTAATCACAGCAAGCGCTGAAAATAAAAAAAAAATTAAGAAACTACATCAGCTATAAATAAAAAATATAAAAAATAAAATTAATGATACAAAACATAACAATTCAATTTTGAAATAATCATTAATTAATATACAGAATAATAATATTCCATTAACTAAACAAAGAATAGTAATACCTTTTTTCTCTGATTTATTCGATTCATTTATTGATTTTTTTATTATTTTAATTCCATTAATCGCGAACTGTTCTTAAGATACTATTCTGAATCCATACTATTTGACAATATATTTATTTTATAACTATGTAGTTCCGAACATTACGTCGTCTAACTCAGATCAATTTTACTTTATGACAAATATTCAACAGAGTGGATAGACGCTACATCTATGATTAGCGTTCGTGATAAAGTAAAAGAGGTAAAACATTTTTGGCAAACCATCGGGAACAGGATACTGGGTGAGGCAATTCAACAAGTGTTCAGCTAGACTTCAGTTTTGTGGGATCTTGTTAATCACTGTACAGGAATGGAAGAAACGAATGAGACGGGATGCACGAACAGAAAAACTCTATCAACTATGAAGGACCATTGAGAACTGTGGGGCGGGCAACTAAGCAGTATATAACTTCCTTCGATCTTGCCGAAACTAGGCAGATATACTCTAGTTCTACCCCAACACGGTACAGAGGGCGGACCTTTCGTCTAGTCTTCCCAAATAAGGTCTAGCCTTTTGAAAAAGTTGTGGGGATAAGATGGGAAAACCCATCTCGCTAATTGTATTACCAATTAGAAAAAGCTAACATCCCCGCATCATACGAGTGTGGTTGGGGGAATTACTAATAAAAGCCCGAAGAAAGGGACTCTGGAGGGGGGCAAGAGTATCTTCATGTTCGTATTTGTTTATATGAATCACAAAAGAATATTTTTTTACAATAAATTATATATCTATTTCTTTATGTTCTTCACTTCAGACAGATACACTATAAAATGTTGAGCCCAATAATTCAATCATTGATCTATACTATGTTATAATAGTTGTAGATTAGTTATTATAAGAAGACAGTAGCTGATGGAGAGATGCCAAAAGAGTAACAATTAAGAGATCTGGAGAGCTGAAATAAAAATTGTTAGAAGACCAGCAAGTACGAAGGACCACGATAAAATTTCATTGTAGGATAAAATTTCAGATTTCAGAACTAATTAAATCTCATCAAGCGCCACGGCAATTCATTGTCACAACACTGAGAAAAACATTCCCATAAACCCAAAAGTAATTCATAGTAACACAGGACCTTATATTGGGCAAGGAACATAGAACAGCGTTCTTTCTTGCGTTGTTTACTAACTCCTACATCTTTTGCAACATTTGCTGTTAATGTACTTCATAAGCAAGACTTTTCAAGATTTTTCCCTTGAAACTGAAGATGATTCTGTGAAATCCAAGTGATAGTGAAAAGTAATTTTTGGCTGAATAAAGTGAAAAATGTAACCTCTTCATCATCATGATATTCTGTCCTCTAGAACCGCCGATGAAGTGAGAGGAGGAATTTTTTACAGCTCTGCCAATATTCCACTAACTGTGCTCTTCTGTTCCTCTGGAGTCCTGTCTTCTCGAAATCTTTCTTTACCTCTTGTTCCTTTTTCTTCCTAGGTCGTCCTCTTCCTCCTTTTCCCTCCACTTTGGCTCGGTAGGTCTCGCTAGCAATTCAGGATGCGTTCAAGCCACCTCTGTCAGTTTTCTTCTATTACCTCATTATAGGCTGGCTTAACATTTAGGCTCTACCTGATAGTAGTGTTGCGGACTCGGTATCTTCTTGTTTTGACTTCCTGAGAAATCTTATTTCTCCTGCTTGTATTCTGGATTGGAGCTTCTTTGTCAGAGTCCATGATTCTGAAGAGTATGAGGGGATAGGGAGGAACGTTGACTTGAATACAGCGACTTTTGTTTCCTTTTTAACTTCTCTTCTGTTTCAAAACCCTCTCTTAACCGCTCCAAACATCCTGCCCGCAGCTCAGATTCGCTCGTTCACTTTCAAATCAATGTGTCCGTTTTGGTTTCAATGCGCTACCAGGTATTTAATGGTCTCCTCTTGTTCCTCGACTTTATATTCGATTTTTCTGAAATCTATAATAGGTAGTGGTACTACCTATTTCAAAACCTCTTTTGACTTGTAGATCGACTACATATCTAAGGGAATCTTGATCAAGAAATAGACATTATAGACTTATAATTTCGGCTTGGTTCATCTCTTTTCGGTATTTGTGCGGATCCCTAGGTGGGATCTCTTCCCCCCTCAATCCTAGCACCTTCTAGGTAGCCAGTTGTGAAATCCTTTTTCCTCGCCATGTCGAATTCCGTACAACCTGTCCTGTATATTTTCCATAACTCGTGATATTTAGAGATTTGGACGGGCATGGTATTGATCTGTCTTATAAGTCGTGGGTTACCCCTAAGGGTAACCGAACATACCCCTTCCTGTTTGGAGGGAACTCCCAGGTAGGGTTGCCGTAGGGTGAGTACTGTATTCTTGTGCTAAGAATAAGTGTTTAGTTTACTGTTATGGTGGGTATGCATGCTGTACCATAGATAACATTGAATTTTTTCGTTTCCGAACAAACTAACATAAAGGCGTGTCGGTTTATCTAATTTCCCTTAGTTCTTACAACAAAGACAAAAACAAAACAAATTTTATGGTTTTTATATATCGTAGTTTTCGGTGAAATATATAATTTCCATTTAAAATAAAATCGTAAGGTGTGTTAGTTTCTTGCTAGAAGCTGAGAAAAATTAATATACATACAGATATATATTGAATTTTAATTATTGTTAGAAGGTTCACACACAAAAGAGCCTAAGAGAAGTGCCACAAGTAACAAACAAATTACGCAGAAACTGATTTATCGTATATCTCGAGTTTTAAACAGATATCGACGTGGTTGTTAAGCAATAATCGCTCAAATAAACGTCTAAAGTTTGTCAAAATTATTCAACGTATTAGGCTGATTTTTCACATAAAAAATAATATTAGATTTTAATTTAAACCAAAAAACCTTGATGAAGATGTTCCCTGACAGGTTGGTTGCTTTTTGGAGTGAATAACCATGGTCACTAGATTTATCTTCTTGTGTACTTCTCCTTAGTGGATTTCTCAAATACAAGTTGTTTAACCCGACCTCATTCTCTGGTTGATTTAAAGGAGTGGATGAACAAGAATAAATCAATGCCACTCCGACAGAAATGACTCAATTTGATGGAAAATTTCCGATAACGTATTCGGAAAAGTGTTGTCAATCGGAAATTACTGTCTTTTGGAAAATACATTGAAATAAATGTTCTGCATTTATTTTCAGAAAATATCACCATTGGTTACATTGGTTTCTTTTTCACGGGCCTTGAAGGTGCGTGAGTCATTTCTGTCATTATTATATAGGCTAGTTTAAAGTTTTTATAAAACGTATTTGACTAAAATGCGATATATTTTAACCTTCTTCTATTGTTTTAATCGGCTCTTATAAAGATCTTATAGTTAATCAACCATTTCGGTAACTATTCCCAATTTGGAGAACTAAGTTGGTAAAACAGTTATTATTTTGTATTATCAGTTTCAAGAACTGATATAATATAATATAAGCTTATTTACATGTGCTTTTTAAACATAGAATCCTAGGGTTTTTTTTTTTTAATTTAATTTATTGAAATTTACAACTATAATAATATTAAGAGTAAATCTGCTAAAATGTACAATATGACATGAAAAACAATTGTGGAGAAACTACCCATCGGTAGCACTCCAATAAAGTTCTATAGTAGATCTTCTTTCCCACCATCTTCTTTTCAGACGCCTCGGAGGGTTATCTGGAATGACTTAGTACGAGAAGCAAGTTGAGAGACTAGCGGATTCAAGTGTGTATGGAGCTTGTCGTGGAAGGATAGGTATCTAGTTTGGGCCTAATCACTGACATTTGGGATATTAAGATCATGATGGATGGGTTTGTTTGTGACATAATAAAGAGCATTGAGGAGGTCTGATAAATGTCATGTAAATGAGTCTTTTGTTATTAATTGGGAGCTTAGAGAGTTTTTAGTAGTAAGTAGGCGAATACAACGAGCAGTTTCTTGTCTTTTGAGTCTTGTATGAGAATTCCAAGTGAGACGTTTGTCCAGATGGAGTCCTACGTAACGTATCTGTTCGAAAGGGTTCAATTGAATATTATTAAAGGATACAGTAGGGTAGGAATTTGTAGGTTTACGACGAAGGGTGAAGGTAATTTGGTGGGATTTATTTTAATTCTCCAATTTTGACACCATTCTTGAAGGTTTGAGATATGGTATTGAAGAGATCGGGATGCAACAAATGGACGAATCCTAGGTTAAAATGAAAATAAAACCCTAGGATAAAACCTAGAAATGAAATATTTTGTAGGAGATCGGTGACTAAATATATTTGTATTACCTGCTAAATGTTTTTTTCGGTACATTAATGCTTTGTTTCTATGGGCTCGTTTTCGAGTATTTATTACTTTCTTCTTGAGATGAACTTTTTTCGCTAGATCATAATATAAAGTCCTCGTAAAATCAAAGATGTGACCACGTCGCTATAGAATAACATGTCAAGTATTAGTTATAAATATGCAGTTACACACGTACATATATTATATGTATAAACATAAAAATATACAATTACTTTTGTTATTTAGGAATCTTTAAAAAACTGAAGTTTCTATTCACAAACTAGACTGAATATGAACTTATTCAGTCTAGTTTGTGAATGGAAATCTCACTAATGGACTATTAGCTCATTCATGTTTGTTTCTTAGCCTTTTCTGGCAAATTTGTGGGCCTAAACCGGCTATCGATGAAATCTTAATTTTAATTTTTGGGACATGAAATTTTTATTATAGACTAGGAAAGGTACCCAAATTACCTAATCAAGCGGTTCCTATCCTATTTAATTGTGCGGACCACCAATTTTGAAAGGAAAACCCATTAGCTAAATATAGATGTACAACAAATACACAACACCAATCTACGTCTGTACATATTTGACGAAAATGTTGGAACATTACATTTTAGAATTTCATACTGAAATTTTTAATATAAAAACGAAAAAAAAAAAACCTTCAGTCTACAATCAATGGAATTGTGTCATTGTCCCCAACAGGCAAGTCGATATCTGGATTAAAAATGGAGATTTTCAGTCTCAGATCGTTTCTACACTCAATTTATTTCGGTATTTTTTAGATATTTTAGAAAAAGTAATGTTGAGAAGGTTCGTTTACACAGGCAGGTTGTAGAAAACCACCATCAATTGTCTCAGTGCAGTTCTAACAATTGCTATCCAGCAAGATCATAATAAGGATATCCATTGTTGGCCAACAGTTATCCAGAACGAAAATCATTGTGTTTTTTAAACATTAATGTTATAATTTGGTCATATGGTAGCTCAAACAAAGTTTTCTACTCAGTCTTATGAAACCCGTGGCCCATTGGTTGGTAACCGCTAGCTTAATCCTAAAAATTGAATTTTTTTAAAAAAAAATTCCCAAAATTACACTAAAGATTAAATTGGTAACCTGCTCTAACAACTATGCTAGCAGAGTCTTACGACGAGGGATAAAAATTAAAAAAAATAATGGCCTATTCGTTAGTTTACACTTCGACGTGGTTCTCGTTTAGTTTCAGTATCAAAATGCCTAATTCTAAAGAGGTTTATGAGAAAAAACTTGGAAAAACGAATGACACGAGCTTGGCAAATAAGACGGGGAAGAAAAGATGAAGCAGGTTGAAACTTTAGGTTGTTCAGGATGTTCAAGATTACCGATGACCGATCAACCACTGCTTGCACGCGCACTATTTAATTTGTAATACTTGAAAATAACAATTTTGGAGACCGTTACGTCCCAATTGTTGCTATAATAAGTTTAATTTAGTTGTTTTAAAATATTAGCGAAATACTAAACGATAATATTCATCCCAAAATAATATTCATTTGAAATAAACTTACTTCTTCATCGAATTTTTTTCGTTTTCTTTTATTGCGACAGAGCAATCGTTGTTTTTGAAGAATGGCAGCTTGACGTGCCAGCTGGGCCTTCAATCGCCCTTGGACCAATCTTTGCTTACGCTTTCTTTCCTCCTCCTTCCTCCTCATTATCAATAACATTTCGTATTTAAGGTAGTTCGGAGCACCTTTTATTAGTTGTTGCAACCTGGTTTAAAATATTGAACTCATCATTTTGTTTGGATTTATCAAATTATAAGTTTGAATTAGCTTTTGGCAATAACTATTAGGGTAAACCGGGGGAACGGCGACACCCCGGGTAATACCGACATGGCAGTTCTAGCCATCGCTGCAGAGATATTTGTGAAGTGCTATTCGCTGCAACCTTGCGAACATCACTGCAACTAACGCCCAATGTGCCTCTGTCGTTTAGGTAAACAAGTTGTGCTGTGAGTTGAAATTAAAAGTTTTTGCTGATTTCGGTGTAATATTTCCTTAGCACTTCATAGAAGGTAAATGTTATTATAAGTTTGTAATCCTAAATAAGATTATATAAGTTATAAAGCACGATATTTAGCGAGTAGTTTAGTATAGTTTTTGTTTCGGTTCGGTCACTAACCTGCCCTCATAACCTGTTTAGACGCCATCTAGTCTTGGCGGGGTAATGCCAACATCCCTGTAGCGGATTTGGTTCTGCGGAAAACTATACTTGCGACCATTGCATTAAATAATAATTTATCTTTTAATCTAGCTTAGATTAATACAAAATATGTTTACTCAAAGTTTGGATTTGTTGTAAATACTTTTTTATTCCTAATAATAATTTCCTCATTATTTGCACATTTATTTTACTAACTGTTCACCACTTCATTGTAAACGTTACATGTACAATAAAAAAGTTTTTTTTAAATTATTACAGCATTTAATTTGCCTTCTACAACCTATGTTGGCATTACCCTAAGGTATGTCGGAATTACCCTGGTTCATGGGGCAATTCCGACAGGTGGTTATAGTTTACAAACAATTATTTACAAAAAAAAATGTGAAGTTGTTTAAGCATATTCATATAAGAAATCGGTAGGCCACATTTTGAAGTAGTTATGTGTTTTATTTTGTATTTATATCTCTTTAAATACAAAATATAAAAATTAAAAACCCTTAAGGTGTCGCCAATTCCCCGGTTTACCCTACTTGTAGTATTACAGTATTATTTGTAGTTAATATTATTTTTTTTAAACTAACTGTGATTAATATATGTATATATGTATCTATCTATTAATCTAAGTAAATGAAATTAATAAACATAGTTGCGGTGCTGAAAAAATGTTACATGTGCTTTAAAAAGATCACCGGTTCCTACATCCAGAACGGTAAATGTGTTGCAAATCAGAAGTTGAACTAATTAATAAAAGGTGGTCAGGGCGGAGGTCATTATCGAGGTAAATTTGAATGGAGCTACTTGATGGGTATCTGTACTATGTATATGTTCGGTTGGCTCTATGAACCATGAATATCTTTGGCCGCGCCATGCGATTAATTAATTAATCTGTTGTTAATTACTTGCAGTAGAAAAAATAGCCTAATAAGGACGGGACGGGGTCGCTCAACCTCACGCTCCTACAGACCATGGTTTCCGTGGTACAACGGGAGGCTGCCTTTAGGTCCATAACCAGTCGATTTGTGACTGATTCATCTGTAACTTTCCCTCCAACGAACAATTGGCTAGAAGGATAGTGACAAATCGGTCCACATCCACGGATTATGGCTGTTCAGGGTCAGCAGGAGCACGAGGACCAATATGTCGTTCTCCGAAGCAGAAAGTCCCAGTGGTCTCCTGGCGGCTATTAACATCCTGGAATAACATAATGAGATTCCCGATAGAGATACACGGAGCAAGGTGCATCACTCCTATTTCCTGTTTCTGTGCGTTGTCCCCATTAGGTTGGTGTAGGGGATCTTTGAAGAACCCCGGGACCTATAATACTCGACACCTTTTGGTTTTTAAGCTGGGTGCGCCTTATCCCAATTGTCCACCCTGACCCCTCCCTGTGTATAAAAATTTAGACATATTGTTATTATTATTGTTATCCGCATTTAGTTCGAGACCTAATACTTGGCAGCTTTTTTCCCACTATATTTTCCCCACTTACCCTCACCAACACCAAATCATCCATGTTTAAGTATATAAGATCACACATTAAACTATCGTTCTAACATATATATGATTACTGATTACTCCACAATATGTTTAAAATTGGCTTTATTACTAGAGATAAATAATATACTCGTATTGTTTGTAGTATACGTACTTTTCTCGTTCCTTTTTTTCTTCCTTTACAATTGATGCTGCTTCTCTCAGTATGGTTGTTAAATTCTTTTTTATTTTAATAATCTGAGAAAAAGCAATAATTAATATACATATATAAAAAATTTAACGTTCGAATACTAATTTTAAGTTAATGTAATAAGAGTACTCCTAAATTTGGTTATACTTTCTTGAAAAAGAAAGAACTTGCTATTTTTAAAAACAGCATGGTTCTAGTCTAAATGCAGCGTAATTGTTAAAATCTAGGATGCTATTGCAGAGGATTTGTTGAATTGTTATGATTTAATGCATAATATGTATATTGTTTTTATTTTTCTTTCTTTATATGCAATCCGTTTGCATAGATAACAGCTTGAAGAGGTCTTGGCATAGAATAAACTATTTTTTAAAACTCTGACTCGAGTTTTTCCCACTCTTCAAGCAAATTGTCTAAACTAAAGATTTTTCTTTTGAAAAAGTTATGTAATTTTATTTCATTCCAATGTTACTTTAGTGCCAATATTTGGCTTGTGCAATTACTTTTGACTGCCATTGTATGAGCTATTTCTAACATGAACTATGGACTAAATTAAAAAAAAGAAAATTGAAGTATATACCTTGCTCCTAGGTTTAGGGCGGCGTGGCATTTCCAAAATGCGAGGAGGTTCAAAAATGCGGGTCCTTCGAATAACTAGCTTTTCTATTTTGTTAAGTAATCGAGGTGGTCTTTTTTGCCTCCTTGGTTTCATTGGTATCTTTGAGCTTAATGATATAGATGATGTAATTGATGCGGTTGTTCTCGAATCATCCGGTAACGATTTTTTTTTTGATCTGATTATACGAAGCTTTGTAAAATAAATATGTTTGTATCTTCTCTTATGTAGTTTCCTCTCAGACCTCCCAATCTTAACCTTCTTAAGGATTTTTTTCAATTTTATTTTCGGATTTCGTATCACACGCGACTTTCTGAATATCATATCTTTCCCAAGATATTTTCTTCTCTTTTTATAGTACTAAAAGAAAATAGTTATTTGCTGTTAGTTTGAAGATTTAAAAAAAATACCAAAAAATAAACTAAATAGATAATTGACATTATTAAGATTAGGTGTAGACACGCACGCACACATACAAAAAATACATTTTTTTGTATTTAATCAAAAAAAAAAAAAAAAAAGATCTATCTTCAACTGTGAAGCTTATAGAAATGAGCAGGACATCTAAATGTATATATATATATATATATATATATATATATATATATATATATATATATATATATATATATATATATATAAATGCATGCAAACGTTTTTTTTTTACTTTTATAAATATTTCTTTCTGTTTTGAACTATTTAGTTGTGTGTTATTTTTCTCGACGAAAAATGTTTGTGATGGAGAATGATATATTTTGCTATTATATAAATTTAAAAAAAGCAAAAGGTTTAGTTTTTTTCATGACATACCTTGCGCAGCCAATAACGCATCGAACGACGTGGTAATACTCCATAATCTGGAAGGGGTTTTTCACTTTTTTCAATTTGATCAATATTAAGGATTATGTTAGGTTCCGTTAATCTTAAGGTTCCGTCAAAACCTTGATAATTTGACAATGAGGCTTGAAAGTCTGGCAAAACGGCCTCTATTTTTCGGTGGCCGATAAATGGCCTTTTAATTTTTCTTGGAACATAAATCTTCGGAGGAAGAACGAATCCGTTTTTTTTCTTATCACTCACTGAACTACTGACTGATTTTTTTTTGCAACAGTCTTTCCTCCCTGGCCCTGTTGGTAACTGAAAAAAATTATTATTTAAATAAAAATGTATTTATTGAAATTTGCAACTGTATATTGAATACGTCAAGTAAATATAATGAAAGATAAATAATGTCCCGAGATTAAGGCAAGTAGAGAAACTACCCAATTGTAATACTCAAATTAAAACGACTTAGTGCATTATAATGATTATTTTATAGCAGAAATGGTGTCAATAATGATTATTTTGGCTTATTAATGATATAAAAAAATATATATCATTCGATCCCCAATTTAAGAATTAAAAAACAATGAATCAATAAATTACAAACTAGTTAGAAATTAACCATTTTACGCTTTAAAAATATATCACGTAAATGCTGACCAAAAACATACATAGTTTATCAATCCCCATTGATCATCATCGGAATAAATCTGGTGTCCTTAGAGTTGGCCTTTCTCGCTGACAACTTAAAGGGTGTTTCACTCCTATAGAGGCTTCCGCAGCACCTTCTTCCATCCAATACAGGATTACAAAAGTCTTTCTGTACAAACACAATTGGTAATTCCAATTCTCACAATCGAAGAAAAAATCGGAATTCGCATTGGAAGGTACTTGCGCAGCTATTTATGCCATAGAAATAGATTATGTTATCCATCGAATTACTGCCAGAGTTTGGTTCAAGAATATGAGCCTTGCAAATATCAGACCAGATCAGGTGGCCCATCGTTCATTGATGACATTCTTATTGAATGTATGAACCCACATGCAACTTCTCGTGATATATAGGGGCTTCCAATGCCATAATGACTCGTCATCTTAAACCTGGAAGGACGAAATGTAAGACCAAGATCCAACCCTTATAACATGACAGAATCCTGAACCCAGGAGTAAGTTTATGTATGAACGATTTCCCTTCAATTACAAGAACGTAATATTGGATGAGAAGAATTCATTGCCTCAAATTCAGAATAATTCAGTACCTTAGGACTGGTACAAGCATCAAACCCAATTACTCACAGAAAGATGGGTGAATATTGTATTTGAAAACAAAGAACTTTGAAGAGTAGGATACAATAATGAATTAATCTGATTTTAAGCTATACTTATGCACAAGGACTATTATAACAACCTGGCATTACAAATTAATGGAATCAAACCCCCTTGGCCAATTAAGAAATAGTTTGGTCAATTCATTCATTTTTGAAAACAAATTCTAATTGTTCTAAATATTAAATTGAGATTTACCCAAACATACGTGCGTTTGTGTATTATTTTACACATTAAGAAATAAAGATGGTGATATAAATGAAGTAAACAAATTTTTCATTACTTTGTCCAAGTATCCTTTATAATTTTCAGCATTCATAGGCGGTATTGCCTTAAACTTCTCCTCGAGTTTAAGTTCATTGCGGAGTACTATTTGGCTGCTGTCTAAATATCGTCTTTTAATGTAGTGATACAATCGCTGAAAAATAAAAATTGATTGTTTATATTATAGCTTAATTCATGTAAAAATTTGTATTTATAAAATAAATTGATATAATTCTTAGCACTACAAAATGTTTTATTATCAACATTACACAACATTCCAGTTTTCTTTGGGCTACTGTCTATAGTCACTATAATCAAGTCAGCCAGCTAAAAGTATTATTTATATTAAATAAAATGCTTTATTTTTTTATCAGAGAAATAATTTTGGGTAGTACTGATGGTTTAAAATGTATTTGCGTATGTTATTAGTATTTTTTAGGATATTTAGAATTTGCGCTTAGGTATCAATTTAATTTAATATTCAGGATATCCTCGGCTTCAAGGTAAATCTTATAGCGCACGTACATACCCACCCACCACTACACATTCCAGTTTTTAAATACAAAAGATAAGTTTTTTTGTTATAACAGAGACACATTGTTAAATATTACTTCCAGATACATTACATGGTAACCCTTAGATCTGTATCGTAGGACTTAAGCGATTGGACGACATTAAAAAGGAGGATTCACTATTATTGTCAATTAGATTGAATTCGTCTAGACCTGAAACAGGCAGATTTTTCACGTCTCACCGTCCTTGTGTAGTTCTCTGTATATATAGGATACATATTTTGCATACTTTTTGCATTTGTAGATTATATTCAATAAAAGTAATATATGATTTTATTTCACCTTACATATGGTTCACGTTGTATATATAATGTAAATATAAGGGGTTCACATTTCAAAGTCGTCCAGTCACAATCTGTTTTCCAGTAGGTAATCATTGTTTAGGTTACAACAGTGTAATAATTGGCAATTATCACTTAATTAGTTATTTGTAGAGTATTCATTGAGAACGACCAGTATACATTAGCATAACCAGTGTCTTTCGTCGGTTTCCCATTTTTCTTTTATACCCTTAATTATTCAAATTAAAGGAAACGATAATGTTTTAAACGACAGTTTTCTAGTATTCATCCATTATGTTTGTCCAATTTTGTTTTATTATCAATTGTTATATTACAAATAGTACTTCTTCGAATTGATCCGACAGTTGGTTGGTGTGTGGAATTTTTAACTATCGCGGTTATTGCTTTTTTACTTTTTACTAGAACTTTATTTGTTTTGATTTATCATTGAGCGATCTTGTTATATATCTCACAGCAGTGGAACTAATTCTTCATCAAGACGCTTTCTGCATAATTTTTCCTTCCGAAGATTTTCATTTATCCCTAGATGATTACTTTGGCTTAGAACTGTTTTTTCATTTAAATCGAATGATCCTTGTCAATGTGCAATCAAGATCAGGGATTAAGTTCTGGTATGCATGGATGATGTAAAAGGATTTTGGTCATGACACCCAATACTATTTTGGTTTTTAGTGAATAGCTCATTTTATGTTTAAATGAAACCAAATGTTTGTTATTAATTAACCCGAACCTATAATAACTGTTTTAGTTATAATCTTTAATTGTTTTTCTTCACTATTTATTTATTTTCTAGTAGTTTAAGTATCTTTATTCTTCATTATCTGTGTAGTATGCAGATTTTGACCTGATGGTCTTGAGTCGTTCTTAGAATTCGAATTAAGTGCCTGGGAATGGAATTTTCAAGGTTATTTTCAGAATTATTTTAGGGTTATGTTTATAATTATGAGATCTATACGATTTATTATTCTTTTTGTTGATTAAATATATGTCTTACTATTTCGTTTACATGCATAGCTGGCTCTACATCCCGTCACCGAGACTGGGCCTCCTCCAAAAGCCTTCGCCAGTCAATACGATCAGCTGCAGTAGCTCTCCAGTTTCGGACTCCCAGCAGAGCCCATGCGTCCGATGTCACTGAGTCTTCCCATCTGACATTAGGCCTGCCAACCCTTCTTTGTCCATGCATCCTTCCGGACAGCATCCTCTCGGGTATCGCCGAATCATCCATACGTGCGACGTGCCCGGCCCATCGAAGTCATCCTATCTTGATGAACTTAACTAAGTCTATATCCTTATGAAGGGCGGCTAGTTCAGCATTTCTCCTTCTTCTCCAAATTCCATCCTCTCTAACAGGGCCAAAAATTGTTCTCAAGATTAGTCTCTCGAAGAAGTCTACTTTCATCTTGCTTCTTAAAGGCCCACGCTTTCGATCCATAAGTTAAAACAGGGTGATCTTGGTTCTGTTAGAAAGGAATCTGCTTCCAAATTGCTTCAAAAGGCCGAAGTATACCGTCTCGCCGCTGCTATCCTCCTGTTGACTTCTCGAGAGATGTCGTTTCCGGAGTTGATCTCAGACCCGAGGTAGACAAAGCTGCTTACCTTTTCGAAATTATATGGTCCAGCCTCAAAGGTACAGGTTCCTAATGCATCTCCTCCGACTCTCATATACTTGGTCTTAGCTTCATTAATGTGCAACCCAAGTTTCTTTGCTGCATCTTCTATGGCCAAAAACGCTTCTCGTAATGCACGTTCCGATCTGGCGGCAATATCAAAGTCGTCAGCGTACCCCAGAAGCTGAACTGTACTCTTAAGGAGAGTTGCGTTGAGTTGGATTCCGGACATATGTACTGCTTTCTCTGCAACGAAGTTAAAAAGAAGACAGGCAAGAGCATCCCCCTGTCTTACAACGCAATTAGTATCGAAGTCCTCCGAGAGATCACTCCCCACTCGTACTGCGCACATTGACCCCGACATCGTCATTTTCACGAGGCGTATCAATTTAGTTGGGACGTTAATTTCCAAGAGGGCCGTAGGCGTCTTTAAAATCAACAAAGAGGTGGTGGGTAACTGTTCTATACTCGTTGCATTTTTCCAGCATCAGCCTCAGTGAGAACAGTTGGTCCAATGTGAACCTCCCTCGTCTAAATCCCGCCACGTATTTGCCTATCTCCCTCTCGGCATGAGGAACCAGTCTCTCGAACAGGATGTTAGAAAGAACTTTCCAATTATTCTAACCTTTATTCTTTATGCATATTTATCACTGTCAATACTCTGATTTGCATATCCTATAGGTCCCGGTAACTTCCTTGAACAAGGGAAAACCTATAAGAACTGCTTGCGTTATATCCAGTTTTATTACAATCTGAAACAGATTGACTAATGCCTTTCATTGATTTGAAATAATTGTTTAAAGTGACTTTAGCTGTTCATATCAATGTTTATAAATTTTAGATATTTTTATACACGATTTTAGGGATGTTTTCGTAATTTTAATATGATATTTTTCAGATTTTTTTTTTTAGATATCGGAGGTTTTTCTTGATTACTAGCCTATTAATTTTGTTGGTTTTATTGATTATAGACATTTTTTTCAACTTTCAATACAGTTCGCTAATAATAATACCAATGGCAATGTTTTAAACTGAATTCATCACTTTCTTTATGTTTATCAATAATAGCTCTGAAAAATGCCTTTTACTGATCAGATCTTTTCATTCTTTTAGTATCCTTTGTTATTTCGCCTGTTTAACTCTAGTTCCCATTTTTATTAATAACGTTTTTTCGGTTTTAGATATTCAATTTTTTTAAATATTTTTTTTAATTGGTATAAATACTCTTTGTGGTTGTAGTATGTTTTAATGATTTTAGATATTTCTATACTTAATTTTAGCTGTCATTTTAACGATTTTTTTTTTTATTATAGCACATGTTTATTGAATTTGGATATTTCCATTTATTTTAACTGTTTTATTAAATGTATTAATTTTGTTAGAATGTTTAAAAATTAGAATTATGTTAAGTACTTAACCTGTTAACCGGGGAATTTTCTTTTTAATTAAGCAGCATACAACGGGCGCGAGCTCTTTCACTAGGACGTGTCAGTACGCCACGCCCGGAGAACGTAATTTCATATTATTATTTTTTTTTATTTATGTTTAAAATAAATAAAAAGACTATGAAATACATACGTGTTCGTTTATTTATATATATAGCACAAAGGAAAATACAAAATTATGTTTGACGTATTTATACGTCCCGCTCGGTTAACAGGTTAATGAAGGCGTCTGGATTTTTTAAATTTAAGACTATAGAAATTGGTCTGAAATTTCGATCTATTGTATTGTTCTGTGATTAAGGCCTTACACTAGTATCGGATTTTCACCGATGCAACGTTCCTTTGAAATTGGACTAATGACCAGTGTACTGGGAAAAGCTTGGGTGTTGACGTGACGCTCAATTAAAACTTCAGAAGATAAATTTGAATCTCACTAATATACTTTTTATTTTTTTGTGAGTTTGAAAAGGCAAAACACAACTAAGTCATCAGCCGACGGCCATACCACGTTGAACACACCGGTTCCCGTCAGATCACCGAAGTTAAGCAACGTCGGGCGTGGTTAGCACTTGAATGGGTGACCGCCTGGGAAAAACAGGCGGTAACCATCTGGGGAAAAACCGTGTGCTGTTGGCTAACTCTAACTTAACAGTTAACCAAATAATAATACATAGCTGGCTGTATGGATGAAAGAAAATAATCCAATGCCATAAAAAAAAAAAACTAAGTCATCAGCACACGTTGGGTTATTTAATTTTAATATATTTTAGGTTACCCATTTATTCCAAACCGACAGAGCACGTAGTTAAAAAAGGGATGACTATATATATAAAACCACCCGATAAAATAAATTTCTACTTTAACCTAAACTCTATTAATAAGATACCTTAGTGGATACAAGATCAGTATACCTTAGTGGATTCAAAATTTTTTGAATACTCATTTGCTACTTTTTTATATAGTTTCTCGCCGTTCAATCCTTTATAAAAATAATGGTGGTAGAAAAAGTGTCGCACCATGTGCCCTAAACGCTCAATAACGTAGACCATTGTTGCTAGAATTCTTTTGCAGCAGCATGCATCGACCATTCGTTCAACCGTAGCTGCATTCCCATCTATGCTTACGTACCCAGTCAAAATGAACAGCCAAACTGTGAAGAAAATAATGATTAAAATCTTATATAAATGAATAGATGGAAATATTACCTGTGCAACAAAAACTTAAAAACATTACTAGCGCGCTCATGTCATATGGAGATACTAGTTCCATTTCAGTAATTGAAGATTGACTCTTATTACAAGTGAAACTTCAAAAACGGAGCTCATCCTTTCTTCTCATCATGTTTAAAGAAATCAATGAAACGGAAAAAAAAATAGTACTTTTAAGATATTATTGGAGTATTCCAAAACAAAGGCTTCAATATCTTATGACGTATTAGTAAATGACCAATTAATCATTAAGGCAGAACAATATCCTGGGTAAAGATAGCTCAGGATTTATAAAAAGTCTTAAAAAGATAGGACACCATGGAATTTAACACATTTTTTTTAGCCTTTTTCTGAAAGGTGTGCTGATTACGGTCTCCATTAATGACATTTTATGGTTTTCAGCCTTGATAGTTTGACTGGCTTGTCATTTGATAATAGGCTGTAAAAAAAGCCCTTGTGCATAAGCTTTACTAGCTTTATTAAAACAATTTTAAAGTTTGAAGGATGAGGTAAAACGTATGTTTATTCCCTTTAAATATTTTTATTTTGAAGAGAAATCATTTGTCTTACCCGGGATTCGAAACCGCGGTCATCTCTAGCGCGGCGCTCTAACCATCTGAGCTCTCAAGGCTCGTAACCAAACCAGACCAATCCATTCTCTTCACCGATCCTATATCCCCGTGTTCACGCAATGTTTGCGATGTATAGACGGGGAAGAATGTCCATTGAACTACTTTAATTAGGATCTTGTTGACTTACGTCAATTTTATATTTTTATAATTTATTTTTATTAATTATTATTTCAATTGTGATTATTTTTAAAAACTGGTGGTAAAAATAGTTGTTGGGAGTACCATGTTTGACAGGAATGATATCTACAAGGCAACATGGGTTTCTCCTGACAATAACTACAGGAACCAGATTGACGGTGCTCTTATCAGCGGAAGACAGCGTTCTATACTTACGGCGGTTAGAACATACAGAGGAGGAAATTTAGACAGCGATCATTACCTGGTAATAGCACGTATCCATGCCAAAATAAGCTACGTACATAAGACTAGAAGTACCCGCTCAAGGAGAATAAATACTCGAAAGCTGCAGGAGCTAGAGTACAAACTATAGTTTGCCCAAAGGTTGGATGTAGCTTTGGAACGTGGGTTTGAGGAGAATGGAGTTGATAAAATATGGAGCCAGTGTAGGGATGCTATTAAACAAATTGATGAAGGCTTAGAGGGGCACCTCAAAGGTCTGAATGGTTTGATCAAGAATGTCAAGAGTCTACAGACAGGAAAAACAGGGCCTATAGGAAGATGATTGATGTGCATAGGACTCGCCAGGCTGTTTCTGATTACAGAGTGTTAAGATTGGAGGAGAAACACCTTCATAGGAGAAAAAAGAGGGAGAAAGAAGAAGAAAGAATAAGAGAGATTGAGGTCTTGAGTAGACAAGCTAATACTAGAGCTTAGTACAAGACAATCAATGCCCAGCGAAAGGGATTTAATCCAAGACCTCTCTCTACCTTTAATACTTGTAGAGATAAGGACGGTCAATTGATCACAGATAAAGAAGGGATCCTGAAAAGATGGTCCGACCATTTCGGTAGTCTGCTGGGGAATGTTCAGAACCCTGCCCTAGAAGATAGTTATGGCTCTGACACAATTCAAAATTACAAACAGTGTGAGCTTCTTGACCCACCAGATGATGAGGATTTTGAGGCTGCAATTCAGAAGCTTAGAAATAACCGAGCACCTGGATATGATGGCAAAGCAGCTGAACTTCTGAAGGCTGGTGGAAATGAAATGTTAAAGGTGATTCGAGATCTGCTACACAGTGTTTGGATTGGATAAAACTCTTCCGCATAACTGGTGCATTGGCCTTATCCTCCCTCTTCACCAGAAAGGAGACCAGATGCTTTGTGATAACTATCGTGACACTCCTAAGCTCTGTCTACAAAGTAATTTAGAATGTAGCATTCTAAAGACTACTTCACCATGCCCAGAGAGAGATTGGAATGTACCAGTGCGGATTTATTAATGGCAGATCTTATATTGATCAAATATTCTTCCTGAAAACTCTTATGGAAAGGACTAGAGAGTACAATATAACGACCCAACACCTTTTCGTGGATTTCAGCAATGCCTATGACTGTATCATCAGGGGAAAACTGTATCAAAGTATGGAAGAAATGATTTTGAATTTGAAATTTTGGGATGGCAAAAATTTTACGAAGTCGTCTGATATCAAGAAGAACCAAGGTCATGCTATACAAAAGAATCATCAGGCCTGTTTTAACTTATGGTTCGAAAATCTGGCCTCTGTCCAGGACAGATGCCAACAGTACTGCTCTTCGAAAGAAAAACATTAAGAAGAATGTTTGGAGCTGTTTGAGAGTTGGCGATCAATTTAGACTCAGACAAAATGCAGAGCTGTATCTTTTTTATCAGGAGCCTGACATGGTGAAGCACATAAGAATAGCTAGGCTGACCATCTGAAGTTGGTTTGTCTGTTTTTCCTGTCTGTAGACTCTTGACATTCTTGATCAAACCATTCAGACCTTTGAGGTGCCCCTCTAAGCCTTCATCAATTTGTTTAATAGCATCCCTACACTGGCTCCATATTTTATCAACTCCATTCTCCTCAAACCCACGTTCCAAAGCTACATCCAACCTTTGGGCAAACTGTAGTTTGTACTCTGGCTCCTGCAGCTTTCGAGTATTTATTCTCCTTGAGCGGGTACCTCTAGTCTTATGTACGTAGCTTATTTTGGCATGGATACGTGCTATTACCAGGTAATGATCGCTATCTAAATTTGCTCCTCTGTATGTTCTAATAACCGTAAGTATAGAACGCTGTCTTCCGCTGATAAGAGCACCGTCAATCTGGTGCCTGTAGTTATTGTCAGGAGAAACCCATGTTGCCTTGTAGATATCATTCCTGTCAAACATGGTACTCCCAACAACCATTTTTGCCAATGGACATTCTTCAATGGACATTCTTCCCCGTCTGTACATCACAAACATTGCGTGAACACGGGGATATAGGATCGGTGAAGAGAATGGATTGGTCTGGTTTGGTTACGAGCCTTGAGAGCTCAGATGGTTAGAGCGCCGCGCTAGAGATGACCGCGGTTTCGAATCCCGGGTAAGACAAATGATTTCTCTTCAAAATAAAAATATTTAAAGGGAATAAACATACGTTTTACCTCATCCTTCAAACTTTAAAATTGTTTTAATAAAGCTAGTAAAGCTTATGCACAAGGGCTTTTTTTACAGCCTATTATCAAATGACAAGCCAGTCAAACTATCAAGGCTGAAAACCATAAAATGTCATTAATGGAGACCGTAATCAGCACACCTTTCAAAAAAAGGCTAAAAAAGTGTGTTAAATTCCATGGTGTCCTATCTTTTTAAGACTTTTTATAAATACTGAGCTATCTTTACCCAGGATATTGTTCTGCCTTAATGATTAATTGGTCATTTACTAATACGTCATAAGATATTCAGGCCTTTGTTTTGGAATACTCCAATAATATCTTAAAAGTACTATTTTTTTTGGCTGTACATGTGGCCAGAATGGAGGACAACGCTATCTTGAAAAGACTGCTGTTTGGATTCGTTGATGGAAAAAGAAAACGTGGGCGTCCACAACTTCAGATGGTCAGATGAAGTCGAGAGTGATGCAGGCAGCATCATTGGATCCAGAGCTTGGAAGACCTTGGCGCAGACCAGAGAAGAGTGGAGGCGACGCCTTGATGAAGCCAGGACCCGTGCTGGGTTGTAGAGCCAGTGATAATAATAAATCGCAAACATTGGGAGAACACGGGGACATAGGATCGGTCATGAGAATGGATTTTTCTGGCTTGGTTCCGAGCTTTGGTAGCTCAGATGATTAGAGCACCGCGCTAGAGCAACCCGGGTTCGAACCCCGGTCAAGAAAATGTTTTCTCTTCAAAATAAAAATATTTAAAAATAATCACCATCAAAATAACAATAAATAAAAATAGATATGTTTATTCTCGTATGCTCACTTTTCCTTGGCCAAACTAGAGGAAAGGATGTGCAGGGGAATGGTCGTCCCTGTTAGGCCAAGCACGGTAATGTTTGAGTTATATTATATAAACAAATTATAATATATTTGCAAGGATAAAAAAAAGAAAAAAAATATCTATTTTCATTCTTGAGATATTTGAAAAAAATGCTGGTACAATTGCCGTGTGTTAGGAATTCATCGACTAAATTATGAAATAATATACCACCATGCGATAATTTTGAGCAGGCGTTTATATAAAATATCAATACAATATAAAATAATAATAATGGGTATATATGTAATAATGGGATAAAGATTGGAAAAGCTGTTGGTCTATAGATATCAAAAGGATGATTTGGCTCAGAGTCTGTTTCGAAATAATCTGAGGCAAGTGGAAAACCCAGGATTGGAAAGGAATGGTTCAGGTTCATTTCGATAAGGAAAATAATTCTTCATAATATAATTAAAATAGAGTAAAACTTATATCAGATTAAGCCTTTACTAGGTTATTACATATTTTTATAAGTATGTTTCTTAATTCTTGTTAAAAACTTACCTGCAGTAGGATTGTAATTGGGAACATGCCTAAATTGTAAACGCTTGAACATTGCTACATATGTTTCCACCAATCTCTTGGTAAAGTGATTGAAACGTACTAACCATAAAAAGAAGATGATGAGCTTTAACGTATTTTCTTGAAACTATCGACAGGGAAAAAAAAATTAAATATATCAATTTAAAATTAATTGTAGGTGTCGTTTGTACACATTGTGCTAACTAATTAAGTAAGATACATAGTAACTAAATAATTAGTAATATAGAACAAAAAAGTGAATATTGGTGTAAATTTCATACAGAAAGGTAGCATAAAACATATTGCTAAATTAATTGCTACGAACAATTGATTATAACTTTTTATTTTTAAACCAAAATTTGTTTGCATACAAACACACTCTATTTTAAAACATTTGCCTTCAAGTAACTCATGAACATATCGTTCTTTGGTGATTGATTAATACCAATTACTAATATAAAATACTTCTAAAATGACCATAATTTGATTATATGTAATACAAAATGTTACATGGGGACCAAGTATGTTCGTCATTTCAATATTTTATATATTGTTACCTCCCGACTGCTCTTAGACCCTATGGACACCTGAAAAAGGTCGGGTAGAAAATGTGTGACAGTCAAGGGTACCTAGGGGAAAGCTTGAGATAGAAAATCGCAAGAAACATCTTCAAAACAACTACTATATTAAAATATTTATACCCAACTATTACCAATAATGTCAGGGACTAATATAATAAAAGATATAAGAGACACCATAACAAAAATTATAATAAGATTCACCATCATTAATAACACTGACTAATAAAATAAGAACTAAAATCATATACCAGATTCACCATCAATAACAATACTGACTAATAACATTTGAGCTAAAATCATATACCAAATTCACCATAAATAACAATACTGACTAATAACATATGAGCTAAGATCATATACCAAATAAACCATCAATAACAATAATGACTAAAAACATAAGAACTAAAATCATATACCAGATTCACCATCAATAACAATACTGACTAATAACATTTGAGCTTTTATCGTCCGATTAGCCATAGCAGCATAAAGTGACGTTAAATGAACAAATAAACATTTGAGCTAAAATCATATACCAAATTCACCATAAATAACAATACTGACTAATAACATATGAGCTAAGATCATATACCAAATAAACCATCAATAACAATAATGACTAAAAACATAAGAACTAAAATCATATACCAGATTCACCATCAATAACAATACTGACTAATAACATATGAGCTAAGATCATATACCAATTTCACCATCAATAACAATACTGACTAATAACATAAGGGCTAAGATCATATACCAAATAAACCATCAATAACAATAATGACTAAAAACATAAGAACTAAAATCATATACCAGATTCACCCCCATCTGTTTTTATGAACGAAACGTGCAAAAGAAAATGAGAGAATCAAAAGAATTTTTAAATGGTCATGTTTGATCGGTTCTATCATTTAACTGACACATCCAGCTACACCCAGAATCTAGTCTGACAACAGTATAAAGGAAAATTCCTACCTTCCGAATTCATCAGGCTTCTGATCAGGTCCCGATACTTCTCGCTAGTACCAGTCTTCAACTCTGACTTATGTGGGAAAACGAACGGGTACAAAAAGGCTCATTCGAGCAAACATAAATATTTTTATGCTGAGGTGTTGCCCCTTGCGGACAAAATTGACAAGAAATTCTTGAAATAAAATGTAATTTAATCAATTGATCGATTAATTTCGGGATGGAAGTGGAAAACCCTGAGTAATATCCGGCCTCATTACCAGAAATGGGCCTGTGAGTTGTTTAGTGAGCACGTTCTTAACAGTATAATTTCTAAATCTAAATTAACTAGAGCCAAATTATATAAAATTTGGTTATTGGAGGTTTACTCTACTAAGTATGACAGGTGGTCCTAGTATATTTCAAAGGGGGTAAAAAATCCATGGTTATGCCGTCCTTCGGAAGGGACGTTAAAATTGCGGTCCCGAGCCGCAGTACTATGTCAGGTACTCGTAAAAAATCTCTATGCTAATTAAACCTGGATAGGCAGAATTTAGAGACCCCACTGTAACATCTTCCGATTAGTCATAGTAGTATAAAAGTGAAATTAAGTGAACAAACAAACTACTAAGTATGAAGATTGAATTTTTAAATCTAAGTTGTGTAAATTAAAATTAAGCATTGTTTCATAATTATGAGCAATGTATAAAATTATAGCTGAAAGTTGATATGCCTTCGTTTTTTAGAAATTGCTTACACGCGTAATACAGGAAATAGATTCTATACTTCGTTCAAGCCTACGAAGGATATTGGTTTGGTAATTTGCATCATAAGGTAGTAGCAATTCATGGTAAACTACACTGTCACTCAAGATGACTTATTTTTTCTAGAGTTTGCAATTGTAGAAAATCCCGTTCGATACGATTTTATGGCCTTTGTTTTACCTTTATAATATTGAAAACCTTTTCTTTTGTCATCACTTTTTAATTGCATCCTGTTATTCCTTTATCTTGTGTCATGCACGTAAGCTTCCTCTTACTCAAGATCATACAAGATGTTGGATGCATTCAATATGAAGGTTGTTATAAATATTTTGATGCTACCTATCGATTCTTTCTTATCCATCTATTATAATAGATAATAGCATCCATAGCAATAATTATTGCCGGATGTTTCTTACTCCTTTTCCAATATTCTCTCTTCCTACCGATGGCATGTCGTTCGTTATTGTAGGTATTAATAGAACTCATCTTTAACGAAGATCTAAATACAGCAAAACTAAACATCCACTATATTACAAAAGACTTTGTTGATTTCTTCTGGTTTAAACCGTATTGACAAATTTTTCGCCAACGTTTCGCCAGCCATGCTGCTGACTTCTTCAGGGCTGAAATGAGAATGAGAATATTTCTGCTCATTCTCATCTCAGCCCTGAAGAAATCAGCAGCATGGCTGGCGAAACGTTGGCGAACAATTTATCAACACGATCTAAACCAGAAGAAATCAACAAAGTCTTTTGTAATAATAGTGGTCGTGGAAACCTAAAAGATTATCCACTATATTGTTTTGAATTAAATACACTTTTATCAAAGAAACAATTTATTCATTATATTTAGGGTAAGAGAAATAAAACCGTTTTCCAGTTGTTGTTTATTCATTAAT
Source organism: Arma custos (assembly GCA_037127475.1). NCBI lineage: Eukaryota > Metazoa > Arthropoda > Insecta > Hemiptera > Pentatomidae > Arma > Arma custos. The sequence continues at coordinate 98,172,647 of CM073761.1, forward strand.
TTTCACTCTTTAGAGACGTTTCGACACTATGGTGTCATTCTCAATCTTTTCTTCTCCTGCATCTTTTAACTTTAATAAATAAATTAACAATAATTACATTACTATAAATAATTTAACATAAATGTCCAAAGATAACACACTATAAGTATAAGTACCTGGAAAGTCATACTTTTAAAAATTCTTAGGAGATCATTAGTCCTCCATGGTCAATAAATAATATTGCATTACAAAACCAAATTTTGATCTTTGAAGCATCAGATCCTTTTTCTCATTTCTATGAATCATTAGACTTTAGTATAAAATAACAAAATATGTTCTAACAGCACATCAACAAAAATAATACAAAGTAAAAAATTATTTTTTTTTAATTTATTTATTTATATATTTTTATATATATATATATATATATATATATATATATATATATATATATATATATTTTTTTTTAATATAAATGTTTATTTATTATTATTTTTATTTTTTATATATATAATTTAAAAAAATATTTTATCAAATCAATTAATTGATTATGAAATATATGGAATTTTTTTTATTTTTTAAAAAGATCTACTAGTAGGTTATATGGTCAGGTTATTATAATTATTATCTGATTTGTTTTCAAAGTATAAGGCATCTTATGATCTATTATTTTTTAATTTCAAAATTATGGATGAATATAATTTACTGATTTCTCCTGCTTCTTTTCTATCATTTACAGCATTTTCCAATTTATCATTTATGAATGATAGAAAAGAAGCAGGAGAAATCAGTAAATTATATTCATCCATAATTTTGAAATTAAAAAATAATAGATCATAAGATGCCTTATACTTTGAAAACAAATCAGATAATAATTATAATAACCTGACCATATAACCTACTAGTAGATCTTTTTAAAAAATAAAAAAAATTCCATATATTTCATAATCAATTAATTGATTTGATAAAATATTTTTTTAAATTATATATATAAAAAATAAAAATAATAATAAATAAACGTTTACATTAAAAATATATATATATATATATATATATATATATATATATATATATATATATATATAAAATAAAAATAAATAAATAAATAAATTTAAAAAAAATAATTTTTTACTTTGTATTATTTTTGTTGATGTGCTGTTAGAACATATTTTGTTATTATATACTAAAGTCTAATGATTCATAGACATGAGAAAAAGGAACTGATGGTTCAAAGATCTAAATTTGGTTTTGTAATGCAATATTATTTATTGACCATGGAGGACTAATGATCTCCTAAGAATTTTTAAAAGTATGACTTTCCAGGTGTTATCTTTGGACATTTATGTTAAACTATTTATAGTAATGGAATTATTGTTAATTTATTTATTAAAGTTAAAAGATGCAGGAGAATAAAAGATTGAGAATGACACCATAGTGTCGAAACGTCTCTAAAGAGTGAAAATTAATGAATAAACAACAACTGGAAAACGGTTTTATTTTTCTTACCCTAAATAAATGAAGAATAAATCCAGTTTAAAAAAAGAAAAAAAAAGTTATAAGAATTTATTCATTATTTGTTTTGAGTAAAATAATTGGTGAATATCATTGTTTTTTTCTAGAAAAAAAGATACAATCTGATCTCATTTATTAGTCTTTCTTAAGACAGTGGTAATTGCTTCTTATATCCTAAGTATAATGTAATGAAGAAGTTAATAAAATGTTAACCTCTATTGATTTTTTTTTTAAACTCAATTTTTTAAGATACGTGTTACTAATGTTATACCTCAAGACTGCCAGTTAGTTTTTCTTTTTTGAGTGTTTCCCTCAGGAGTTGAAGAGGAGGGTAACCTGGATTTTTTAGAAAGCGGCCATAAATGCGGATCATTTGAGGAACGACACGCTTAAGCGACATTCTTTTCTGAAATATTAATATTATATTATTAAATATAAATCAGGATAGCTAGGTCCACTGCTATAAATAGATAGAAGTATACAAGTAAAAGCAATGTTTTATCATTCTTAGTTTAAATTTCGAAAGTTTTTTTCGGATTGATTTCAAGGAACCATGCATCTTAATTATTTTTTATTTCTCCATCTCACACTCATTGTTGATAAAAGTTATAATTTAATAATAAAAAAAAGTACACTGTACATAAGTTAAAAAAAGAGTTTCACTGCATGTATTACAAGAATACTCTAATTTAGGATTCTGAGAAGCAGAAAACGAAATTCATACTCAACACGACAGATAAATAAAAAAAAAATGCAATATCATTTTCTTTTTATAAATAGTTGTCATATCAATAATAATTAAAATCTCCGTTTTTAATGTTTGGATTGATTGGAAAGCTCTAGATTAACTAATAAATAATTAAAAGATATTAGCAGTTTTAGTTTCATTCATCTACATCTCAGAATTGTTAGAATCACTAGTCTGTTCAATGGTTGGACCGAAAACTTCACCCCGTTTACATAAATATGTCCATTTGTTAAGACAGATTTTGACAGGTTTGAGAGCTTGCCAATGAAATTCACTGTCCTTCTTTTAGGGAGTACGATGCCATGGCTAGAAAAACAACTCAAGTATCTGCAAACACAAAATTACCAACCAACTAATAAAAATAATGTCTAAATAGTTGCGGCCCTTGGTTTGGACTATAAAACTTTGGATTTACAGAATGGCTAGTGGATGGGACAGTGTAGATACTCGCATATCATCAGAATATTCATACGCCCTCCTTCCCTAATAACCCATGAAAAATTAGTAACCTTGTTGATAAAAAGCTTAAGCTTAGATAGACTTAAAACTTGTATTGTATATGACATTTGACTTTTGAAATCGAATTTCGTACACCTTCTTTTCTATGTATTAAAATTATTATAAATTCATTTTTTTATTAGTTTAAGAGTGGAGCTTTAAAGGTCCAACGTGAATTAATACAATGTCTAGAACACAAGTTCATCGCCAGGGAGGGTATGGTGGGGAAAAATCTTAGGGAGCCTGAAAGAGTTGACCAAAAATATCTTTGTTATTGAACAAAAATAGTTAAGCACCCGGAAAATTCCAACAGAGAGGAAGGGTACAAATTAAGTAAACTATGGATCCCGAACATACCACAGAATAAGAAAAAACAAATCAGGCAAGCAGAAACAAGTAAGCCAAATTCCAGCCAATCACAGCCCGATCAATCAGAAACCAGCGAATCGCAGTCATGGAAGAGTAGACTCCGACCCCGGACACGAAAAATACCGATCGACTAACGAAAGGACCCGATGAACTACGAGTAGACCCGAGCGGCTGCTATATAACACTGCAGGTTAGCGGAACATCTTCAGTTCCCGCTAAACGGTCCCTCCCCGTTTTGTATTATATAGCGTCAGCGGCATTGCCGGTTCGAGTATAAACCGCCATCAGCGGTCTCAGTACATTTGTAATGCCTTAAAATACCGCAAGGTAAGCGAAGGCTTTTGGTTTATATAGAACCATTATAGTTGTTATTGATAATTGCAATTGTAAATAAAATTCTAGGAGGGAAAAAAAAACAAAAAAAATCTTCGGTCTCAACCAAGCTTGGAGGAAGCCAGCAGCATGTCTGACGAAACTATTGTAAAAATAGTGGCCGTGGAAACTTAATAGAGTATTTAATAATAAATAATATCACGTATTATTATAATAATTACATAAACGGGATTCCTCCAATCACTGCCTTCTTTCAACTCCTACTACAACAACTTACCACTCCATAACATCAGAATGAACAACAGAATTTTTGATTATTGTGTATTTTGTTGGTTTAATAAATTTGCTACTTTGGAAAGTATATGTTTGGATTTGTTTTTTATACCTTTACCTTTTTTCTTTAAATACTAAAGTTGTTGTGAGAGTAGAAGCTGGTGCTAGCTATCCTGTGCTGGTGCAGGTAATAGTTAAGACCCCTTTGATGATTATTGGTTATGATTTCATCGTAATTGAATCAATCGTTTAAAAACAACAAAAACAAAAAAAATAGATGAAATTTTACTCAATATATTAATCCACATTTTTCCATAATAATTCTGCAGATTCAATGGTATTTTAGAAAGTTTTTTTCTTATTATTTTTGCCTGATGCTATATATTTTTAATGCATTTATTTCCGTGCTGTAATATTGATGCATAATGGAGTATTATCAAACGCTTTCTTTCTTATTTAATTTTTTAGTTGGTTAGGATCATTATTTCTTCGTTTATTGATATACTTATAGATACTTTAACATAAAATATTATAGTAGTGTAATTCATATCATATTGTTCCTTTATACATTTTTTTAAATTAGAAATATTTTGTCTCATTTATTACTTTTTTTTAATTTTTATTAATTTATGACATTAGAATTACCTTATATACAGCCCAATTAAATTATTTAAATTTATATAACTCATCTAATTTTCTTATATGCTAGAAATGACTTACAGTTTGAAATTATCCGACTCAGAATCATCAAATATTTATCGAATACCCATAAGTTTTTGTCAATATTTTGTTTTTCCAACTCTATTATTATACAGTTATTTATTATATAAGTTTATTTAACACATATATCAACAGGTTAATGATATAATTACTCCAGAGAATCCTTCGGTCCGATCTCTCTGATGGTTTCTTCTATACAAAAGACTATATCGAATCCACATTCTATACTTAAAAGACGAGTACTTAATAGACTGATTGACCGGTAATACAGACTACTAAAAAGATTATTTTATCTTCCAAATGGCTACAAACTATTCCATAAATTTACAAGACCCTACTGAAGCCCATCTCGACCTTTGGACTTGAACTATGGAGTAGAGCTAAAACCAACATCAAACCGAAGCCAATCATTTCAGTTAAACACCTTCAAATAGGAGTTAATGCCTAGTATTCTGCAAATAAGACTTTAATTTGACCTTAATAACCCATATGGTGTTTACTGGTTCCCATTCTGATTTCTAAGCTTTCACCAAAATCTTTCTCATCACCCCAATCCCGTTCGCACAATCCCTAACCAATGAAGCATCCCTATATGCCCCTGCTGTTTCCATCTACAAACTGAGTCCTGTAAACCTTATGTGATTATGCTGTAGTGCTCAGACAAACAGACAGATTCTCCTCTCAAGTCCTGAGCATTTGCGAATCCGGGTCCCCTCACCCAGTCTCATTTGACTTTCAATACCAATTACTTGGCTGGGAGAATTTCACTGATATCTCCGGAGTCTTGCCTAGCCTTCCCCATGGATTTTACATCAAACTATATTTTTAGTTTGACAGCTTTAAACTTCATTAAGTGAAACTTAACAGCGAATTTCCTAAAATCTAAGTCTAAAATGTACCAACACTTACACGTCTAATCCTTATTAAGTTAAACGTCATTTTAATTGCTCTGCTTTACGAACACAACGCACAAAGTGATTTGTAATTTTATGCTTTTTTAATCGATGTTTCTATGGATTCATAGCAAACATCTGAAACAATGAAATGCTTTTATATTTTTATTTATTGCTGTTTAAAAATACGAAATGTGATGACAATTGAGAACACCTGGAAATTTATCAATTCGAAGTCTTACAAGTATTGTTCAATGTCCCATAAAGCGTCCATTTTTACGTCGCTGCATCTTTAAATTTCTTTTTTCCCAAATCCTTATAATTTATCGCATTATTTATCACTTTCGCAGATTATACACTTAGCTATTACTCTGTTGCTTACCAGTGACTCGGCACAGAGTGAAGTTGCATCTGCGAAAGTCCTGTTCTTCCCCCCCCAAAAAAGAAATGTTTCAATATTGTTTATAACCTTTTTTTATTTTAGTATTCTATTTAATTTTTTTTTTCTATAAATTTGGGATGAGTGGTTACAAATAGCTGCAATAACAATTTGATTACAAAACTAATCAACATTATTTTTGTAACATTGATGAAAATAGGTGCACTTATTTACTTGGCGTGTTACAGTAATTTGTATTTAATTTTAAAATAATAAGTTTGTCACTAGAACAACCTATAATGAGAGGGAAGAAAAGAACCCCTATTTTGAGCTTCTTCGTCGTCTATATTTTTTTTCAACACCCACTTATTTTAATAAATAAGAAAAACTAACTATAGTAATCAGTTATAGGGGAGTTATCAGACTACAAAATATGTTATATATGTCATTTTCCATCAATGCTATTTCAAAACAGCTTAAATTTGTCTATATGTCAAATCGACTTTATGATCGGTGTAATTTAAAACCATGATCTTTGAAATTTGTGAAGGTGGAAGAAAGGATGATAAAAAATGATTGTATAATGAAATCGGGAAGATTCAGTTATTTGTTTGAATCTGGAGATTTTATGTGAAACCAAAATATGGCTTTAAATGTAAGAGGATACTTTAGGATTCGGAGTCAATGTAAGTTGACAATTTCCCTATGGGACTTGTGTAAAAGCAGGAGGATGCCAACGATGTCGACTAAAGAAAGGAAAAAAATAGAATCACAGCTCACTTTTTACTATATGAGGTTAAATAGGCTCCTTGCCCAAAATGATTGGCTCCAAACAAAAGTGTGTACCATTTTATGAATCAATTCAATGAATTGGAAGTTGGCATGGTAATGAATTAAGAGTTTCATTCATTTTGGCAACCATAGTCGAAACGGATTCCAAGCCATGCTACGACGCCTTTTATTTTTCTATTTTATATTCGGTGGAGCACAATTAACATTGCACTTATGAATTGAAATTGCCATTAAAATATTGGCAAACTTCAACATTTGTAGCCTTTCGAAATAATCAATAGGGTTCCTTCAGCCGAATTACACCAGCCAAGTTAAATTGAACACTTTACGAAACATCTTTTGCTTTAAGCACCTTTTGTAACGATACCATGCTTTTTATTAATTAAATCCAAGGATGTTAATTGCATTTTTACTTTACATAAAGCACTTAGACAATGGAGGGGGTGACATCGCCTTATACTGGAGGGAGGTATTGTAATTCCATAAGTATAGTTTGCTATTGACAGCCTATATAGTAAGTATATTGAGGTTTGATAGCCTCGATATAACTTCTGAGGAAAATGGCCTTTCGCTAAAATCTTTTATAGGTTTGATACCAGTACCCATAAATTTTTTAAAACAATTTTAAAGTCGTGATATGAAGGTACTGTTAAATGGTATTAATAATATCAATTACATTTTATTCTCATCGAAAAGTCTGATAGGGCTTAATTAATTTCCGAATTACCAAAATGACTTTCTCTCAAATACTTATTTAATTTTATTTATATGAAATACTCAATCGTCTCTCATTGTTACGGTTATTAAATACGAACTATGACTGTGTTTCATACAGGAGAAAAATGAAATTTTTTTGGATGCAGATATGTTTGGATAAAAGAGTTGTCCGTACAGCATATGGTTTTAGAAAAAGAAATTTAAATCGTTGAATGTAAAGAAGGTTGAAAAACATTTATTGCTGTAGATAGTAATTTGTAATCTTATATTATTTTTCTAGGGTCTAATAAACGTTTCTAAAAGTTCTATCTAAATTAAATTTCAGCTTTAAAAAATTATTTCAAGCATTGAGTTAAGTAAGAATGAAGTTAACAAAAGAGGGTAATATGCACACAAGATTTTGTTTCCATTTTTAACAAAAATTTAAACACCATGGTGAATAGTGAAATCGGTTAATAATCATTCTATAAATTCTAAAAAAAATATATTAAAAGAAAAAATTTTTTTTGGCCAAACATGTATTATATATAATCGCAGTATATAAATATAAAAAGAAAAAAATATTGTTTATGTATATTTTAATAAAGTCTCTAATATAATGATAAGAATAATTCAATTAATGGCATTTAACAAAAAATGTACAATTATTTTCTAGATTATTATTATTTTATGAAATTATTATCAAATAAAATTATAATTTTATAAAATATTATCATTTTTCTTTGTTTTGCACGGTCCCCGTTTACTTAGACTCTCACATTCTTAAATACTGAGATTCTTGCGCAATTTAATTGTTTTCATGGACAAATGTGTTGTGAGACTATTTTAGTCGCAGAACGAACCCAAAGAAGCCAGTCTGCGTTGAGCCGTTGCCCAGTTCGGATCAGCCTTTTCTTGGATCTGCATTAATACTCAAAATAGATCATACAAATGTCTTACGATAAACCCAGATCTATGGAAGAACGGAGGAGAAGTAGCATAAGCAATCCAGTTGAGAAGAAGGTAATTTTATTTTTAATAATTAAAAATACATATTAAATCTAGCAAGTATTATTTTTTATTTTGAAAAAAAAACCTGCGTGCCAAATTTTATTTTTGGTGCCTATTCCTAATCTTAATTTTCACTGTCTCCTGAGTTTATGGATATAATGATACAACTGCGTTTTACTATTGATGAAAGCAGAATAATATTAAGTCTTTTATGAAAACATTATGTGCTGTTAACAATACCAATAACTATTAATACAATAAACATTTTAATATTTTTTGTTATAAACTTATTTTGAAAATTTATGGTAGAAATATTAAAATACAATAAGAAAGCTTGCAAAGCTTAAAATTGCCGTTTAAACCATTTACTTAATGTTCTATGATTACGAAATCAATTTTGTAGGCAAAGACAGCCATTTTATGAACCTAGTCTCTATGTTAAGTTAAAAAAAAATACAATGTTAACCTACAAAATAAAATATAAAAATAAATACATTGAGTTAACATAATGAAATAAATAAAACTGACATAGAATAAAAATATCAAAAAAGAAATGATTAACTAAAACTAAGAAGAAAAAAATACAATAATTTTATACCAATTTAATCTTCAATTTCACACGATCCTCTTGATTTTAATATATCATATCCATTGTAAATAACTTGATCAAATGTATTTTTTTTCTGGTATTATGAAGTATATATATAAAGTCTACCTAGAGTTTTCTTGCTATCCCCAACATCAATTTTTATGAATTCATTCACTTACATCACAAAAATATTTCAATAATATTTTGAAATTTATGTTTTTGCCTAACCTGCCATCTAGTATTGAGCCAATCCTACCAATTTTTCGTATAATCTTTTGATGTATTTGTGATATATCTGACAGCATATACATGCATAAATACATCTGAAATCATATTCAGAATTTCATTAAAATTTAATACTAGTTTCATATTTTGTTTTTATTTGTTCCTTTATTTTTTTTTAAATAGAATGCATTACTTGACAAATGCTTAATTAAACATAAAAATATATGGCCTCCTTATTTATATTCATAAATAAATAAAAATAAAGAATTAGTAATTCTATAAGCTCAAAAGAAATAATTTCGGAAATGAAATTTGTTTTATTTTTTTCCCTGTCTAACAAGCTAATACGTTTATTTAATAAAATGTAATAATTATATTTACATTATAATTATAGTTAGTCGTCAAGCAAAAGTGTATTTTTTCTTAATTAATGTTTTTAAATTCTTGGTTGAAACTTGTAGTTACATTTGGCTCTTTCCTTTCAATTGTCAAACTACTGTGTGCTAATATAATCAATTCTTTATAACGTTCGTATCTAAATGAAGAATCTATAATATTAATATAAATCTAAGAACAATACAGAATGGAACTCTATTAAATATGTTTTATTTACTCCTTCATTAAGACTTCGTAAAGTTATTCATATAATATTTTACTAATCGATGAAATTAAATCACTTTAAAAAACATAACAATAATAAAAAATCCATAGTTATGCAATTATTTTTACTTCTTTCTAATATGCAGTTAGGCTTGAAAAAACGCGCTCAATCAAATATTAACAAATTGCTAATAAGATTTATTTTTTTATAAATTTTTGAAATAAAGTTCAATAAACTGAATATGTAATCTGCTGAAGTAGGGGAATGTAGCTTCTAATATGAGCTACTAAGTGATTGATAAATTAACTACCAGTTAGCCTCTCCAGCATCTGTTCATTAACCAACTCCAACAGATATCATTAAACTACCCTACTAATACTTAAAATCATTTTGATGCAAACTATGACCTCTTTGATATTAATGGTTATTAATCATACTTGAAATATATTTGAACAAATTTCACTCGACGTTTATCCTAAACTTCCTTGTATATTAATAATAGGTTGGGGAAAAAGAAATCCGTTATTTTTGTGTGAAATTCAAAACTTTATTTAAGAAGTTTTGGATTGTCCGATTTGGGTCAAATATGCACCGTTTTGTTGTACACTTTTATAAGTTATAGAAATTTATATATATCTATAAAAATGATTCGAGCAATATAAATAGGACTTCTTTAAATCCATATAGATTTGTTTAATTAAAACACTCGATTCTAAGACGATCTTTAAAAAATATTTTGATTTCTTTTCCAATTTGTTCGATATTGGGTCCCACATCTGTTACTGGGTAATAGGGGTAGTAGTTTCCGAAAATACAATCATTTTAAAGATCGACCGATCGAGAAGTGATTTATTTGGGCTTATTTCATATTCTCGATTTTATTGACCAATACATGTTCCCCATCCAAGCTTGACAATAATTATTTCGTAGTCATAAGGTATTCAGTAAGATTAATTCCGACCGGTACTATTTAGAATATGAACAGTAGTGGTATTTGACAACAGTTGAAGGCTATGATTACTGTGCTTGTAATACAACCATCACCATATCAATGAATTAAGTTTGATTGTAGATCTCTGACCAGCAGTCTACCCGATCCCAAGTCATGACTGTTTCCTGGTTCAAATGAACCTGGGCTAACTAGCTGAGACGTTACCGCATTTGCTGCTCATCGATCTGGGTAAACGTGATCAGCTTGTGCACCCATCAAACACTGTAGCAAAACGAAATGACTGAATGGTAAAGAATGTTACCTTACAATCCCTTTGAAATTTCTTAAGTGGCTAAGGATTGTAGAGAACAATCTGGCTATTACCTCAAAGGGCCAAAGATAGTGCAGCCACTGCAACCCCAAAAGGGAAAGAGCTATGACATTCCATTTGATCCTGATTCATAGTGTCGAATATAGTAATTAATGATACCAAAAAATATTACTTCCGAATAACTAAATGATTACCTATAAACAGATTATTTAGTACTTGTACATATAATACCTAGTGCATATAAAACCTAGGCATTACCATTGACTAAAACCTATCCTGGAAACCAAATGTCACCCAAAAATCCCGACTATCAATTATTTCCCTAAAATTATTCCATCGATCTCGGTATCTCCTTACACCATCTACCCGGAAGCTGCTCGTATCATCCCTCATTTCCCCCCACTTCGACTACTGTAGTTTGGTATACGGGGGCCTCTCGAAAATGTTTGAAGGACGTTTAAAAAGAATAATGAACTGCGCTTTAAGATTTGTCCTTGGTACTCTGAGGCGATCCCGGGTGTCACATCACTATGATGAGTTAAAGTGGCTCTTCCCTCCGATTCGTAGACAATATTTCCTTAGTGTTTTTCTACACCAATTCATCAACTCGCAACACCCTTCATATATCTATATTCTCCTCCCATTTAAATCCTCTGTCCAGCACCACAAAACAAGATCTCGCTTTTCCGATCTCTACAGCTCGTCAGATGTAGAATGACCGGTGAATTCGAGATGTGCAGAAGCTACGTATTGGAATCGAGTGGTGGCGGACTTAGCCACCCAGTCTGCCGTCAATTCCCGTACAGTGTGTTTCAGTGAGTACGCTATGCCCTGAAAACATCAACCCACCCATTTACGCTAGCGTAATTCCTGCTATCTCTAGCTTCTCAGTTTAGAATATTTTAGTTTATTATTGTTATTGTTTATTATTAGATTATTTTAGTTTCGATATTTTAGACCCGAAATCTCGAAAAGTATATGGACCAGTGAAGATCACAGAGCATTAAATATTTTGGAAACCTTTATAAGCTCTGACTTATAAGAATATTATTGTTAATATGCTTAGGATCCGGAATATAAACGAAGTAATAAAACAAGAGTTGGGCATCCCCTTTAGCTTAGGAGTATGTTTACCTCCTAACCAATGTAAACACAAATCCTATTCTCTTTTACATCTGCCTTTGGACTAATTAGACTACGTTTCGTTATAGCAACAACAATAACATATAAATAACCTATTTTCTGTGTGTATTTAAATTCTAATCATCGCTTTTTACGTTTTTCCTGAATTGCATTGGAATTTCTAAAATTAATTCCATTTTTATCTCTTTGAAACCCTTAAATGGCCGTACAACTTGGCAAATTCAACTTAATCTTTATTATGCTATAACTTCAATTATCTTATCAGGATGTATGTTTAGCAATTCAGCGTGTTGTAACCTCATATATCCTTTTGGACCGAATAATCTATTAGTGGTAGATAGTGGGCGCGTTTCACACCCTTATAGGTCAGTTTATAGTTTTATAAATACGAATTTTTAAGTTTCAAGGAAACAGGCAATTGCTAAGCATTGGCGGATATGAGGGGGGCATGGGGGCCATGGCCCCCCTAGAGTTCTCATTGGTTGATATTGGCCTGAATTTTAGTTGGTTTTCAACAAGAAAAAAAACACGTTTTATACACCAAAATTATTCATTTTGGTTTTCTTAATGGGTGCATCCAAAATTGGCGATTACGAATCCCTTTTATGTTTTTCATTCGCATATAGATAGCTACCGCTTTGATCAAGGAGCTTGTTTTAAGGATGTCTTCGGTAGAGTGTCAATAGACATTGCTGAATACATACTTGAGTCTAGGGACATATGAACAAGTATCAAAAACCAAGCATCAAGCTTGGCCGAGATCGGCTTCCCGAAGCCCTATCCGCCAACTATTGTCATTCCGTTTCCTATCTTTTAATACCTTGTGTTTATTATCTTTTAAGAAATTACTCTAGAACATAGTTTTGCGACAAATTGTTTTTAACTGTATCGTGATTTCATGTAATATAATTAATCTCTTTAAGTAAAAGTGTTAGATCAATTTGATCTTTTTCCACTTGAGTTTCTAGAACGTATTTTAATAACAAATCGTTATTTTTTATTGAATACAAAATATCATTATTAATGTTTGTTTAATTAACTAATGATCATATTATATTTCTTTAATAACAACTAATTAATAATAAATTACGCTATGTAATAGTTATTTTGGTTTTGTATAATAATGATTTATCCGGGAACAGGTCTTGCAGAAGCTGTCGAATCACGCTTTTTTGTTATTTTAGCCAATGACGCTAATTACTTCATTGTTATCTCGGCAAGCGTCCCTTGGGGATCTATCCTACAGCAATTGTCTTTACTGTTTGTCAGTGCGTTCAATCATTCATATTTTTCAAGAGTGCGACCTTTATTGTCCATTTTCGACTATTGTGGTTTTTAAAAATAGTAATTTTTTTATGAATTGGTACAGCAAAACACATATAGCGAATGCGGCCAGTGCCGTTGCTCTGCGTTTATGTTAAATTATCTTTAGTGTTCATCATTTTGTAAAAAGATAAGAATATTTTCCTTTGCTGTAATATAATATGACCAATGAAGCATTCATATCTTCCACTTCCACTAATAATTTTTCAGATGGATAGAAGGAAGATTGATTCTTACTTTTTGCCATTACAAAAAAAAACAACAGAAAATAGATCAACCATCTCCAAGTGTTCAAAAAGAGACAGGACCATCATCTTCAGCACAAGAAAACCGTTTTCTATCTGAGGAAAATATAGAGAATGAAAATATTTTTGATATAGGTAAAGCAGTTGGTCGAACAACGAATGATTATGGAAATACGATTTCATAAAAAATACTTGGCATCCGCCTCGTACAACGTGTTGCCGTTTTCGGAACACAATAAAAATAACCGAATCGTGAAACGTTATTTGAATCATGATCATTTATCAAAATATGAATGGTTATCGTATTCACTGATACATAAAGGACTTTATTGTAAACACTGTATTGTCTTCGCCCAACTTAGTGACAGAAATAAAACAGAGTGTCTCAAGAGTCTAGTTCAAACGTCTGCATTCATTTGCCAAACTTTTTGGTAAGGATGGTTTTACATGTTCGCGATTCCAATAAATATCATAAGGAAGCAATCTTGAGTTCAAATAATTTGGTTAATTGTTATGAGAATCCTACTTTCGATATACGGAATGTATTATCGGAAAACAGGAAGAAACAAGTAGAAGAAAATAGAAAAAGGTTGGTACCAATAATTCCAAGTGTTATCAAAATTTATTCAATACCACTAACAGCAGTCGAGTGAACGAGAGAAATTTTAGAGAGCTACTGTGATTTCGAATTGAAGCGGGAGACTGAATGTTAGAAGAGCATTTGAGATCGACTTCATCCAAGGCAACTTACATCAGCAAAACTACCCAGAATCAATTAATACAGTTTGGAGTGAAGAAATTATTTCTAACATAATATAAAAAATCAAGGGTACGAAGTTTTACAGTATAATGTTTGACGAGACCGCAAATATATCAAACATTTCTCAAATGTCACTGCTAATCAGATACCTCGAAGGAGGTGTAGTGAATGAGGACTTCGTAGGATTTAGAGACTGTCATACCGAAAAATTTGAACTGGACCCGGATACCATGGAGCCTGTACTTATAGGTAAAATTCTGGGACAAATAGTTGTGAGCCAAGTCAAGAAATTCAATTTACCATTCAGGGACTGTGTCGGAATTTGCACGGATGGCTGTAGTGTCATGACATCTATGCAGAATGGTGCTGTTCAAGAGGCTCAAAAAATGCTGATATATGTCGTCCGTTGTCCCTGTTTGAGTCATGAATTGAATCTCAGCCTTTCAAAATCATCCTCTGTGCAATCCGTTCGAAATGCTATGGGAGTAATGAAAGATGTTTCATTTATCAGCGCGTCTTCCAAGAGGAATTATCTCCTGAAACGCATTCTTCAGGGCCAACTTCATTCACTCTGTGAGACCCGATGGCGGAGCGACATGACTCAGTCTTGCAATTTCGAGTATTCCTGTCAAGAATTATTCAATCCCTTGGTATAATTTCCTCTTGCGAAGAGGCTCTTCAAGTAAGGCAAAAAACTATGCTTCTGCTCTGAAGAATAGTTTCTTCATCATAAGTCTTTTTTGTCTATCTGAAGTTTTTTCAGATGCCGCTCAGCAAGCTGCTCCAGAAAAAAAACTTGGATTTAATTGCCGCCAATGATGCCGTTTTGAGTACTTTAGTAGTACTAAAAGAAAACCAACAAGAAGCTGAAAAAAATTTCGAAGCAATTTTTATGAAAATCGGAAAATTCCTGGATGAACTGGGAATAACTTTGAGCAAACTCCGAACACCTGGGATCATGAGAAATCGACCTAATCCAAGTTGTGAATCACTGGAACAGTACTATAGGCACATTATATACATTCCCCTGCTAGATAAAATAATCACAGATTTGGAGAGTCGATTAAGAGGTGAAACAACCAGTTTTTTCAATTTGAACATCATGATACCCAAAATAACTAGGGAAGTTGGTGTGACATCTATGGTTTCAGCGGCACTGGCCTTGGTGGAGGGATTAAAAAAAGTTGTTGATAAAAATGAGGAAGTTTTGTTCACTGAATTTAAGAGTGAACTGAAGTTGTGGAAGGCGAAGTGGGTAAAAACCTCCTTTGCTGTAATATAATATGACCAATGAATGCATTCATATCTTCCACTTCCACTAATATTTTTTCAGATGGATAGAAGGAAGATTGATTCTTACTTTTTGCCATTACAAAAAACTAACAGAAAATTGATCAGCCATCTCCAAGTGTTCAAAAAGAGACGTGACCATCATCTTCAGCTCAAGAAAACCTTACTTAGAACGTCTTAGTTTTTACCATTCTAGGAGCTCTTGCTCACTGCAATGAAGGAAGGTTTTCTTTGATATCGGAATTTAGGAAGATAGGCTATCTGGGTTAGCTGTTTTAAACGCTCATCCGGAATTATCAATCAATGAACAATCATTGATAGATTTGTCAACAGTTGAAAAAGACATATAGATTTTGTATTATGAATAATAATATATTTTATTTTTAAGTTTTTTATTTATTAAAATTGTTGAAATTTTTTTGTTTGTTTCGTCACATTTTTATCAATCTTATTTATATATTATTGTTCAATGGTTTCAGTTGTTTTTAGTTTAGATTTGCGAACAGTGGCCAGAGCCATATAGATTTTGAATCATTAAAATAAATTTTATTTTCTAAGGTTTTTGTTTCAGATGTTTTTTAGAGTTTATTATTTATTAGAATTTGAGGATCATATTTTCGTTTGTTTCGTTTTATCCATGTTAATGTTTTCAGGCCTCAGTTGTCTTGAATTAAAAATTGATATTGATACATTATACATTGATAACCAATTTACATTGACCCATGCCCCCCCTGGAAATTCTCCTAGATCCGCCAGTGTTGCTAAGTAATCTCGATTCCGTATAATAGCAATCATTTCCTGGATTTAACCGAGCTTTTATTTCTTCCTGAATATCGTCTTTTTCTAGCTATCACAGACTCTAGCCAGCGGTTCCCAACCTGGAGGCAACCCTGGAGTGAGACCTGGTGGGAGGGGTGCAAGACCAGTTGAAAATGAAAAATGGTACCTACAGTAGCTATATTTTCCTTTAATTAACCTTAAATTGAAAGTTGTAATGCTGTATCTTGTGACAGTGAAACTAAATGTTTGTTTTCAATGTATTAGTTATTGTTTTTATTTCTTGCGACCATAGAATTTATTGTGCAAGGGGGGTGTGGGGGTGAAGGACTTTCATTTGAACAAGGGGTTATGGTAAAAAAAAGACTGAGAACCACTGCTCTAAGCTCAGCTACCTCTCGACATTTTCAAATTTATTCCAATCTCTATCAGTATCACTAAAACCATCTTTGCTGACAACCAAATACTTCATCGTCAAAGGTATTTAGTCTACTTTTATGGAAATCGTCCAAAAAACTAAGCATGGATATTTTACCAGCTACATTCAAATTCTTTTGCTTTTATTAATAACATACTCGAGAGTTAAATTAACTAATTCCGTTGAATGCGAACCATCTACTTTAAACCCAAGCAAACTTCGAACTTAATAATAATTACTGATTCTACTTTATTGCATATTTTGGTCATGCACATTCCTGTTAAATTTACTAACTAGGTGTTCCCTATTTAATAAATATCTGTTATACACCATCTGGCGTTGGATGGAATCATTTTTTTGTCGTAAAGAAATTCTTTGATGTATAACGGTTTCGACAAAAACCACATTGATAATATCCGATAATTTGCTCGATTTATTCTATAATTCGATTAGTTAGGATTAACAAAAATACTTTATACCATGCCGATAGTATTGAGATACCCCGAATTTTGTTTACAGTTTTTCCTCGGCCCCCTTTTGTGGATCGGAATACCTTTGGTTTTATTTGTGTGTTTTTACTTTTAGATTACTTTGGAAAGCTGTGAATTCTCATAATTTCTCTTTGATTCTTCTTATTATCGTCTTATTATCGATGGTATGATAATAAATAACATAGTTTGATTAGAAATTAAGAGCGATATAGAACACACACATACATATATACATATATATATATATATATATATATATATATATATATATATATAAGTTAAGACAAGACGATGATCGCAAAGTCACTAATCAAGCTGGCATTGTAAACAGCTGTTCTATAAATAGAGGTTCAAGATGGAATAAAGTCAGTGTTTAACCAGCCGTCAAGTGTGTTGTTTATCTTCCTACTTATTCTTTTGTTTATGTTTTGTGAGGTGAAGTGCTTAAGTGGTGCCGAAACCCGGG
Organism: Arma custos; assembly: GCA_037127475.1. Lineage (NCBI taxonomy): Eukaryota > Metazoa > Arthropoda > Insecta > Hemiptera > Pentatomidae > Arma > Arma custos. The sequence continues at coordinate 98,190,440 of CM073761.1, forward strand.
AAAACGTTTTAGCAGTTCAGTGAGAATATATTTTTTTTTCTCAAGGACACTAAATACTACAGCGAGTTCATTATTGATCTATTTTATTGTCATTTAAATATTTATTTTTGCTCTCTCAATTTGAAAAATAACTAGTCTTGCCATAATGAATGAACAACGAGAAATCCTGAGGCCGGCAACATTAACGTTAGAGCCTTCACAGCCAGAACAGGCGAATCCCCAGTTTCCGCCATTACCATCAACAACTCTAGCAATGGCGCGGGCAGACTTAGCTGCCCAGGAAGCAAACAGAATTGCACAGGAAACGAACGAATTGGAGAAAATGAAGTTAAGGAAGGCCAATGCACAAGATTTAAGAAGGGAGATATCAGACTTGGAGAAATTTAACGGTGATGTTGGTGAACTAAATCATTTCCTCAAGGGCGGGGATGGTATTATGAGCAGCATTCAATCCCAGGTCGCAGCAGACTTTTTAGAGGAAGTGGATGCCAAAAGGCTACGGGTAGCCTTAGCACGACGGGTAAGAAGGAGCGTATTGAATCTAATCCAAGCTGATGAGGATACCTCGTGGCAGGTGATCAAGGAAAGACTAAAGAAAGCGTATGGAGGGGGGCGATGGGCCCCAGAAGAGGATATGCTGCAGATGTTTCGAGAGATGAAACGTTCGAATCAAACAAACGGTCAGTACGCTGCAGGCCTGCTCGTGAAGCTGAATAAAATTAACGAAAAATTACGAGAAGTAATGGATACCAGTGCGGTCGAAGCGTGGATGTTGTTTATGACAACAGTCTTGAAGGTACAACTAGCCAGGGATACTGGAAAGAAAGATGGATTACCCAGGGATAGGTCATTCATGGAATGCGCACAGGACATGGTAGATGCGAGTGCCCGCGACGAGGAAGAGAGAGAAGAGATCGAACCAGGGTGGAAAAGAGTGTCGTACCGGAGAAACGAGGCAGGAAGGAATAAAATGAGACAGGATATGGGAAGAAGAAGAGATGGAGAGTTTGGGAGAAGAGAAAAAAGGCAAGAATTACCTAGAGAAAGAAGGCAAATTGTGGAGAGGAAGAATGGGAGAAGAGAGGAAAGGAGGTGCCACGAATGTGGCAAGATAGGGCACTTGGTGGCTCAGTGCCCACGTGCGCGGTGTTTCGAATGCCACAGTGAGGGACATATGGCCAGACAATGCCCATATATAAGGCGCCGGGAGCAAGATCGAGGCGAACCTATGGAGATCAATGCTCAAAGATTGTGGCGGAGAAACAGGATATCGTCGGAATCGACTAGATCTTCGGAGGCTTCAGGGTCCGAGACGGAAGGAAGCGAACCTAGCCGCAGAGGAACCCCCGGAGGAAGAAGCAAGCAACGGAGCACAAGGAGGCGTAGTGAGCAGATTAGAAAAGAATGAGGATTGTGTAAACGGAGGGGCAACCTATTTTTTGTGAATAGTGTGGTAAAGAAGTGTGACAGGTTGCCTATTATCGAGTTTTGCAAGGGGTGGAGGTGTCTTGTGGACACAGGGAGCTCGTGTACTCTAGTAGGTAGAGATAGTCTACACCCTTTATTTAAAGGAAAGTGTGACCCAGAAATTAGAAAATGTTTATGTCAGCTAGTCACTTTGAGTGGTCCCTGTACGGTGGATGGGGAAGTGGAACTGGCATTAAGTAAATGGGGCAAAAAGGACGACGTAGCAACTCTGCATGTGGTAGAGACCATGCCGCGCGAGTATAGTGGGATTTTGGGGTGTGACGTGCTCGGGAAACTGGGGGCGAAACTCAGTAATGTAGAAGGTCAATGGGTGATTAGAATTGGGAGGAAGACATATAGAACGATGGAGAACGCGAAAAGGGATGTGAGGTGCGTCGGTGCAATTACCCAAGGCAAGGATTGGAGGATGGGCATAAGGGAAGAATACGGGGATATTTTTTTTCGCGAGGGGGATCCACTGAGCGTGACGGGAGAAACGGTTCATGAAATTCATCTGAAATCTGAGAAGAGTACTTACGTGAAGGAGCGGCGGTACCCACAGGCGTTGCGGGAACACATTAGGGAGGAGATCGCGGAGCTAAAACGGCAAGGTATTATCGTTGACAGCACATCACCCTTTAACAGTCCTCTATGGGCGGTCAAGAAGAAACCTGTTAACGGGGATCCAAGGGAGCGCTACAGGGTGGTGGTAGATTTCCGGCAACTCAACGAAAATACGTTGGATGAGAAATACCCTATTCCCAGATTAGAGGACATTTTGGACAGACTGGGTGGAGCAACCGTGTTCAGCACACTTGATTTGAAATCTGGATACCACCAAATTCGCATGCATCCTAGAGACCAATGTAAAACAGCCTTTACGTTTGAAAGGGGTCATTACGAGTTTACCCGTATGCCATTCGGTTTAAAAAATGCGCCGATAACGTTCCAGAGGCTGATGGACGAGTTCTTGAGGGGCTTAGACGAAAACATGTGCCAGGTCTATATGGATGATCTCCTCGTTTTTAGTAAGACGGAGTTGGACCATATAGAGGATTTGAAACGAGTCTTTGACAGAATACGTCAATTTGGTCTAAAATTATCAGCGAAAAAATCAATATTGGGGCAAAAGCAAATCAACTTCCTCGGGCATTCGATATCGGCAGAAGGGGTGCGGCCTGACGGTAAGAAGGTGGAAGCCATAGGGAAAATGGCGATGCCAACCGATATCAAGGGAATCAGGAGATTGCTAGGAACCCTAAATTATTATCGTCGATTCGTCCCAGAGATGGCCGAACATCTGAGTCCTCTGAATGCACTGTTAAAGAAGGGACGCACAATTCGGATTACTCCAGAGATCGAGGGGAACATCAGGAAATGCATGTGTTGGCTACAATCGGAACCGGTCCTCGCATTCCCTAATTTTTCAAAACCATTTGCGATCACCACCGACGCTAGTGAATATGCACTGGGGGCGGTTTTGTCACAGGATTATGATAAGGGGGAACGGCCTGTGGCATACGCAAGCAGAAGGCTTACAGACGCGGAGACCCGATATAGCGCGCTCGAGAGAGAGTTATTAGGGATTGTATGGGCAGTCCAACACTTCCGGCCCTATATATTTGGAAAGCGGTTCAAAGTTCATACCGATCACAGGCCACTTCTGTGGGTGGGTAATTTGAAAGAATCGTCGGCTAGGGTGACGCGTTGGAAGGAGATCTTGAGCCAGTACAATATCGAAATAGCATACAAGCCGGGAAAGGATAATGTGGTGGCAGATTGGTTATCTCGTGCCCTGCAGGTCAACGCTATCGAATCAGGTGAAGGGGGACCTTCCGGGGAGCTACAGAGGTTCGTACGGGAATGGACGCCAGATGTGGAAGGAGAAGGAGAAACAGACCGCCGGGACAACGGGGAATCTCCCGACCAGGAGGAATCACAAGACGAGAGATTGACTGAGATGGAGGAGGTGGATGAGGTAATAAACGATAAGACTCGGCAGATAATATGGAAAACAAGGACCACGGGGTTACTAAAAACGGAATTTTCCAGATACGAGAGGCATAATATTGTTACTATTTGGTCACAACCTGGAGTCCAGGAAGAGCAAATCTGCCGAGCGTTAAAGGACGCCTCTAAAGCAGGTGCGACCCACTATCTGTATGTTGGCAATGCGACGGTGTGGGACAAGATACGTAACTTGTGGAGATTAGAAAAAATAGGAATAGACAGGACGTTTATCCGATGCCGATCTATGGTAGAGACCATTCGCGATCAGGAACAGCAAAAGGATGTAACGATGGCGTACCATCAAGGGAAGACGAACCACCGAGGAATCAATGAGACGTTGGCGGCACTAAAAAGAAAGTATTACTGGGTATGGATGCGGAAGACGGTAGAGGAGATAATAAGGAACTGCCACATTTGTCATACGGCTAAGTATGACCGCCATCCTCCCGTAGGATTACAAACCGAGACGATGACGCCTACAATACCGTTGACAGATCTTCAAGTAGACACCTTTACGTGGAGGGGGTTTAAATGGGTAACAATAGTGGATACATTTAGTAAAACGGCCATAGCCCACCCGGTGAAGGAGAAATCGGCAGCGGCGGTGAATAGCGCCCTTCAAACATGGTTCCAATTCTATGGGGTACCAAATACGATCTCCTCGGATGGGGGCAGGGAATTCGATAACGCGTACTTGCGACAGGAGATGAAACGGCTAGGAATTACATGGCACTGGAATACACCCGGACATCCTAAAAGTAGGGGGGGAATCGAAAGGCTCCATAATACCTTGGGAGAACATCTCCGAGTATTCCACGCAGATAAAGGGTTGGAAGCAGATGAGGCGATGCCCCGAGCCATAGCAGCGTACAACCACTCCATACACATGGCCACCGGATTTTCCCCGTTCGAGGCCCTTTTTGGTTTACGAGCGCGAAGAAGAGACGAGGGTGATACGGTTGTAGATGAAAACATGGCAGAACAACTAGCCATAAATAGAGTAGATCTCGAGAAAATGTGGGGGAAAGCACATGGCCGAATGGTAGCGGAAAAGAGTAGGAGAGTGGCGCGGGAAAACGAGGGCGTGAAGGACATTATGGGAGATATTAAAATCGGTACAATTGTGTACAAAAAAATTATATCGAATCGTGCAAAGGAGGTTCTGAGGTACGAGGGTCCATTCAGAGTGATTGCTATCAGAGAGCATAACCTAGTCACTATTCAGAATGTGGCTGAGCCAAGAAAACATAGGACTGTTCATATCGAACAGCTCAAGATTCCAGCTGGGGAAGCCAGCCCATAACCATGTACTTTATTTCGTACTTTTGGAGGTGTAGTGGAACAGGGGATTTTCATTTCTTTTATATATAGTTTTTGTAAAGTAACTTATTTGTATATAAATATTTTTTGTTAATTACGAATGATAGTAATGTAGGTTAAGCTAGTAGTAAGGTATTTTATTTTTATTTTTATGTAAGTAGAATATGATTCATGTAATTGATAATTTCTTTTGTTTGTGTGCTCTTTCTCTGCAATTTTTGTTTTGAGTTTACGAGGATGTTCGTAAACTGGCAGGGGGGAGTTAAGACAAGACGATGATCGCAAAGTCACTAATCAAGCTGGCATTGTAAACAGCTGTTCTATAAATAGAGGTTCAAGATGGAATAAAGTCAGTGTTTAACCAGCCGTCAAGTGTGTTGTTTATCTTCCTACTTATTCTTTTGTTTATGTTTTGTGAGGTGAAGTGCTTAAGTTATATATATATATATATATATATATATATATATATATATATATATATATATATATTATATATATATATATAATTAAATAATCTCAAACACTAAATCACTTTTTAAAAATAAACTTTATTGAATAATAACAATGACATAGTAACTACGCTAATTGCTAACTAATAATGAATGAACAGGTAGGATTATTATGCTAGGAATTTATAAGGATAGAGCCGGAAATGTTATTGATAAATAAATGTTAGTGAAGGTGTAAATTTAACTTATTAGCAAAAAAATAATTAAACAGTATTTTTATGAATCAAAATAGGATCCTTCACTTTCAAAACACTTCTCCCAACGTGAAACAAGCATTTATATCCCCGTTCTGTAGATATTAGGTGTCAAGCAAGAAGCGAAGTCTTGGAAGGCCGATTTCAGGGCATTTTCATTGTCAAATTTTGGTCAAAAATTATCCAAACAACGGAAAAAGTAAAAATCTAACCTATATTGATAAAGGTCCGGAGAATATGTTGGGTGAGGAAGGACCTCTATATTCAGCTCCTGAAAAAAAATCGGGTGAGCTGCTGGGCCTCGGTTAATTGATGTGGTACCCATATTTCCAGCTTTTTTGTCTTACCAAGCTCCTTAAGGTGCCTGGAAATAGTCATGGCACTTGCTCCAAGTTGTGAACCTAATTCACGAGTGTTTTGGGAAGGGCCGCTTCGACCAGCTCTTTCAACTTTTTCTTCTTCGGCCTACCACGTTCTTTGTTGGTAAAGTCATAACCCCCAGACCGAAATTTTTCAAACCAACGGAAGATTATTCTTTCGCTCATTGTATCTTCACCCTAAACAATATTAATGTTTTGGAACGCCTCCGTGACACTATGGCCAAGTTTAAATTCGTAGAGAAAAATTATACGAATTTCCGCGGAAAACATAATTTTATTACTATTTATTTCTAAAACGTGGCTTCACTTTCAAAAGGAAAAGTAAGACTGATTATGAAAAAGGATTAAATTATCTTTCAAACGGTATACATAATATAATTGTTTGTGTACAAATAATCTAATCCCTAATGAAAAGAAAACTGTAAATAAACGAAACTGACATTTCATCCGTTACGACCCAATATATATATATATATATATATATATATATATATATATATATATATATATATATATATATATATATACAGTTAAATTATAAAACTAGTCTAGGTTTAATAAATATATATTATTTTCGTAACGAACGTTTATTTTTTATTTGAACATTATGATAACATTCAACTGCGATGAAAACAAATAGTTACAAAAGATATTTGCCACAAATTGCAAAACATTTACTTACCTTATTCTTATTAACTCAATTCCATTTACCTTTTACTTTTTTACAGAGATAATAATTCATCAAAAACATTACATTAAATCATGACCCAACCATAATTTTGACTTCTTAATTATTAATCAACACTCGAAAATTAATTTTATTTACTACAATACATGGAAAAAAATGAAACAGTCGTTTAAAATATAAAAAATAATTCTGTAAACCATTTTTAGTGTTTCCTAACCTTATCACTCAATTTAAATTCCTGCAGTATGAACTACCGAACCAAGTCCGTGCAAAATGTCTAAATACTTAAAAGTAATAACTTTTTGGACCGTAAATAAATTCAGAGGAGTCGATTAAACATGTCGACATCCATTACGAATGTAACCAACGTTAATAATAAGCAAATCTTTAAAACAAATAATTGAAATCACTAAAATAAATTGGAATTAATGGATAGCATTTTTATTATAATGCAATTTGTCGAAACTCAAGCCTTTCGACCGTAATACTAATGCGCTGAATAATTTTGAGATTAAAGTGCAACAATTAATTATTAAATTTTAGGAAAATGGCTAACAAACTATGAAATGAATTCCATATAACACATCAATAAAGACAGTTAGTTAAGATAGAGACACAAGATGCGTTGATTGAGCCAGTGATAAATCATTAACGACTAGGCTGCTTTTCCTAAACTGCTTAATTTATTTCAGAATAGACCGATAATAATTATTCGTTCATGACGTAATACGTATCGGGGCTAAGCCATTCCTGTATTTTAATAATTAAATCAATGGCTTTTGAATAAAAGATAAATTACAGATGGTGTAGTATAAATGGTACAAGTTAGGCTAGTCACACAACAAAAAATGTTACAGTATTTAAGATTTTACATACTACATTTTTAAACCAGTTTTACAAAAATTTTATTGATGTTACAAAAGTAGTTATTAGCAATGGTAGCAATCATCATTTGAAGTATGTTTTATGTAACTGTATATTCCTTTATAATTATAATACGTCCAATAAATGTCGTGAAACTGGATATAAGTTTGCGCACGCGATGGTAAAGGCCAACAAAATACAGTCATAATTAGAAAAAACAATCTTAATCCTTTAGTTAAACCTTTTCTAATGTAACTTCTAATAAATCATGTGAAAATATATTAAAAATACCAAATGATATTGGCAATGAAAATGATTTTATAAAATGCAAAAGATTCAAGCAACAATAATTGGCGAGATATTTCAATTGTTATTTATCTCTAAATAGTCTGATTTATAAAGTGCAAGATGTAAGTTTTTAACATGTGGTCGACACTGATTGAAAATTAATAATGTAAATTTAGCAATTAAGGCATTATTATTAGGAAATACGAGTTAAAGATGCTTCTTTAATTTGGCTTATAAGCACAGGCAGAAACATTTTCTGAAACTAATGACACATTCTGTATAATTATTATATGTATACTAAAGTGCAACTGTGGTTAGGTTTGGAGAATTTCTTTCAAAGATGGTATTCGGGGGTTCTGTGCAACTCTAGTTTCTGATTTATAGTGAACATAAAGAACTGGGATGCTCTTTCCTACAGTCATCCCGGAAAGTAGTGTTTTAATAATAATAATAATTCCCGTACTGCTTTCATGATAACTTCACAATGAAATAGCTCCTCCAGCGTCTGGTATTCCTCATGTCGACGTTCCAATGAGTCGACCTATCTCTATTTCCTTCCAAACCGTCCATTTTGTAATGAGGTTGATAATTATTCAGCTCCGACATTTCTTGAAAATATTGGGTACGTCCTTCAAGAACAAAACTATACGATTCACTAGTACTCACTATTCAACTTCGTGATTCCCAAATGATCTCAATTCCCCCATAGCGATCAGGCCTCGGGCTTGTCATCAAGGTCATCAAAGCCCCTACAGCTTGCCGTTTTTTGTAACATCTTGTATAACTGTAAGTGTTCAATTTTAATCGCGTGCCTACTACAGGGGCGATAGGTCACGATTGCACACGGCGCGACATGGGCTAGAACCGGCGCTATTTCTGTTATTAACAATTACCTGTTTAAATCCTTACTTTAATGTGATAAGAGATCTTCTTTACAGTCCATAATCGGAAAACAGTGCAAATATTATTTATCTAATATAGAAGCACAATAACCAATTAAAGTAATTTATTTTTAAAGTCATAATTTTCAAGTCTAGCAGTGCTTATAACTTATAAATCTCATAAAATTAATCGATCTGAAAAACAAAAATCGGAGGCTTTAGAAAATATTGAAGGTAATATAAAGTCAAAAGATGAATCTTATTGCATGGTTTTAGAGGATTCTGATTCCTCTATTGCAGGTGGCGAAAACACAGGGTCTACTGGCAGCACCGCTGGCTCAGAAACACTGCAATACCTAAATAATAAAGATCCCAGCTTAAAGAGCTTAACTGCTTATCCTACAACAAAAAAAAATATTTTTCAAATTTTTTACCAAGTTCTGCCCCCGTGGACCGACTCTTCTCTTTTTTGATTATGAGGCCTCATCGAAGAAAGATGAGTGATAAAATGTTTGAAGAACTGGTTTTACTTAAGTCTCGATTAATACCTTAAAAATATAATATTTTGTCTTGCCTCATTTGCGCGATCAACGCGATCTATTCGTAAATAATCCATGTAGAAAAATAAACTTAAATTCAATAAAATGCTGTTTTCTTACAAAAGTATTTTATCTTCAAAAAGTATTTAAAAGATACTTATTTTGTATCTAATACTTCAGATACCATTCCAGAAAGTATTTCGTATTTGGTATCTGAAATACTTTATTTAAAAGTATCTTGCATTTTGTATTCCAGATACTTTGTAAAGGGTATCTTGTACATCTCTGCAGTTTTTACAAAGTATTCTAAATATGTTTGTTGTTCAACAACTTCACTCGAATGTACTGCCAATTATCAGTCCATTGCTTCCTGCGAAACTAATGAGATTATATCCATGTCCTGTATGTGAGTCAGATATAGTTTCACTGAGGTTGCACGAAAACCTCCATCACTTTCGATTTGGACATTAATAAGGTCGCCTAATTTATTAAGTGTAATATACTTAGGGCATGTATCAAGACCGTTTGTAAGACCTCATAAAACTTATCTTTATCTTTTTCTTAAGATTTCCTGGTTGGAGCATGTCGGTTTATTTTATAGAACAGTTGCAGAATCTGCCCTTGAATCTAAGTTAAGTTAGCGAAATCTCCCTTGCTTGTCCTTTTATAATAAAATCTGCTTCAAAACAAAAAAAAAAAACCCTGGCTTTCGTGTCGTAAATAGCTTCTCACTTTCACAAGTTTATTTTATCTTAATACTTCAGATGCTTCATTTCTTAGAAACAGTACAATGGTTTCATGTCAGACAGAAAACCTGGAAATGATGACCTGGAACCTTCATACCAGTCCTAAAATACAAGAACATAACCGCATCGCATAAAAATTTGTATGCTTTCTATTGACAACAGATCAGTTCTAAATTCTCTGAAATGTATTTATGGCCAAGGTTTGAGGGCGATAGCTAAAACATCAAACATTCAACAACTGTCGATAAATAGCCAACTTTCCACTGTTTGGAAGCAACAATATCACAACTTCTATATTCCATTTGTTTTAGACCTTTTTACATCCAAACTTCACCATAACCGTTTCCCACTATCTTAATCGTTTAACACAATCTCTATCATGCTCCACTCATACCTACAAACCTCCATAAAGTTTGGAAAGGCAGCGGCCCCGAGACTTTTATAAATATTTATAATGCAATTTTGACAATGGCCATATTCACTATTCAATGTGTGTTTGTATGTGGCTATAGAGCCCCCACTCGGTTTCCATTTGCTTCGATGCCAGTTACGTGATTGAGTGAGAGGAGCTGCATTATTATGGATAATTGCTTTTCTATCTATAAGTGGGAGGATGGACCTGTTTTGAGGTTTACCAGGCTTTCTGTAAATACGGTATATAGAAACTACTGCTATTGTTAGATGTTAGATCTTGTGATTGTTTTATTTTCTCTAAGTGGTATTTTTTAAATTTTTATATTCATTTTTAATAAATATTAGTTTGTTATTTTTCCATTGTATTCTTTGTTTTTTTATTCAATTTTCAGTAAACATTGTATAAATGAACTGTAAAACTGTTGCTATTGATCTCTTCTCGGTTACAGAATGTATTACTGCGTATATAGTATTCTTATACTAAATATAATAATTCTTATATTTATGTGTTATTATATATATAATATATATATAATATAATCTATTATATTATATATATAATATAATATAATCCCAGTCCATATTGGCCATTTTCAGAGGAGGTGTGCATAAGTATTCCACCTTCTCTTTCTGTAATCGTAATGTTATAGTTTTTCTGTGACTTCTTACCGGGTTTTTTCAGGTTGTTCCTTACATTTATATTTAGCTGAACTTCTGGTCTTTCTTCACTACGTTGCCTTTTGGTTTAGTTATTTTCTAACGTTTTCCATCCAGTTCTTCCAGTGTGTGAAATTTTCCATCTATAAGGAGCTTGTCATATTTCTTAGGGCCCGTGAACATCGACCTTTATATTGCAAAAGGTATTTAAACAAACTCCACCTCGTCTCTCTTACATCCTTCGGCAAATCTTCCTTTATTTTAATAGTTTTGTAATCAGGAATTTATGATAGTTAGCGTTTGTTTTTAAGTATATCATTTCTTAATATATTTGAGACAAGAATTATATTCTTAGAATATTTATATATTCTTATATTTAAGAATATATATATGAATTTATATATATTCTTAGTATTCCTATACTAAAAAAATAACCATTCACCACAGATGCGCAGTTCAAAATGCGATAGAAACAAGTGATGATAGAATGATTACAACAAACTATTGAACAAAATACGAACTGGAGGGTTTCTCTGATTTGTGGGTGGTTCATTGGAATTAATAAATCTAAATAAACATCGCAGGAGCACCGCTTTAACTTTTAACTGACTCCATTATTTAAAGGTCTTTCCCACTATTTACAGTTAGAAGTATATTGAGCACTCTGAATCGTGTTGAGGTATGATTGAGAAGATGTTCGAGACAATGGGAAGTTGTCCAAAAGTTGAAGCCAAAAAATGTGCTTGATTTATAGAAAAAAATCAAACAAGTTTATAAGTCGATCAATCCATAATCAATTTCCAACATTCTTTTTTCTCAGTAACTCGCTTTCAGGATAATTTAGGTGATAATATTCTGAACATGTTTTACTGAATACTAACTAAAATAAAATCAGCACCTTCAAAAATCATGAACATCAATAACTTGGAAAGTTTTTCATCATAATGACTATTTTTCATTTAAAAATGGCTCTAAATTATATTTTATTGCAAATGTGGCTTATTTTTGCCATAAGTATTTCCTTAAAATATTTGTAACTAATCACGCAACATTAAAATAACAGTTTTAGATATATTTAAATGTTTTTGACTTTTAACAAATATTCATTTCCAGTAAATTTTAGATAAAACTTTTGCCGTGAACAATTTTAAAAACTTTATTTTTTTAGAAAGATTTATTTGTATGCGTCATTTAAAATTCAGAATAACTACTGACGTATAGAGCGTTAAACATCTTAAAAATATAAATAAAACACAAACGTTAGATACTAAGTGCTTTAATAATATTTAGCCCATTACCAATTACCAATCATATAGAAGATTCAATTTTCAATAAAATGCATACAAAATATTTGTAATTACTTCCACAGATATCAAGCAATATAGAAATACAGAGATAGAGTTGTCAAAATCTGCAAAGTGGCAAGAAACCAAAAATTGTAGATATTTAGTGAGTTGACCTTAATAACTATTATTAATACAGTTTGGTTTTAAGTGCACACAAACAGAACCTCATAGGGAATCAATTTGAATCAGATTTCATGAGAATTATTTTTAAAAATAACTAACTTTGAAAAGAAACCAACTGATCCCAAAGAACAATCCTGTCCGTAGCATTATTCTTTACGTTTATTCCGTGTTGAATTTTCAACAGTTAATGACTAGGAAGACAGAAAAAAGGGATGTTGTGTAAACAAGACTAGACCGACGTTCGACCAGAACTTGGCAAAAGTCCATTTTCTATTAATAAAGCAACAGTTCTATTGGGAATGGGTCTGTGCCTAAAAACTGTAAATCTGAATATATATCAGCTATTGAATAAATAATTTAAATACTACCGGAGATTTTAAAATATATTTTTAATAATACATTTCGGAATGTAACGATTTTATTTACAAATATTTGATTTAAGTGGAATTGTAATATTACAAGTAAAACGTGTATATAAATATATTGATTGCATCGTATCTACTTTATATCTTCCATATATATTGCAAATGAATAATTTTATATTATATCATATTCAATTAGTCGATTTATAAAGGTGTGTGCGTAACTGTGGTTTTACTACATATTGCGAGCGACGATGTATTATTTATCACAAATAAGATGTCAATTCGATGAGATAATGCAATACACACAAAAAAAAACAACAGTTTTGTCTTGGTTTACTTCTAAGCTAGGCCTTGCCCTTGTCGAAGTTCCCTGTTCCTTGGAAATTCAAGTTACCTCATAATTTTCAAAACAGTTAATATCGACGAAGTTGTATGCTGCTTTAAAGTCAATGAATGGAGCATTGAAACTTTGTTTTACTTGGTGTCCTCTTGAGTTTGGTATGCTTCATTTTGTTTTGTTTTTAAATATCTATAGTTTTATTTTCCTCTTTCTGTCCTGAAGATACTTGAATTGACAAAACACCATTTGCTTTTTAGCATTGTTTTACTTTTTAGTCTTAAAATAATAGAAAGCTCTAAGATTTCTCCAGCCATACCATATCAATGCTCCTTTGCTATGTTTAAATAAATGTTGTTACAATAATGTTCAAAAGCTGGAATCAGGTTCATCAAATTAATTACGAACAAGCAGTGATTTAACTTGAATCTCTTTTTAACTTAACTTAATTAATTAGCACATAAAAATAAAAACCTAATTAAAAATATAATACATAATCAAAAAGATAAGATAGCCCTTCTTGGAAACCAAAATATAATATATGACATCAGATGTAATGACTGTAACAAATATTACATAGGTCATACCAGAACACATTTGAAAAGTAGAATTTACCATGATAAAAACAATTTAAATCCCAAATCTAAAACAAACAACGCTTTATCAACACACTGCAAAAGAGAACTACATACATTTGATTCTGACAAACCTAAAATATTACATTGTGAAGAAGGTAACACAATAAAAATAATGATTATTGGAATGATGCTGACAATTTTTTAAATGATTGATTATGACATATGTGTCGAACCGTTTAAAAGAATTAACAATTAAGAATTCTAGATGACTGGATGATGGTTTTTCTCCCAAAATATAAAAATCTTTAATCTCTTTTAAAACAAAAGATGCCATCCTCAGCATGTATAAAATTAAGACCAAATCCGAAAGTTCATTACATTTCCAACCAAAAAAAAATTATATTTTAGTCTAAAATAATTGCTCATGGATAACCACTTTCCCACTCCCTTGCACAATATGGAATAAATTTAATGAAACAAAGTGTTGCTTTTTGATTTTAAAAACAAAAAGTAACTGTAAACTTGTAAAATATAGATAAAAAATTTCACTTTATTCCACTAATCAGCGGCATATAGAGAGAAGAGATACTCTTGAGCTTATGTACTCTGTAATTAAATCAAAATTGTTATAGCAGCTTTGTCACTTAGATTGGAGCGCTTGCCATACCATTATGGATCATAGCTTCTGTAAAAGGGTTTTCCAGAGATATTTACAGAATTTGTCTAATATAAGGTTTTAATATATATATATATATATATATATATATATATATATATATATATATATATATATATATAATAACTATTTAATATATACATGTTTATAAATTTAACATAGTAAAGTCAACATTTTCTTCCTCTTCTTCATTTGTGCCTCTCAGTATTATCTCAGAAGGTAAGGTAAAAGCCATCCTTTCAAAATATGTTTTGGTTGTCAACCAAGGCACCTCCAATTATAACTTTTAAAAAGATCCTAAAAAAAGAGCGCATGATTATCTGTTAATTTTTTAAAGCTTATTTTAAACACTCTATGAAACTTCACACTTAATCTTTTACAAAATATATGTCTATTAAAGTTAAAGTGTATATAATAAATATGTATATGTGACAGCATTTATATGTGAAACTGGAAATAATGTGTAATTGTATTTTTTCTAGAAATACTTCATACACACAGAAAAAAGTGGTGATATTACTGTTCATGTTCAGGTAATACTGTTATCTATATATTTTTATTTAACTAACAAGTAAAAATAAGTTATTAAAATTAGTAAATAGAGATAATTGTTTACAGACCTAAGCTTAAATTTTGTAAAAACTTTTACTTTAAAGAGATACTACTAAAAAAATATTAATTGTATGAGTATTATTGAACCTTAGCTTTGATATTATTCAAATTCTGTATTCTTAAGCAAACGTGAAATTCTGATATAATTTTGAAATGCAAATCAGATTCCATTTACATGAATATTGTTTTAAAAATTAATTTTTTTAAAGAAAATGTTAGGCTATCCCATAAATTTTTGGCACATGAATTTATGCCATGTATGATCTCATACATCTGATCTCATGTTTGTAGACAAATAAGCTTATTTAATATGCTATAGTAAAGAGAAAAAAAGGAAGAAACTTATGGGACTCCCTAATATTTTAATGTATTGATTGATTGAAAAGTTTTCTATATAACATTTGTAAAACTTAGTAGATCTAGTGTTAAAATAATAATTGTATATTAAAAAATTGTTTTTCTTATTGGTGATATATTAATAAAATACCAATTTTGGATATCGTGTCATACACTCATTTGATTTATTTTTTGATTTTTCCAAGAGGTTTACTAATTAATCTTTAATACCTCAAATATGATTATTTTTTTTAAATATCATTAATTTGTATATTAATTTCAATTTATATATATATATATATATATATATATATATATATATTTATATATATATATATATATATATATATATATATATATATATATATATATATAGAATATGAAATAAAATTGAAAAATTTTATATCAAATTTTTCAAAAAATTGAAAAATTTGTATTCCTATTGATTTGATGGTCAATTAATCAGCAATTCAATTTTAACAATTTGTCAATAACTAAATAAATTTATTGAATGCATTAACTAACTTAATTTATTTAATCTGATAAATTTTATATGTTAACTTGATTAATTAATTTACAGGGAGATATTTCTCAGCAAGATAAAAGGGCAACATTTCTTACAGTTCATGACCTAGGTTGCAATCGTAAGTTAATTTGTTTTTCTTAAATAGTCAGAAACTCTATAAAGATTATGTAAAGTTTATTATTTAGGTTTTACCACGTTCACAAAAAAACCTATACAGCCAGGTAATAATACCTCTCTATAAATGATAATAAATTATTGTCAATAAATGAGGAAAAGAATAAATGGTTGGTAGCTTTAATGAACTACCAAAATATTATTTCACCTAAGATAATTATTCCTAATGTGCTTTTTTAATTTATTTGCTGTTTATATTGTCATAATGTAAAACTATTTGAAATATGTAATAAATCGACATGAATAATAATAATATTCATTTCTTCTCTACTCTTTGAGTTACCAACGAGCACTCCTTTTTTCATTTGGAGAATGAAGTACTTTTTCAATCAGGACTTGGATGTATATATTAAAACTCTTCTCGATTGTTTTTTGTAACCACACTGAAATGATTTACATGGTGTGACAGCTTGATTACTAGAAAGATGGCTTTAGGACAAATATTTGCCCTTAAACTTACCCTAGGAAAAATGTGAGAGTAACATATGGGTGCTGTTAATTTTAAGGTGACAGACAACAAAGTGAATAGATACCATACATAAATTAGTTATGTCAGGGAAGTTGATGATTCCTAATATTGAGAGCACTGTCAATATTGCCAACTTCTCAGTATTTTGGTAGTGTGACTCATTAGCTCCATTCCATTAATTATTGTCTTTAGATCATATACATATTAGTAATGTCCATGAGTCTATCTGTTATGAAGGAACATAATATATCTGATTTTTTATACTTTGTTAAGGTCCAGATTAAAAATCTTACTTCATTTTCTGGGAATTAGTTTAAAATAATATATTATGAATAGTTTTCTAGACTACATGAGGTTTAGTGGTACTCTTAAATTTATTGCAGATTATGAGTTACAGCACCAATGTCAAACTCTTTAACCTGAAATAAATTAAAGTTGGAGGAAATAAAGTAATTTAAAACAATACAACATGAAACTCAAAACTAATAAAGCTGTAGAGAGAATATGTTTATCTATTGTTACGGAATACTTACCTTAATAAAGAAGAAATTTCCAAAATAAAGGTTTGGTGACACCATATTTTTTTTATAAGGATACAATAAAGTATCAATATAAAAGAAACAAACCCTTCTTGACAAATAATAATAAAAATAAAATTGTCCATGGGTTCCCCGAGTTCATGCAATTATAAAAGAAATTAATTAAAATATAATATATTTTTAGTTAATGAAATTATCCAAAAAAATATAAATTATTTAGAACTACAGTTTACAATAATTAATATTTCTAAATCTATTAATACAATATTTTATATAATATTTTCAGATTATGCTATAGAGGATTTTATTAATAAGCCATGTATGAATGAAATCAAGGATAGATCAATTTTCATACACATTGATGCTCCAGGGCATGAAGATAATGCTGAAGCATTGCCTGAATCGTAAGTTAAATTCACTTAAAAAAAAAATTGTCCATTTACTAAGTCAAATTCCTTGTCAATTTCTTAATTAACTAGATTTCTGATTGACTGTGATTTGAGGCTTTTGTTTTTTCCATTTTCCGAATTTATCTTATTATATTTTAGATAAACATTATTCAGTAAATAACATGTCTCTAAGAATCTTCTTTATTTAACTATGTGAAAAACTATATAATGCCCCAACTGAAAGCTCAAGAAAAATGAGAAAATGATTTTTTGCAATAAACTCAAAAGACTCATGTCCGGTATCTTATAAAAATAATAGTTTGAAACTGTATGAAAAACTTGAGAGGATGGAAGTATATCAACCTAAAATAGCTTGTATGGTGTTACCTAAGATTCATTTAAATATAGACCTTTTTTTCTATTTTCAAAAAGCAATGTAACAGCCAATCATGTAACTATGAGAGCTGCAGGTTGTGAACGACCATTGACCCATAAAATGGTTATTTTAGAATTTTATCAAGTAAAGTAAAATATGTATTTAATATTGATGGAATCTAAAGAAATCAAGTCCTAAAACAAATAGATGGATTTATTTAATAAATATATTAATTATATATATATATATATATATATATATATATATATATATATATATATATATATATATATCTGTGTGTGTGTGTAAGATTGTTTCAACGTGATATATTTATTCTTTATTTATTAAGGAATTAAATTACACGTCCTTTCAAACTACTGATTAAACAATTTTATCAAAATTAATTTAACTAACCAACTTTAGCACACGTGTCTTATAAAGTATTACACACATGTTAGAATGTAAAAGTGATGTTATCACATATAGCAAACTACACCTCCACCCCTTAAGACGATTCACACGGAGAAAAGATTCAGCTTGCTGGAATGAAAGAAATTGGAAATTTTCTTTCTCTTTCCGCTTGCCACTTCATAAAATATTGGTGAAATATTTCGGAGATTGGAAAAGGTCCAACTCGTACGGGGTCAAGTTTTTTGCGATTTAATTTGTTTCCGTTTTCGATATATACCAAATCGCTTATCTTGAAATCGTGATGTCTCCTATTCTTGTCTTTTCCCTCCATATTTATATTAAAATTCCTTAAGGAATTTTGAAAAGCTATTTTTCGGTCCTCTTCTAAGGAAGATTGATTGTCTTCGATAAGAGGAGATATAGCATGTTTCTTCCTTAAGATAGTATGATGATGCAAATCGTGTTGAGCTTATGCATTGTATCATTATACTCATTGACACATAGCTTTGCTAGAATCGACCAGGCTTTATTTGTCTCACTGTTATTCTGCATCTTAAACGATTCAATAGCGTTTTATTTAACCTTTCGTTAAGCCCATTTGATTGTGGATGATCAATGCAGCAAAAAACAATCTGTATTCCTTTTTTCTCCAAATAGTTTTTAAAATGGGTTGAATTTACGGAAGCAAATTGGTGGGCTAATAGGATCGAAACATTATTATTTTTTTTCACGTAGGCTTCCACGGTCTGCAGTATTGTCCGTATTTTCTTTTTCCTGGATGGACCGTGTGGTGTTGGTTTAGCTTGGCAAACAAAACCAACACCACACGGTCCATCCAGGAAATAGAACATACGGAAAATTATTATTTTTAGCAATATGATTAATCAGATTTATAAAGTCGTGAGCGCTTTGAACCATAGTAGTTGAGATCCATGCATATCTGGTGAAATGATCCACCAAAATGTGCATGTATTTCTTTGGTGACCGATTTCCTGAAAACCCTCCAATAGTATCGAGTGACATTATTTGGAACGACTCAGTGGCAGGTCCCAATTATGAGAGAAGGCCGATAGCTCGACTGCGACGGACTTGGAGACATAAATATTCTCAGTTTGCCTTTTAATCTTTTAAGGATCATTCCATGCTTATAGTCAGTCCGTTTTGCTACTTTTAACTCTGGAAGATGTTCAGATTGGACTTTTAATATCTGAGGTAGATCGATTAAGTTCATGATCCTGATTACATCTTCATTATTGAAATATTCTAAAACCGGATTTCTTGATAGTAAGTCGGCTAGAATATTTTCTTTTCCTTTTTTATAAATAATGTTGAAATCGAATTGTGATAAATAAAGAATTATATCGCCAAGGATTTCATATGATCTGGCCTTAGTCTTCAAGTTTTCCAATGGCTTATGATCGCTGCATACTGTGAAGTGGCATCCTGTTAAATAATATTGCCAAAATTTGATGGTGTCTTTGAGCGCCTTGCATTCCAAATGAATGATGTCTAAATGTTTTTCTCTTTCCGATAGTTTCCTTGAATAATAAGTTACAGGATGCAGTATCCCATCTTCTTGTGGCTGTTTCAGATTAGCGCCTTTACCTTTAAAACTGGCGTCTGTTTCCGTAAAGACGGGCTTATTATAATCGTAAATTCACAGTATTGGGCTGGTGAGATTCTGTTCTTTGAAATTTAGTGGAGTAGATATTTAAAATATTTAGCTGCAAACAAACATGTGACTAGTTTTAGTATGAAAAATTCAGCGACGGTCACCTGCATATTTTTGTCGATATGTTGAAGATGATCTTCCCAGGTTTGAGAAGATATCATCGATATAATAGATGCAGAATTCGTCCAAACCATTTCTTCGAATAATGTTTGATAAGGTTGTCTGGAACGTTGCTGGAGCATTTTTCAGACCAAATGGAAGGACATGAACTTTCGTTATAAACGAAGTTTTTTTCTCTGTCTTCTTCTTTTAGTGTAATTCACCAAAATGCTGAATTAATATCTGAAACCGTAAAGCATTCACAATTTACAACTTTGTCGATTACGTCTTGCATCGTAGGAAATGGAAAAACTTCCGGAATTACCAATTTATTTAATTTGCGAAAATCGATACACAAGCGTGATATCTTGTTCTCCTCTTTCTTGAATGCGAGGGTTACAGGGGAAGCGAACGGAGAATCAGATTCTTCAATAATCTTTGCTTGCAATGATTCCTTAATCCGATTTCGTATTTCTTCATCGTCTGGAATTGAGCATTTATACGGTCGAAAGTAACATATTCATTAGATAATAATTTTATCTCTGCTTCTTTTGATTTCATTGTTCCAATATCAAATTTATATTTTGCAAATATGTGTTTATGCTTTTCAATTAGCTTTGCAATCTGCTGTTTTCGCTCTTCATTTTCAATATGATGTAAATCGACATCTAATTCTTATATCTTTAACCTTCATTGAAATTTAATTGATTATAATCGTTGGAATCATCTTTATCAATTAAAATTTGATTATTATCGATTTGATTTATACCATCTGATCTAATTTAGATAGATTATAATTATCCTCTTGATCACTATTGGATGTGTTTTCATGTAAATCTATCCCATTGTCGTTATCTGCTCGTTGTAATATTCTTAACTTTTCATTTTGAATTAATTGAAATTTTTTTATGGCATCAATCCCCAATAAGATGTCATACGAACATTTTTCGTTCCTGACAACGTATGTTGTCTGTAATATGTCCAATGGGAAGTAAAATTTTAGCCCGGGCTGAAGTGAAATTTAATCCGCTGATAGTTTTCAATACACTCTTTTTCAATTAATTTCAACTTTAGCAAGTCAGAAATTCGTTGAGAAATTAATGTAACATTGGAGCCACTGTCATAAATAGCCTTTGTTTTATTCTTGTCACATATGATTACATTAAGCTTTATCAACAGATCCAATTTCGCCCGATTCTTCAGTTTAAATGTTTGTCATACAGGTTTGTTTGTAATATCTCCATGTCGCCAATCCCAGAACATCCTTTAGTCATGCGTGATTTTAGTTTTTCTGAGACTTTATTTCGATTGCGGCACTCCGCTACGAGATGGTGTCGTTTCGAAAAAAAATATCTGCACAAATTGAATATGCTTTTCTTAGAGCTTCGTTCTTTCTTAAAAGTTTTCGGCCAAGAACTTATTTTCAATCTAGTACTTCATGGATTTTCCTTCTTCTTTCAAAAAATGAGTCCTCTAGTTTTTGGAGTTCCGCATATAAGTCTTCAAGTTTGTTAATTTTTTCTCAATCAAGTTCTTCTTGAGCTTCTTTCGGCAATATAAAAACTATAAGGTTGATACGGGATAATTAAGTACCCTTAAGTTCTACTTCTAGGCTTAACCTTTCCTTGATAAGCCCGTGATCGATTAAATGCTCACCCAAATATTTGTAGTTAATAGCTTTCCTAACAACGCACCAGCCTGTATCTACAAAAACGTTCAAGAATGACTCCTTCCAAGTATTCCATTGACCATTTACACCTATTTTCTCACATTCACACGCGCGCGCGCGCGCGCGCACACACACACACACACACACACACACACACACACACACACACACATGCACCCACGGACGCACGGACGCACTCACACACACACAAAACGGGCGAGTCTATTCGTCTTGGATATAAATATATATGGATCAAGGATAAATATCTATTTCTGAATAAATTTTGAAATAACATTATAGTAATTTATTAATTTCCATTTTGTTTTCAATTATTTCAGAAAATTCCCTACCCTCCAGACACTTGGCGAGGATCTGGTTACAGTTTTGGACTTCCTGCATGTCAAATATGTCGTAGGTTTAGGAGAAGGAGCAGGTGCTAACGTTATTGCTCGGTTTGGAATAGCCAATCCCAGTAGAACATTAGGCCTCATATTAATCAATTGCACAGGTTCTTCTACAACAGTAAAAGAAAACTTTAGAGCTAAGGTATGAGACAAATAAAATTAACAATTACTGAATTATTATTATTTTTTATACATCATCACTCTCTTTCTCTTTATAGAATTGAGCATCTTTACACACACACACACACACACACACACACACACAAATTCAAAATAGAAAGAGAGAGAGTGTGTGTAAAACTAGTGGTTTACCTAATGAAAGTTTTGATTCCCTGAGCCATCTGTCTTTTTCCCTTCAAAAAACTACCGTAACAACTCAATTTGCTGAAAGGGTTCAATACTTCTTTTCAGACATGACTCAAGCAGTTTTAACCCCTAATTAACCTCTATTCTCCTTTCTCACTCCCTACATAGAAGTAGCCCAAGGTTTGAGCATTCAAAAGTATTCTCATTTTCAATTCCTTTATCAATAATATTCCTAAATCAATCCACTACTGTTCTTTTTATCTCTATGCTAATGACTTCCATTATTATTAGCATTTGCCTATATTCAGGTAAAATAGAATCAGCTCCTAGGTCAACTTGAATATATTTGGGTTAAACACTTAGTCCATTGCTAATGATTCCACTTTTTCCATCAGATCTATCTTCAACATCTTCACTTTAATCCTACCTGAATGATAATCCCTTTACTTTTAGCTCCTTTGTTAAAACTCCAAATAATAGCAGATCATGTCGATGAAAGTAATCATTTGAGTTATTGAGACTAAGGATTTGTAAGAAGGGGAGAAGGAATTTGCTTAGATTTATGGAGAGAAATAACCGGTCAACATGATGATAGGATGGGGGGGGGGAGGGGAGATTGCCAGATTTTTTATTTTTCTTCAAAGTTCTTAAAAATGTTATTCTCTTATATAACATTAGCTTAAGAATATTATGAAGCAGTCCATAAACTAGTAAATTATAGACTAATAAGATGGCAACACTAAATAACATCATATACAATTTCTGTTTGGTTCAATACTTATTTAGTTGCTCCTAGATTCTACATCTTTCTATTTTATTAAGTATTTTTTTCATAATATTTCTTCTTCCTCATTCTTACTTTTATCATTTTTCTTCTGTACATATGATGGTAACCTATTGTATAAGTTTTAATTAATCAATTAAACATCAATCAAGTTGATTATATATATATATATATATATATATATATATATATATATATATATATATATATATATATTATATCATTATATTGAATATTTTGAAATATATACTACCTTCATTTCACAATTCTTTCAGTCTATCTAAAATTAGTTTAATCTTTATTTCGGCACCGGCCACATGCCAAAAATGTATTAGCTTAAAATCATTTAAGGTGTAATTTTAGTTCCCATGATTTATTATTTTCATAAATTTTAATGCAAACTTGTTATTTTATAATTTTTCATTAATTATTTAGTTTACCCTCAACCATTTACTCACCAATATGTTCTATCTTTATGTTGAGTTGAAGTGGCTCGACCCCTTATTGTGCAAACAGTCTAAATAGGCTCAGCTTAATGTTTATCTCAAAAGCATTGTCGGAATTAAATACTTAAAAGTTTCTGATTTTAATAAAATATTTGAGGAGATAAAAGGGCAGAGGGTGCAGGACTCAAAACAGTTACCAACCCACTGGATTGTGTAATAATATACTTACTGAAGTGACTAGAACACTTAAATAATTTAAACTACTTGCTCAACCTTTGTCTTCTTTGATTCTTTTTTCAAGGTTAGACAAGTTTACCTCTAGACAAAGCTTTACACATTTTTTCTCAACAAATAAGCTTACTTTGTTTTCCCTTCCTGCTCTTGTTATTGCATTTTACAATTAAAATTTGTTATTTACATAATAAAATAAACAAAAACTGCACCACTACAGCCCATGAATGACCTCGGGTTAAGTAATGAGTTAGTGCCAACAGTTGTGCAAAGAGGCAGTTTGGTCAAGAGTACTCTCAACTGCCAGGTATTTCCTCTCATTAAGGGTAACCACTTAGTTGAGATTTTGTGAACTCTAGGAGAGTCTTTGAACCCAAAGGGTTAACCCTCAGCCGAAAACGATATTAAACTCTTGACCATGAATAGATAGCTAAACTGTCTGTTATTTCAGCATTTATTGTTATAAGCCTTATTTATTTTAACTTTTTGGTTACTATGATATTTTTATATTTATATTTATAAAAAGGCAATAAAAGCTCCAAAATTATAAATAAGTAATTGATTTTATTCTTTAGCTCTTATCTTACTCATTTCTCTGACTGTTTAATAAATGAGATCAATTTCATTCTAAATGCATTATATTTCTTTTAGGCAAAAGATGTAATATTAACATAATGAAGAAGTCAACAAAATTCTTTTAGATTAAGAGATTTTATTAAAGCAATGTGGATGTTGGATATTTTCACAGATACGATAGAATTTGTAGTGTCATATATTGATCTATAATCAAGTTTACTTAGTAAGCATAATTTTGTAATTATTTTTCTTTTTTAGTTTGTAAACTGGAAAGGAAAGGAAGGAAGTGTGAGCCAGTCAGTTTCAGATTACTTGGTATTCCACAAATTTGGACACGTGAGTAACCCCATTCTACTTGATGAAATTCTCAATAAAATAATAGTGTACTTTTATAACATTCATTCATAAAATGGTCTGTATCAAAACATCTGCAAGGGGTGTATATCAGTGAAAAAAATGTGGGGGCATGAGACATAAGTGGGAAGTTCTGAAATCTGGTTATTGTGATTACCTTATAGCCTGCATTCAATATACAAATTTAATTTACTTATATTTCCTCATCCATTTGCATGTCAATAATTAAAAACTACTTTTGGCAATGGAAATACCACACTGGATTTATCAATCGCTTTTGTTCACATTAATGAACCGAAAGTTATGTTACATGATCTGATTTGAATAATCACCAATATTGAATTTTAGTTATAGCTTAAAAAGGAATATTACCAATGCTGTGTTCTAAGGGATATATTGGTTGTATATCCTGCATTATGGGCCATTGAAAGAATATTTTTGATAGATTTTTCATCTCCATAA
Organism: Arma custos; assembly: GCA_037127475.1. Taxonomy (NCBI): domain Eukaryota; kingdom Metazoa; phylum Arthropoda; class Insecta; order Hemiptera; family Pentatomidae; genus Arma; species Arma custos. Next base: position 98,215,657 of record CM073761.1, read on the forward strand.
CTTCAGAACAAAAAAAAAGAATTTCAGTACAGTTGCCAATTTTTCTGAAATAGAAACATACTGCAAATTACTTAACAAGTACATTTAAACAAAAGAGTTCAGTGGTATCTTCTGGTTTAGACCGTGTCGCTAAATTTTTCTCACCAACGTTTCGCCAGACATGCTGCTGACTTCTTCAGGGCAGAAAAGAGAAACATTCTTACTATTAAGTTAATACTGGTGGTTATTTTTTAGTAAATGCTTCAGATTGGCATATCTAAAATTACTGTTCTTTAATTCCTTTATAACTAAGTCACATCAATCTTTCGAGTATTTAAGCTTATGCTGTTTATGCTTGCTGGTGCTATAACTTAAATGTATATATATATATATATATATGTGTGTGTGTGTGTGTATGTGTGTGTGTGGTGTGTGTATTTATGTGTGTCTGTGTGTGTGTGTGTGTTGATAATGGTTATTGTATGTTTGACAATAATAGTATTAAACTTAAATTAACCACTATAATTTGATGGGATTCACATGGATCAGCAGAGTTTAAATTTAAATGGCTTAGCTGTGGGAGATAGACTTATGATCATATTTAGAAGAAGCTACCCGAATAGAATAATTATGGAGCGATTATTGTAAATGAACAAAAAACCAATATTAATTATGAAAGTAAGGACTTCCTGTTAAGTTAACAACATTATTAAAAAAAATAATATTGGAACTAATTTAAGAAATAAATTAAAACATCAACATATATTTTTATTGAAAATAGATACACTAATGAAGAATAAAATAATGATTAAATGGACAAAAAATTAGATTAGCAATGATGTAACAAGGTTTTTATTTGAACTATCCAAATTACCTGATAAAGAACATAATTTATGTTATAAAAAACCCTTTAACAAAGTTGATATGTATCATACAGATCTAATGTTGAAACAAGAATGAAAATATTCCCTTCAGGTTTTAGGATTGCCATCTAGGGGACATTAGCTTCAACTACTTCCTCTGATGGGACAGCAATTATCAATTGTGGTTCCAAGAAGAAGAAGAAACTAATCTTTTAAGCTACTCCAATTAGTCAATCTGGACTCTTAATGTGTTAAAGAAATTAAAACATATTATCTTTAATGGAATGATAAGATTTTCCTGAAGCATGATTTATGAACACATATTATATTGTGAACATAATTCTATTTATAGAATTTTTAAAACAATCTAGAATTAACATATGCTTTTAACTATAGTGAATAGTTTAGTATATACTGCAGTGATATATACTATATTATACTCCTTAATGTATTTTTTAGCAATTAATGAAGGAAATAAATGAAGACAAAGAAAAGGTTGTTGATGATTTTCTACATAAGTTGAGAGGCTCTATAAACGTGCAGAATGTTAAACTTTATGTTAATGCATTTTTGAAGTAAGTTTTATTATTCTAAGTTAGATTGGTTACTTTTCATTATTTTATAAATCTAAAGCGTTAAAAGAGTTTTCCAAATGTATTCTGTTAACGATTTTATCCTTTTGCTCATTTATTGATACCTCTTTCATTGTATTAATTTTATCATTATATGGTTTGTCTGATAATAGTCAATACTATAGTAAGCCAGATTAAAGCTTCCAGTCCCAGAAGTTTTCTGACTAAGTCAGACTTGAAGTCCCAGAATAAAATTTATAACTCATTCATTCAAATACTAAAGTAAGAAGAAATAGAATGAACAACTTTTTTCAAAAAAATACTTTGTTGAATACTTGCTGATCGCAAGAATTCAATTAATTAATTTAAAATTGTAATTCGTTTTTAATAAAATTTTCTTTTTAAAATAATAGTTGGTATTTTTCAGACTATTTTCTCTGATTATTTTATTTATTTTAGCCGAACAGACCTGCCTCTGAAAAACTATAAAGGTGATGTTCTGTTGATAACTGGCTCGAAGGGTTCATATGCTAATGTCGTCGAAAAGCTCTACAAAGAGTTAGATAAAAAACAAACAACTTTACTTAGAATAGAAAAGGCAGGAGATGTATTATCAGACACGGTAATTGTAACTTGACTTACTATGTTCTTATTTATGTACTTAACTCAGTTATTTACCTATTCTTGTGTTTGCTTTAATGGTAGATTTTTTTTAAAGTAAACATATTATTAGACTAATAAATTTCGTTTAATTATAATAAAAACAATATTACACAGCAGACATGATTATTAAAAGAGATTTTTAATCTGCATTAAAATGAATAAATAAATTAGTAAACAAAATCTGGGAACTTAATTAAGTTATAAACTAATAGACAAACTTAAAGAAACTAGCCATGGACAATGAATTTAGAAGTAAATGATTCATATGAAATAATTCAATATTATTATTCATATAACTAAATGAATATAAATAGTTGCATTGATTTTTTTTATTTCTAATATGTAAATAATTAATATTTGAATGTTTTATGTATGTATGTGTGAAAATATGCCACACTCATTATGATAATATTATTCATATTATTAGATGCTCTTACCTACTTTATTATTTTTTCCATTGGCCGATTTCTATTTACTATAATGTTTTCTATTTTTTTTGTTTTGTCTTATGTAGCTATAGGTATTTATTTTTTTCTTTCGCTATGAGAACATATATTTTAGTTCATATTTAATTGTATTATTCCAACAATGTAGCCTTTTGGCAAGAAATATTTCTATTAATTTCTGTACAATATTGTTATTCTTAAGGGACCTGGTCCCAGAATAAAATTATTTTTCTATTCTATTCTATTCTATTCTAAATAGCTATATGAGTGATAATATTAGCGGGTTGTATAACAGAAACATTAACAATACAACATGAAAGTACTAATTGGTGTTGAAATTAATGAATATTCTTACCTCTTTGTTCATTTTTGAGTTGTTTAGTTAAACATATAATATGCAGTGTTGATAATAAATTGTCTTTATGACATAACAAATGCATAGGATTCAACTTTTATGTCTCTAAGTAAGGTATGCATCATAGTATGGCCTCTATTGGGTTATTGGACAAGGTTTACCTAATAAATTAACAAAAGAAAAACTACATATATTGAGGCATTGTTAATTTTTTTAAAAGTAAGTAATGCTATTTTTATTTTTCGACCGACTTCTTACCTGGTATATATATCGCTCTTTGAATACTTAAGAAGAAGTACCTGACTTTCCCCTATTACTTCCCTTATCATTTACTCAATTATTCATCACACACGGTGTGACCAGATTTGCTGCTTTCTAGGTCCAGTGTATCTATAAGTAATATATTATGCGGCATTTCTGAAGCCTTAGAAAGATTAAAGCTATTACAATTTCATAATTACTAGTAAAGCCATATCGATCGATTTCTTTAATCTTGTTTACTGGCTTCCTGGCTTATAATTTACGATTTATTTGAAGTTTATGAATCTTCAGATCATAAGCGCAGAACTTTTAAATCATAGGAGCCCGTATTAAGGTCAGTAATCAAGGATGTCACAATATTCTTTGGTATATTTCTCTGTTGGTTTATGCATATATATTTTCGACTATTTCGTGACTGACCAGATGGAAAACTTGAGTGAAAGACTTATACACTTTTCCATCTTCATTTCGTGAACGGGTGGATTTATTTTCGCGGTTTAATCGACTTAGAGGAAAAATCGTAGCTCTCCCTATTCAATATCACGAACAGAAAAATGGATATTCAGACAATTTATGGGATGCATATAACGAAATTTGGGTAAGATGAGGATAGTAACGATTAATTTAATTTAAACTTGCTTCAAGGATCATTGTGATCATTTAAATTTGAAATGATGGTAATTTATATGTTTGTATGCCTTATTATTATATGATTGATACATATTTTTAAATTGTTAATAAAATACAATGAATTATGTGTTTCTATAGCCCGGAAAGGTGGCTCAAAGCATTCTACTATTTTGCAAAGGGCAAGGCCTTCTTACTTCTGTAACATTGCCAGGAGTTGAGAGGCAAAGAACATTCTCAGGATGCACTTTTGACGGAGAAAACAGGAGAAAATTCTTTAGAGGAATGAGCATGGAAGAATATGACAAACCAAATATTCGAAGGTTTTCTCTATCACCATCATTGTCTACAGAATCCAAATAAACTAAAGAAAAAAAGTGTCGATGGATGTAAAGTAAACTTGGTATTTATGAAAGTAGTGATGTTTGCTATATAATGCTCACGACATTAAAATATTCAATATTCATGGCTGAATATAATTTAGTCAGTTTATTTTTGATAAATATTTTATAAGAGAATTTTTATTATGCACACCTATTTACAGTTATGCAAGACTTTATGTCAAAAATAAATATTATTTTTCCACTTTTTAATTAGGAAAGTAACAAGAAAATGTATTAAAAATCTACCAAGTGGTCTTATAATTTTAAAGGCAGTGTACCGAAACCAGTATTTTTTTTCAGGGGAAAGCACAAATAAGCATAGAAAAAAACTTTATATTTTTTATTTAACCTAAAAATATATTATCGCTCGAAAATAGCGCCCTCTAAATTCTGGCGCACGTGGCAGTGCTGACTTTGTTCTCTTCCAACAAGCAACTCCGCTATCCCCCCCCCCCCCCCACCACTCACTGTAAAATGATTTTCCCATCCATTAGCCATAATATGTATCAAATTAAATTAATTTTTTCAACGAGTCTTTAACATTTTAATTATTTTTCTTAAGAAGGATAATTGATAATATCGTCCCTACCATTTCCAACTATCGAATGTGAAAATCGGTACTTTTGAGGAGAATTAAAAAAAAGCTGTTTCAAGTTTCAATAAAAATTAGTGCCTATAATCAAACCAATGTCATTCGTTTCACATTGTTTTTGTGCCTGATAGATGCCCCTATATGAATTTCATATCAATTATCAATCTTACAGCAACTGCTATAAGTCGAAAACGAAAACTGTGTTTTTTTCACATTCGATAGTTGGAAATGGTAGGGACGATACAATGTATAATTTGTTTTTCTAAATTATTTAAGTAGTTTAATCACTGTGCTATTGTTGGATTGTAAAAATAAATCATTAAACAATCTCATATTGTAAATTTCTTTTTTATTTACCTTTATATCTTTGATTTAATATAGAATTTCAACTGGTTAAAAATTATATAACGGTAAGAACAATATATAAGAAACAAACATATCTGTGTTCATAATTAATATAAATGACGCCAAATTATTCTTGGAACTACTTTTTTTATGGATGATGTCTATGAGAGTCTTACAAAAGTTTTAGAATTCAAATATATTAACAGATACATAAAAAGTTTGTAGATTAATCCTTCCTATTTGTGTATTTAATTTATTTCAGGATTATTTTCAATATTAGAATATACTCTTTGCTTTATGCAATTAAAGTTAATGATAATACTTTAGTTCTAATTTGAAATTTTTACTTATATCCAATGTTGTAAACTAAATTCAAAAGGCCACTGTTTAAATCAAGGTTGTTTAATAAGATGATTAACATTTATTGTTATTATTATCACAACGAGATTTTAAGACTAATTAGATTACAAATTTATAAATAATTTTGCAAGAAAAATGAAGAAATTGCTACTCACTTTCTAAGACCATAGACCATAGACCATAGTAAGACCATAGACGTCTCCATTATTAACAGATTAATTGAAACCTCTCCTGCTTTGCCCTCATTCCTGGGGAAGAAGCTTAGTTCGGGGACCCAGGCAAATTGTAAATAGGGTTCGAATGTGTACATTATTTTATTTATTTTTTATCTAGACTTTATTTTATTATCATTTTTGCATGAATTTCCTTTTATTACCGCATGTATATATGTTTGCGTATGTATATATTTTATTACATTCACTTATTTTGTTTTGTTATTACTTTTTTGTTTTGTCATGGAATGGTTGTAGCTACATAGCACCATTACTTATTGCCCACAAGTGGCAGATTGTTATGTCTGAATAAAGTGTTTAATAAAAAAAAAAAAATTGAAGCATAGCAATAAGCCGAAGCTACATGAATGGCCTCATCCTCATCCTGTGGCCGTATATCGAATGCCATGTGCAAAACATTGTCTTTAGCCACTGTTACTCGTCGCTAGGAATAACCCCGAATGTAGTGTAATGCAACGTGTATCCGTTCTGTTCACCCCTATTATGTGATTTATAATTTTTTCAAGTATCTATTTAATACTAAGTCAATTTGGGGTATTCAAAATAAGGGTAAGCTGCATTCCACATATCCTTTTCATACTAATACACAAGTTTCCGAAAATCCAACTCATGGTTTATGAACAGAATATTTTATAATTAGGCTAGTATAGAAGGAAAAATAATCATTTTTCGTACTTCTGGAACTAACGCAGAGATATCTCCCTTTACCCCAGCATAACTCTTTTCACGAAGCCTCTGTTCACACAGCAGACACTGAATCATTCTTCCTTAAACAGAGCGTAACAACCAATACAGAACCAAACCTTGAGATGCTTATTTACTGAAGGTAATGGAGTTCAGCTTTTGCTGTCATATATGATGCAGAAGTTATGAATCGAATTTGCTGTGCATCTTCCCCATTTTGATTTTTTCTCAAACTCTACCTGGATTTGCTTCTATGGACCAATTGCTATTAATATTGTTTTCGAAAGAAAAGCGAGAATATTCCCACTGAGATTTTAGTTGAATTCAGAGAGGTATCACCGAAATAACCTTTTGTTGCTTACTTGAACCAATGTAGGCGTTAAATGATCAGGAAGCGGTTCTGATTTTGTTATGCTGGTAGTTGCAACAGAATTTATCAATAAAAAGATTTACTCAAATTTAACACAGTTGTAATTATAATCAATAGTAACACTATTACGGCATCACTTATATCAACATATAGTCAACTTTGGTAAATGAAGAAGTCTTTTTTTCTTATGGAGAAGCCAGGTTTGAGCGTGAGTCTCTGTTGAAATTGCGGTTTTCAAGTTTTAAAGTCCTTAACTCAGTAGGTAGAATCTACTATCAATAATTAAAATTAAAAAAAAAAAAAACTGTACCACTAGAACCCGTAAAGGGTCTGGGGTTCAGTACATGGTAGAGACAGTACTGTTTTATGGACAACTGTTGTGCAGGGAGGTGATTTGTCCTAAATCACGCTCAATCGCCAGATATAATATTGATAAGTAAAAAGAGACCATATCTCTTTTTACTAATCAATATTTATACTACTATATAATAATTATAATTATACTATACTATTATAATATTTATTTATACTGTATTTTCTATAAATTTTTTTCTGGATTTTTTATAATTTTACAATTTTTATTTCTCTCTGTATTTATTATCATTTTCTACATTTACCCATATCATTTTTTCCATTTCCCATTTTATATTCAGTTTTTATTTTTTATCTTTATTACCTTATTTTTTATTTTTCAACACTTTCTGTTTTTTTATTATTTTATTCTTCATTATGTATTTTACTACCTTCCTGGCACTTCGTTGTTTGTAATATACACTCATTCATTTTAACCTTTATATTTACCTTGCTGTGCAATATTTGTCATTTTTATTTTCAATTGCCTGTATTCACCATACTTTTGTTTATTTATATTTACTATGTTCAACTTAGTAGATCACGAGGCCATCTTCTATTGAGACGCCTCGGAGGAACACTTAATAGTAAAAAAACTCTAGGGTGGCAATTATTTCTGTTTTAGTTAATTTAAATTAGAAATAATGATTATTTCCTTTCTTTTTCAAACATGACATATTAAATTCAAAGTAGCAAATGAACAGCAGAAATCAAAAGAACCAAAAAAAAAAAATAATCTAATAAAATTGGATTTCAATGGCATTGAAACTGATACTTTCTTAATTAACTAAAAATTAAAAGTTTGAAATAAAATAAAAATCGTCGTATATATACCGATTTCTATATTCTTAACTTTTAATAAAATAACTTTAATAAAAAAAATAATAAATCGATTGTATTCAAACACACACACACAGGCACGCATACACACGCAAGCACAGACACACACATATTTAATTATATAAATTTAATTTATAAATAAATTATATATAAAAACATTTATAAATGTTTGCTTGTGTATTGTTTCTTTTTTCGAGTTGTAATGAAGGCAAGATGTAGATCAATATTTGTTCATTAGAAAGAAAACCTGTTTAGTGTTTTACATTAATATATGTGCTTAATATTAATTTACTACATATTTAGCTATCTAAAAAAAAATAAAATAAATAAAGGAACAAGAAAATGAAGAGCACTAATTAAACTTTCGACATCCATGATGAAACAAATTTGAAAAAATTAACTCAATTTTAATTTTTTACTGTTCGGTCGAATGGGATTGAAAAATCCCATCTCCATAGGCTTAAAGGATTAAATCCCATCTCTATTGCTCCAGGCTGGCGAGCGGTCGGGCAAGTGAACTATACTTGTAGCATAAATTAATGGATGGAAATGTTGCCACACGTTACTATGGTTGCATGCAACTTAACATGATAAGTGAAAGGAAGAAAAAGAAACTTGTATGAGAAATTTAATGAGAAATACCATTTAGCAATCTATCCAGGATCGATAATTGATAAAAAATAATAATCAGTGGAAGAAAAAAGCTTGAAAAAGTATCTACAGAAGATGCCATTGCTATATTCTTTGAAAGGAAGGAATTGTTATCTATAGAAAATGCTATGTTAAGGGTGTAATTACTATTACAACATTATGTAAATAAATTACTATCAATATGCATCACTATACATCTGTTATATACAATCTATGATTTATTCAAACGGAGTTAGGGAAGAAAAATCTGACCTTTAAGGGACTGAATATGAATATATAAAGTGGCTTATAAATAAATTTTAATACATAGCTGGGCATTAATACATTAGGTTTGATACAAAACATTGTCAATCAAGCTCGTATGATACAGTTAACAGATAAAAATAAATATTTGAGCAGAATTTTTCAATGAATTTGAAATAGGAGAAATTTTAAAGAATCTAAAATATTAAATGGCAAAGTTAGTCTTATCGAAAAAGATCTGATTTTCCCGCATAAACTGATTAAAGGGAAACTTTAATATTTGTGAGGATTTATCAAAAATGTAAGTTCGGAAATGCCGGTTTCCGTCAGGAATAATTCCTGGGGGCCAATAAACAAAAGTGTATTAGGAAAGCAGAAAAAGGTCCATTGTCTCGCGTAGACATTTAAAAGAAAAAACAGCGATATCTCAGAAACGATTGAGAAATTGTAAGCGAAAGGTAAGAATGAAGTGTATTCTTTGAATAGGAAAGAAAGTAGATGGCTTGGTTAAACTTATTTATTAATCCTTTTTTTCAATTTATAAAATGATATGGTGTGCATGAACATTGTTACTTATATTTGAAACTTCAAAATATGAAAAATATTAAAATTTTAATGTAATATGGATAGGAGCAAATAAAACTAATATGAAAGGCAGTGCAAGTATATTCGATGAGCAAGACTTGATTGACTCTAATGAACAATTTTTGAATTATACCAGCTTATTTCCATTATTGTTTTGGGGAAGAATACTATGTAATTATTTAAATTATTTTCCTCTTTGAAAAAAATACGAGTACGTTCTTGTAGCGGAGGTTCATCTCAGGATTTATAACTCAAGAAAAATGTTTAGAGAAGTGTAATAGTATATATTGAGATACAATTTTGAACAATCGAGGTCTGTCGACTGTGATCATATTTAGTCCAAGCAAAACTTTGACAAATTTAGAAATCGGAAAAATGCTTATACTAAATTTTTTTATTTAACATCGAACAATTACCTTAAAAAACATGGGTATTATCACACTACTCTTTAAGATAAATTTAAATGCACTAACGAAGCAAAATTTGACTCTTATGTATTTCTTGCACGTCAAGGGGTAAGTTACTAGATGTGCACAATTACCCCACTGGTAGTGATCACTTGCTTTATTGGAATGTTATAGGGTATCATCAAAAGTAGAAATAATGGTCATATAAATTCGAATCAACGATTGACAATATAATTTAATATAACGTTAGTCAATCATGAAACGTTCGTGGGTGGATAGGAAAAAAAATAGTGAGTACAATTGCGAATCCATAAGAACCTTTAGGTAAAAAATTGGATATTTAAGAGGGAAGAAAAACGATCCACTTAGAAATATAAAAAGGTAGTGATGAATCCGTACTTACCGACAAGAAAAAGATCTTATTTTGAAACATCATTTTCAGGAACAATGCTCCAAAAATCCTAAAACAATCCTAGTAGTAATAGATGAGGAAGAAGTAGAACATGAAATTTAGACTCTGAAAACAGGAAAGGCACAAGGAAGGGATGGTATGATGGTATGAAATACGGACGAAAAAAACAAGTTAAAGCTCTTCAAAAGCTATTTTTGGAAGTTAACGACAGGAACAGAATTGTAAAGGACTGGGAATATAGGATAATCCTCCCACTTTATAAAAAAGGCAGTTGTATGATTTCTTGTATGGTTTCAAAGACGAAGCTTCTGCTATTCAATGCCTCCAAGAGTAAAGTAATAGTTATGGTGAGAGAAGAAGAGTGAGACGCCCAACTGATCTGCAACGGGGAGGTGGTGAAATATTTCATGAAATGAAAGATTAAGATTCTGTAGTATGCTGACAGTACCCTCGGCTACTGTGGAGTGGGCAAGTATACCAAGATGCAAATATATAATCTGTGTATCTGCCTGTTCTCACTTGTCGCGAAGAAAGCTGGATTATGTTTGACAGACGTTGCATTCGCATAAATGACATAACTGCAGCAGATATGAGGTTCCTGCGTAGGTCGATGGGGAAAACTAGGAAGGATTTCATAAGCAACAGTAATATAAGAGTGCTGCTGGAAGTACCTGAACTCGAAATCACTATTGAGAACAGAGCACTCAAGTGGTTCGAGTATGTCTGCCACATGAACGAGGATATGGACTGTAAGCCTATAAGGCTACTAGAAGCTCGCACACTGGGAAAAGGGAGCGAGTGCATCCGAGAGTTTCAATATCAGGATTTCATACAGAGGGTTGGAAGTGGAAGAGGAAAATCCCTCGACCAAATAAAACGGTTAAGCGTCGGCGGGATAAATGGCGGCGCTGGGTAAAGTCTCATAGACGCTAGAAATGCAAGAAGAAGAAGCATACTCTTAACAGAAGTTTTGAGCCAAACTAGGTTCATAATTTTTACTTGATATCTTCAGTTCTTCATAATATAATCATAAAATTAGTTTATTTAGAACAATATATAGTTTTACTTATGTGCTAGAGGGGTGTTTGAACCAATTATAGAATTTTTATCATGTTCAAGGCGCATTTTTTATATAAAGTTTACCACATAAATCTATGATTTATTATGTCAGCGGCGATCATATTACCAGAGGTCATTTATTTCTATACAGACAAATAAATCTCGTTTTATTCAATTATTTTGTATTTTTAATATAGTTTTGAGTTAACTAATTGAAATAGTGTGCTAATTATCGCGGAGTATTAAAAAAAACGTTAATTAAAAATATTTGCTCTATATTTTTTCTATTTCAATGGTAAACCCGACCATTATCCTTCTGTCAGTTGTTTTCATATATTAGTAATTGATGTAAAGAGCTTTTATCAATTATATATAAGAGATTTTTTTTACATGTATGAAATCACTTATATTTTCTGTCTTTTGGGGTCAGTGGCGTCAATAAGGGTAACATTTATTCCATCAGAGGTTTTAGAAATAAATCACATCATTAAAAGCCTCTATTCAATTATAATAATGTATCGAATATATTATGGGCATTAGAGTGGAGCTGAATGAAATTAATTAAGCAGCTTATCGGGTCATTCAAAGGAATGTATTTTTACCGATACCATTTATTTCACGGATATATTTTTTATACACAGAAAAAAACATAAACATAAAATACATGATCCCTAAGGGATTATGTATATAGCCCGAGGAGGCGAAAGATGAGGGGAGGGGGTAAGCTTAGCCTGGGGTAGGGGGGGTCATTCAAGTGCGGGCTCTATTCGAGTGCGGACTGGAATCTTCGCTCCCTGGACGTGCCGAAGAGGCCAAACTAGAATTATGCTAACATTTAATTGTCCTCATTATGGTAAGATGTCATTGAGTATTTCAACGCTTAAAACATTGAATTTACTCTTAAACTGCACACAAACATATACATATGAGCATCTCTGTTTGTAAATATTATTAAGCTTTATTTTTAATTTGCTACATACTACCTGATTTTAATTTGTTATTAAACTGCTTCATTTTTTGTTATTATATTTATCCTCTATATTTATAATATATTTATATATAGTTTTTAGCTTTATTCTTACTTAGTAAATAATCAAGAGTCAGGACCAAGTATCAATAAACAAGACATACTGATTCCTAAAAAAAACAAATACGATTAGTTGTTCTGAAAAGGTTACAGATATTACAATCCTGACAAAATTAAAAAAAATATGATACTTGATAAAATATGATGATGCATAGTTAAGGAATTGAAAGCTATATGGAAAATTATTCTAGTATTTATTACGATTTCTATTTTCAGGTTCATTACGTTATTTTTTTTATTGTCAGAAATGAAGTAAAAACAATATTTACTAAAGAGGAAGCTCTAAATAAATCGAGTATGAACGATGAAAAAATAGCATTCAATGACTGGTACAGCATTTGACACGTCTTGCAAGAATATGGACAAAAGAATGGTTAATAATGTCAAGACAAGTGTCTTTGATATAGACAAGCCTAAAATCTATTAAGTCATTTTATGCATTAAAATAGTAATAAAAAAATCTTTATTTCACTGCTGGATATATTTTGTAGACCAGTAGCTTAGGCAACATGTAAAGAAGGAATCAAAGAACATGTTGTGAATATATTTTATTTTCAGATTGATTTCAGGCTAAAAACATTTTCCTTGATAAATAATAATCAAACATTAAAAATATGTAAAATCCTTTTGTTATATGAAATATAAGTCAACTTGTCTTAGAATAATAAAAAAACTTACTTCAAAACTGTAATAACATAAATTTTAACATTTTGCAAGTTTATAGAGCCTCTCAGCTTATGTTGAAATAATCAAAAACCTTTTATTCGTCTCCATGTGTGGTGTCTGTTTCTGGAAATAATAAAAAAAAACTTTATTTTTCACCCCTCCACGACGTTTCCCACTTTTTGAATGGGCAAGCGTTAAATTGAATATAAGAATAAACACGGTTAGTTTAAGGATTGGTGAAAGAAAATTATCAAATAAATAATAGGTTAAAATGGACAAATGAATTCTGAAACGTCGTTGAGAGATTTATGTATTATTTACAGATACTGTAAATAAATACCTGTATAAATTATTACTATTTTTTTCTAACAAACGACGGTTTACATTGATAATGCAGGGGATTATCTAAGTATATTTGGTTTAAATGTAAGTATATTTAAATAAATAGAAAATACACTAGTATGGTGTGATGAATAATCTAAAATACCTTTAAAAATAAAACTGTCGATATCTACATAATATACTATTGAGAGTAAGTTATTTTGCTAGGAATAGGTATAAAATAAATTGAACAAGTAAAAAAAAACTTTTAAACAATTTATGAATAATTCAGTGCATTCTTTATTTTCATTCTCTCAAAGAAATGAAAATAAACAGGAAATTGAAGCACACGATCTAAAGGAAGAGATTTTTTAAAAGATAATAATATCAATAACAATAATAATTACTAATAACAATAATAGTAAACTGTTATTTAGCTGTTTAAAACAACATTATTACTTTTCATACTGTCTAGAACTTGACCAATTATGTTTTTTTTGTACTCGTTTTTTTTTCTCTTCACTTTGAGATTACTATTTTGCTATAGCTATTTTATAAATAAAATCTGTAAATTTTGAAGTCCGAAATAGAATTTCCCTATACCCATTAACTTTTTTTTCGAATTTTCACTAACGAGTTCCATATTTTTAAAGTCCTTTGAGCTTAAACTTCAAAGGTAACAGTTTTGGTTGGATATATTGCTTTTTGATAGTAACAATTTTCTTCGTCAATCATGTTAGTTTGATAAAAACTGATGACCTCGTCCTACCTTTTAACGACGGGAAAATTTACATGTTTGTTATTATTATTCATACAGTCAATTTTTCAGGTCCATATTGCCACATCGAATTCTTTTTAAGGAATTTATTCTCTAAAAACTTCCACCCATGTGTTCTTAAATTTAGAAAAGAAAGTCAATAATTTCTGGGAGAAGGTCTGCTAAGTTGTTTTTGGGACAGTTTGTTGATTCAAGAGTGACTTTTTCAGATTTCAGATTTCCAACTGCTCCTACATAATTTTAAAAGCTGGTTTTGTCATACGATTATCCCCTTGATAAATAAATAATATATATCCATGGACGATGCAATGCCATATTAGATGGACTTTAATTATTATTCACATCAAAGTGGCTGTTTTAGGGAGACACTTTTTAATTAGAGAATTATTTATGGATAGTTTAAAAAATAGTATGCCATTATCGAACTTGGAGTGTGGTGATGTAGTCCATTACATGTAAATGTTTGCGAGGCATCCGCCAACTCCTCTTGTGTTAAGGCCTCAACAACAAATCTTCAAAAGGGAACATCCGATGTTTGGATTTATGCCAGGTTTTAGACCGATTGCAGTATTATTCTAGATCAATGCAGGTTATTATTGTATAATTATTTCTAAAAATTTAATTCGAAAAAAGGTAGATATTTTTTATTTATTTATTACACATTTAATTTTTTACATATAAATACTATAGAAGTAGGGGAGATCCTACACAACTAGATTTTATCTCCTATTTAATAGCAACTATTAACGTTCATATTCTATTTGTTTAATATTCAAAAATTATTACTAATTTGCCTTAAAAATTAAATATTCATACAGATTTTAACATTACATATAATAAGAATGTTCAGAAAAATGTCCGTTACGCGCTAAATTATGCAAGAAATCAACAAGATAGAATTTCCCGCAAAAGTATATGTAATAAGGGACTCAAACAGACTGGTATATTAAAATTTTAATCCAAATAAAAAATATGACAATTTCATTGCATTATATAAAATATAAAACAACAGGTTTATAGCTATATTACATAACTTGTATACTATATATTTTTTAACTATCAACATAAGGGTGATTAATTCTGATTTTAATTAAACAACTCTTAGATGCATATAACTTCTGTAAAACTGCACTCTTTAACACACGGGTGCATAATATTCGCATAACTTATGCACAGCACAAACATGCACATAAAAAAAATATAAAAAGGTTATTAGTATTCATCTTCCGGCTGTCTTAAAATGAGTAAAAATCATGAAAAAAATAATAAAGTACTGAACTAAAAACCAACTCATAAAATTAATACATGCAATAAATATAATTAATAACAAAAATAAATTATAATGGTTTAGAAAACTATGAAAAATATGAATAAAACCTATAATCGTCAACATAAGGATCGCTATAGAAAATATATTGCTAATATTAAGTTATATGTTGTGACGGCCGTCTTTTGCAATACTTAGGAGGTATAATTCTGAAACTATATCATACCCTGTGAGTTAGTTTTTCTTTTTTATAAATTATAAAACCAATTACATAAACGACAGAAGTCCATAAAAATATCCCGGCTTGAACATGGCTTCACCAATTATTTCCTTACTTTGCGGTCTTATCTTTTTATCAATTTGAAGTGCTAACCTATTGCGTGCGATCCAGCACAAAGAACCAAAATGTGACGGCCTGTCTTTCGCAATCAAAAGATTAAGCATCTGACCGTCAAGGAAAAATGAATGAACTCAACAGGTTAGGTATGATTGAATTAAAATAATTATTTTCAACTAAACAAAAATTTAATATTTGAAATTTACACTATAGAATAACTGAAAATTATGAAATATGTAATATGTTGTAATATTACAAAAATAACAAATGAAAATGAAATATTACTGTTTCGAACCCATTGCGGGGAACCAGCACTAGTATAGCATTTATTCCCTCTCGTTCCGTGGCACTGGACGCTGAGGGGTGGTCTTGCTGGACCTGCAGCATTGCGCTGCAGTTGGTTTGCCCATATCGAGAAGAGGTTCAGGGAGAAAGCAACGTTTGCAATACGCCTAATTTCCCTCTGACTGTCTGAATTCAGGACTCCCATTCTAGCATCTTCCGATTAGCCATAGCACAAAGCTACGTTTAATTAATAAACAATAACTTATTTTCTTGGAAAACCGAAATATGATAAAGTAAAAATATTCACACGTTTCTCTTGAAATTCTTCTCGATGTCTTCCCCAGAGTTCTTTAGATAGAGAAGAAATAAATGAAGTCATGAGTGGAAAAGTTCCAAATATTAAGCCTAAAGCCTAAAAAACAGGGAAAAAACTGTCATTATTTCGTATTTACAGGCATCTTCAAGGCAGAAAGATGCCTGTAAATACGAATAATAGAATAATAGAAGAGACATTAAGTAAACAAAGCATACTCCTATCTCAAAATGCAGCAAGACACCAATCAGATAAAACCATCCCACCGCCACCAGGGTCTAAGTGCAACTACAGGTGATTGAAAGATTGTTGGAGAGCATCCGGAAAAGGATAAGTAGAAACAACTGATAAAAGTAAATAAAAAAATTGAAAATACAGACAACAAACTTCCGAAAATCAGAAAATAAAATAAAACGAATTACAAAAACGCAATACAAGAAAACGTATAAAAAAAAAGGAAAATAAAAGTTATAGAGAAAATGACTATTCCACAAAATAAATTAACATAAAATAGAGCAAAAGTTGAAAATAGAAATTAAATACATATTAACACGTGAGAGGAAAAATTTCAACAACAAACAAACATAGAAGTCTCTAAAATTAAAATAGAAAAAAACTGTTAATATGAGAAGAAATCAAAGCTCAAAAAAAGAAAAAGAAAGCTCTTAAGTTGAACTGAATGTTTTTGCCGATTTCAAAGTTGTCTCATCAATGCAACATGCCTTTTATTGATTAATTTGTTTTTTAATCTCCATAACGTAGATATATTGTTGACCATTTTCTCAGATAATATTGCGTTTATTAGGACTATGTTAATTTGGAAACGCAATCATTACAACTTTTTAGAACGTTGCCTGCCAGAAATTTCTGCTGGGTTAAAAAAATATTGTATACAAAACTACTTTAAATCACTAAAATAGAGCCAAAAACTCAAAAAGAAACACTATTATTTATTATAATGCAATTGGGAAAAACCACAATGCAAAGCCTTATGTTTCAAAAATACACCTACTTACCAGTCGACGTTTCGACTGCTACAGTTGTATGTTGAACGTCTTGGTGGTGGGGTGCTGTCTCATGTTTGGAGCCTGTTTGGGCTGTTGATCGTTGGGATGTATTGCACCTTTTTCTTCGAGATGCGATTCACATAACCCCTTTTTGATTTTGGTGTCTTGATAATGCCTGAATAGGCGAAACGTCGACTGGTAAGTAGGTGTATTTTTGAAACATAAGGCTTTGCATTGTGTTTTTTCCCAATTGCATTATAATAAAACTACTTTAACTTTTTACCAATCACTGTTTGGCAAGGAAATGGATATAGCGACAGAAAAAACGACCCGTTGTCTTTTTTATTTAACTTGGTTATTATGATGGCACAGTATCACTTTAGAATTAAATTTTATATCCAAAATTTATTTCTTCTATTTTTATTATTTTTTACCCGTCAGATTGTGATAAACATTCTTCAATGCGGCGGTTAGAGACAATATAAAGATGTTTACAATTACCGTACATATTTCTATGAACAAATAAAATTTATACTTAAAAGAGGCGCCGGTTCGAATCGGGCCTGTCAATATCTGTGTTTATAGGTTTTTTTTATAACCCGGTGTTTTCGTCCTAGTTATAGTACAGAAGTTTTTACATCCTATAAAGACCGTAGCGATTTTATGAGCAGTTTATGATATAAGAGAAAGTCCAATGATATTTCTCTGGAATAAAATTTAAATTTAACGTAGATTTATGAGAAATATCAAAGTGAATAATGTCAAAATGCATTTGCGACATACTGATTTTTCAATTAATCATTTAATATGAAAGATATATCCGTTTTATTGATTCTTAGCGGTACAATTTATCACAAGAACGCTGTCCGAAAGACTTCGGGGACATGGTAGTAGTTGTTATGCCGTACTGCTTTATGACTAAGGGATTTTTTAAAAATAAAATACTATTTGTTGAAAAAACAGTTATGACTAGCTGAAGAGAGCTTCAAAACAATGTAGAACAACATTTGAAAAGAGGAGAGTCCTTTACCTAAGAAGGCGAAGATGGTGCAGAAATGTTTGTGCCTTTTCGTTCATGACCATGAATAAAAGAATTGAAGAGTTAACAAATAACGAAGACTCGATTCATGTTATTGTAGAATCTAACGAAAGAAAAACCCGTATGGATCTTTCTAATCAACTGTGCGTATTAAAAACTTCATTACGTATAAGTTTGAGGTGGTAAACAAAAATTGTTATCAAATAAAATATTTCAAGAAATACTTTAGATAGTGCTTAATGTTTGTATGTAGTGTTTTGTATTCGTACGTAAATTAAAAAATATGAATGAAATTATAAATCCCGTTCTTTTTATACCATAAAATGTTTTATTTCTTACCCAATATTTCTAGTTGGTTGTTTATATATTTTTATTTGCATTTGAAATTTAACTTATTATATTTTTTAAAGAGAAAAGATAGGCCCTCGACCGGGATTTGAACCCGGAACCTTTTTCTCACCGTGACATCGCTCTGCCAATTGAGCTATCCAAGGCCCATGCCGGTCGTGGACAAACCTTCTCTCTCCTAGATCCTAAAGCCCCAGTGTGCTCCCGCCATTTTTGCGATGAATACACTAGAACGAAGTTCTTTGAACATTAATTTTAATTTAGGATCTTATTGACTTACGTCATATTATGATTTATAATCATAGGGATTTGAACCCTATCTTTTCTCTTTAAAAAATAAAAATATTTATAACTCATAAAAAATGACCAATAATTATAAAAAATTATAAATCATAATATGACGTAAGTCAATAAGATCCTAAATTAAAATTAATGTTCAAAGAACTTCGTTCTAGTGTATTCATCGCAATAATGGCGGGAGCACACTGGGACTTTAGGATCTAGGAGAGAGGTTTGTCCTCGACCGGCATGGGCCTTGGATAGCTCAATTGGCAGAGCGATGTCACGGTGAGACAAAGGTTCCGGGTTCAAATCCCGGTCGAGGGCCTATCTTTTCTCTTTAAAAAATAAAAATATTTATAACTCATAAAAAATGACCAATAATTATAAAATTTGTTAACTTATTATAATTCAAATAAAAAATTAAAACCTTGGTAAGTGTGTCGTAATATTTCTTCCGTGTCCAAGTGGTCCTTAAAGCCATCGCTCGTCGATATAAGGAACCAGACATTAAATAATAAACTCTTTAAAAAAATAATAATCAGACAATATCTTAAAGCATGTAAAATAATCTGATGGTTTTATATAAAGTCCAAATTGAGAAATCACCAATTCCTAAACTGAACTAAATATGGATATCATGAACATTT
This sequence comes from Arma custos, assembly GCA_037127475.1. Classification (NCBI taxonomy): domain Eukaryota; kingdom Metazoa; phylum Arthropoda; class Insecta; order Hemiptera; family Pentatomidae; genus Arma; species Arma custos. The sequence continues at coordinate 98,235,315 of CM073761.1, forward strand.
TTCAATAGTCGATATAAAAGTTTTTGTTACGATTGCAATTGATCTTAAGTCCAAGATCGCGGGTTCGTAGCCCGGCGGGTGACCCTAGGATTTTTAAAGGAATTAAACAATCTTTGGTTATGCCGTCCTTCCGAAGGGACGTTAAACGGGGGTCCCGAGCTTTTACGATGTCAGGTTCAGCGAAGGCGGAATACAAAAAGAAACAAAACCAGTCCTCTACGATGTTTTGTCAGCAGAGGACAATGCAACTCTCGATCTCACCCAGAGCACCGTTGTGGTAGATGGTGGTTTCCTTCTCCACCGCATGAAGTGGAAACAGTCCTCCGACATTTCATCAATTTGCCACCAGTACATTGCCTATGTACAGAAACATTACGGTGAAAATTGTATGGTGGTTTTTGATGGTTATAGTGATGTCGACTGCACAAAACGAGCGGAGCAGAAGCGAAGAGGGATCACAAAAACTTCAGTTGACATAAGTTTTCATGAAAGCACGGCCATCACAGTTCAACAAGAGCATTTTCTTGCTAACGAAACAAGGCTGATTCTTGCTCAGCGAGAAAATGACGAAAATGAAGCCAGGCCGTGGGAATGTGCAGACCAAATTGTTTTCAGTGCGGCAACTTCAACAACTTCCAATCGCCAAAACGATTCTCCTTCTCCATAGCTTCTCCAGATGCGACACCACCTCGGCGATACATGGAACGAGTCAAGTGGGAATCGCTAAGCTCTTCACAGAAAATCCTGCCCTTACTCAAGACATTTCAGCAATATTCAAGGATCCCTCAGCATCACCTTAGGATATTGAACAGGCTGGCGAGAAGCTTTTTTTGGCTGTATACAACATTGCCTGCTCCGGTGCCTGTGGATGCCTCAGCTCATGTGCGAACATAACCCCCGTCGAAGACAACATCGATGAAGATGAAAGTTTATATTTCGACGAAATTTAATGTTCAAGATGCATCATTAAACATTAATTACTTCATTTTCAACAATAAACATATTATTTTTAACTACAAACATTTCATTTTTAACAATGAACATTTCATTTTTAACAATAAAAACTTTTTTTTTTAATTTTCTATCTTCCCCCTCCATATCTCCTTAAGCATTGATCCTATGAAAAAAGTGTATAGAACGTTTTTTTATAAAAACAAATATTTAGATTGATTTAGTATATGAACATGTTTTCAGTAGAGGCAGTATTTTACGAGTTAATTGCAAAAAACTTAAAAAAGGGACCTTTAGAGACCCCCCTCAGCTCCACCCCTCAGTACTTTTAGTGTGTTGTTCAGGACACCTTCCCCTACAAGTGTGCCAAAATTGGTTTGTACATGAATTATAATTTCCTTCATTGCCTGGACTAAAAGGCAAAATTTAAAGCTTCCCATGTAGCATCGTCTAATTAGCCAAAGCCAAACAACGATTGCACTTGAGGACAGTATTCTTAAATTAAAACAAATTATTTAAATCTAATTTAAAAAAAATTAAGCAATCCTCAATCAAACTATAAAACGCTTATGTGAATCCATAAAAATAAAATACACAAATATTTTAGCCCTGATTATTTCAGTAGTTCATAATTTAAGTTAGTTACACTTTAACGTAACTATTACTGTTGTTACTACAGGTATATATATCAGTGACAAATGAGATGTACACATTCCAACCCATCTCCTGGGTGTAACATCAGTCAATCAGATTGCGAAAAGGGTGGTATCATACTGATGATGAGTATATTGAGAAAGCGGGATGAAGAAACTTCCAGTATATATATATTGGAATATATTCCAGTATATTGGAAACAAGTACAGGCGTGATATTATTGTTTTTCATTTGATTGCTATTCTGATCTATTTTTGTTAAATTTATCATTACATTTCATTTCCTTCTAAATAAGGTTCAAATTAATAAGTTTATAACTATCACTCATTTCTCTGAATCTGGAAGTTCGTATTACACAGTAACGATGCGATTGAAATTAAAATATCTACTTCGATAAGTTTATGAGGTACAGTTAAAAAAATAATAAATAATAGCACAATGAGAAAAATGTTTTTTACAACTTTAAAGCAGTTTGTAACGAGGGAAATCAAAAATAGAAGTAGGGATAGAATGTTGTTACGGTGCTGCCTTAGCTAAGGTGGCAAAGGAGAAAGTTTTAACGAACTAATTGAAGCTATGTGCTAAGATTTTTGCTTCAAACGATGGAGTTTATAAGGCAAACAACTTATAAGCCGCAAGTCGTGTCCAATTATGATGTAAAATGAAAACATAACTGGATTACATGGGCTCATCTTAATCGCTTTTCCTTCGGAAACTTCTTTCCCGTCTTATTTAACATCCTTCTTCTGTTACAGAATCGGTTAACTTTGTATTATTTGTCATTTAATGCTATATTTATTTATTTTATTTTTTCAAAATTAAATATATTGATTACTCAGATTATTTTTCCTAGTATGTTCTCATAGCAAATATTCATAGTTAGCGTAAAATAAAATGCAATACCACTCAGTTTTTTCTGTACAGCTAACAGCTGTTGTATTGTCGAACCATATTTTGTCACTGAATAATAGTGTCAGAAAGGTGGGATAAATCAAAATAACCATGAGAATTAATTGAATAAGTAGTTATCTCATTTGTTTGCTTTTGATTTTTGTTGTTCAGTCTTCGCAACTCTATCATTAGATCAAACCACGGAGTGGAACCAGCAGAAAAAGTCATTGAAGAAAACGGTCTGAGATGGTTTGGACATGTTTTAGGAATGGAAAACAACAAGCTGACCAAGACGACATACGATGGAAGAAGGTCCAGAGGAAGACCACGACATACTCGGGAAGAAGGTGTTAAGGAAAGCTTCGCGAAGAGAAGTCTGGAATGGAATAGAAGAAGAGGAATGGTAGAGGATCTTACGGTGTGGTCTGGGCTGTACAGAAGGAACCTCGCACTATATGAGCGGTAGAGATGAGGACCATGATGATGATAAAGAAGTAGATATCACCAATAGTATACCAGATGAATGTTGAGAACTTCTTAAAAACATTTGCTTTAAACCCAACTCCCATTCGATTCCATATTGAAACTTTAATCGTGAATGTAAGAAATATGTGTATTTCAAATTTTGTTTATGAAAATACATTTGTACGTGAACAACTTCCTATGAATCTTGAGACGGATTTAATATTATTCACGAAAAACTCTTGTATTTAAGAGTTCAAAAACAGAAAACCACAGGTATTAGGGTTTCCCTTATCCAGGCTCTTTCATCTTTCAACAAGTCATGATAAATAATTATTTGTTTAATTTTAAATACCATCGAAACTTTTTTTAATGATTTTTTTCTCATTGTTAGTTAGTAACTTTTATTTTTAACGTACATCAGATTAATAAAATATATTTGTTTACACTTCTTTGTTGATCGATTAAAAGATAAGCACGTTCAATGCATCTAATTCACTAAGATACATTGTGTTAATATAAGATATTTTTGTTTATAATTCTTTATTGGTAGATAAACAAAAAAAGCTAACTGGGAATTTGTTCACCATCACGAACAAAATAAATTAAGGTCTCTAATGCTTAAGGCTAATCAATAAACAATCAGCATTGTAGAAAGGGAGGGTGGGGAAGCTACCTGAACAGCCTCGTAAATTTTTTACGCCTAATAAAAAGAATTTTTTCCATCAGTGTTCTTCCTTTATCTGGCTATAAAATTCATTGCGTGTCCTGATTTATTTCTTTTAATGGCCATTTAACTAAATTTCGTATAACCTTAGAGGCTTAGCAATTAATTTTTATAATAGATTGTTGTAAGTATTGTGATTAAAGTGAGAACTGCTTTTATGACGAATTGAAGGAGGAATCATAAAAAAAAATGCTAATGTAAATTAAACGCTTTAATAATACTGTCTTACAATGCACAAGTTATTATTATGGTAGACCACACATAAAGGAAATAAGCAATAGTGACTGAATGTAAAAGCATTGATGACCTTTGGCTAGATATAAGGGATAACATCCTAGGTGCTGCGAAAATAGTGTGCGGAACGAAGCGGGTTTCCACCAAAGGAATGAGGTGCGTCATGGTGGAAAATCGCATTGGTGAAGAACAAGGAGCATTCAGATCTGGGAAGCAAACTCAAGATCATATCTTCTCATTGCGAAACATTCTTGAGAAAAGCTGGGACCGGGATCGTAATACCGGAATTCATAGCCTTTCTTGAGCTAAAAGCGGCTTTTGACTCGGTACCAAGAGAAGAAAGGTGGGAAGTCTTAAGAAGGAACAATGTACCAAGGAATCTGGCAGAGACCATTCAATCAACTTACTCCGAACCAAAAGTTTAATTAAAATTAGGCTGAATTGAGTGGATTCTAAAGTATTTAAAATAGAAAAGGGAGTAAAACAAGGAAACTGCCTGAGCCCATTACTGTTTATCCTATACATGGATGAAATTGCCTCAATCATCAATCTGGAGAACAGATCGCATTTAGGACATTGGAACCTTAGACCTGTTGTCATACAGACTCTTATTTATGAGGATGATATAGTGCTTATTTCAGACTCCCGAAATTACAACAAGCGGTCATAGAATGGAATGAAGAGCTTGCAAGGAAAAGCATGAAAGTTATTATAGGAAAAAGTAAACTCTTGCAGGCGGATAGGACCCAAGACGAAATTCACATTTCCTGCAGCGGTGAAGAGATGGAAGTTATTTCGGGTTACTCTTACCTTGAATCTGTGATGTGAAGTTCGGGGAAAGTGGACAGTGAAATTTCGCATAGGATCGGAAAGGCAAACGCTGTCTACTACCAAATATGTAACACAGTAGTGGGAAAGAGAGAGGTGGGACTAGAGATAAAATTGCTAATTTTCAAGACAGTTAACCTTCCTGTTCTCCTGTATGGTTCAGAGAGTTGGGTGTTAACTGACCTAATCTTTAGTCGAATTATCGCTGCGGAAATGAAGTACCTGCGAAGAATACCTGGAAAAACTAGGAGGGACCGAATAAGAAATGAATGTATTAGAGGAGAGCTCAATATGTGTTCGATCATGGAAACAATTGAAAAGAAGCAGCTAAAGTTTTAGCCTATGCATAATGACAGATTTTATATATATTTTTTAATAGAAACCCGTGTATTGAGTTAGGTAGAAACATGTAGTTGATGGTATGACAGTCCACATATTTTAATTTGCTCCCATAGTAATCTAATCCCATTTAAATGTAACTGTCTACTTCTTTGACCTGGAAAACTTGACAAAACTAGGTAATAGCCTTGCTTACAGTTCTTCAAGCAGGTTGCACAAAGTACTGTTGTTCCCTATGCGAATGAGACAGCAGAGAAAAACAAAGTCATTACACAATGAAAGAGTCGCCTTCTCGAAAAACGAATGTACCCGGTCAGAAAAACATTGCTTATCCTGCTTTGATTGGCAAATCAAAAAATTTTCTACCTCCACTTCGTATCAAACTGGGCCTCATGAAAAATTTTGTTAAAGCAATGGACAAAGACGGGAAGGATGTTCTCCCCTTAAAATTAAGTTTCCTAAACTTTATGATACAAAAAAAAAAGATGGAATTTTAATTGAACATGTATATAAGTGTTGCATTGCTTGTTTGTTCTTGTAACCTGTAATATTCTTAGATAAAGCGTCCGTTTTTTTATGACTTTTGAGTGAAAGGGGATAATTACATTATTTGTATTTTTTGAAGATATAATTCTTACTTTGATGATAATGGATATGTTCCTCATTCCACCAATTTCTACTAAACTTATGTGTATAAAACATTCATACTGCGGAATTACTTTGTTATAAGTTTCCTTGAGGAAATTAATAAACTCTTGATAAGATGGATTATCTTATAAGACAGATCTATTTAATTTAGGCATAGCTTTGAATACATCCCAGCTCCCTCACTTTATTAGCTCCTTTCTATTAGTTCGGAGAAGGGGGATTTAATTACTTTTATCAGAGCGGTGGACAATTTCCATGGCTAGGGATAATTGGTTTGAAAGCTGAGGGTCTTCCATATATATATATATATATATATATATATATATATATATATATATATATATATATATATATATACATACACACACACACTCACACACATATATGTTCCATATTTATTTATACATTATATTTATTGTGTGCTGATCATAGTTACAAGTTAAGTTATATATTTACTTACCAAGAAAGAAAATGGGACCTTTTCACTACATGTGACTGCCACCTCTTTAGTGTCTTCTGTCGTCCCTACGACTACCGCTGTCCTGTCTCTTAAGGGTCAGGGCCACTTAAGTTACCTGCTCAGTGAACCTTACCCTATTTATTTAGCTACTCTTAACGTAACAAATAGTGGCACATATAGCAATTCAAATTTGTAGATGACGGAACTATTGGGCATAAGGTTATCTGATCCGTCAGTTCTTTAACGGAATGTTTATGTAGTCTCTCGACCCGAAGCTTCATATTAACGGCAACAATCATGGTTTTAATAGATGGATTAGGTTTGTTAAATATGTTTCTATTTTTTGCCATAACGGCCCAGATGTGTGGCGGTTTAGCTTTCAAATATATTTTTTACTTTAAAAGAATACATTCTAAATGTGAATAAATTTTCACTATGGAGGTTCACTAGTCACATGTTCCACCCAAACCATGAACAGTGAATTTTTTTTTTTACACAACTAACTTTGAAAGTTTTGGAGAATAAGGTTTTAGAATGGTTTGGGACACCTTCTTCAGATATATTTATACATATAATACTTACAAAAACTTTTCTACTACATCATTAATTGTGGAACGTATGCTATAATGTTACCAACATAACCAGAGTGTGCATTCCCAACCTAACCAGTTTGGAATGCACTTAAACCCGGTTGGGTTCCGTCCCATTGATTGACAAAATATTAATATATATCAGACATGGGTCATTTAATAATTTCGCTACGGTGATGGGGTGGATACGGTAAATTCCGGCCCCTTCTGTCCATCTTCTCTTTGTATGAGCACAGTGAGAACCTAAATCACTTCCTTCATATAAGTAATGGTATCAATGGTTTTTTTTAGTTGGGTCTCTCTGGATTTCCATCTTAGTTAAATATGATTTTACTTGGGAGAAGACCATCTCTTAAAACTGAAATTTGTTTACAATGTAAATCTAAACAAATCAACGCTTTGAAATATTGCAAAAAGAATAAAACTTAACAGAAGAAATAGGATTTACAAATGAGAAATAAAAAAAAACTATCAGTGTTGGTGTCTGAGAAAATAACAGAATAATTTAGAGCCGATAGACAGGTCAGAAGAATGTTTTATGAACATAACCGAAATATGTTATAAATGAATTTTTATTATTCGATAGTCAAAGGAAATGAAAAGAAATAGCAATAACCATCAGGTTTTTTTTTTATTATTTACTATTGGAAAGTAATTAGGAATTCAGGAGTTTGATTCGCCAAATAAATACTTTGGACGATTACAAAATCAACAAGCCGAATAAAATTAAGTCCAAGTTACAATCATACATTTTGAAGATAATCAGGTAATGTCTTGTTTATTTATAATCAGAACTTATTAATACTGCATGTAGAGTAACCTTCAGCAACATTCATCATCATCATAGAATCATAGACCTACAAACTTTAAACCACTTCAACCTACCGGAATACTGCATACCCTGGTAGCTCTTATGACTTCAACGGTGTTGGTCCCGTGATGCGGATTCAATTACAGATAGGCTCACAACCTAATTATTCCTTGATATACAAAATGCAAAACCTGAACTTTTCAATTTCTAGGTGCAAGGTTACCATACCTTCGGTTGTGAGGAAGCTAATCTATTTAGAGAGCTTTTACTTCTACAATCTATCCCTTGTTAATAATGTAGAACACGGATGCACTTATCTACACCTTGCATGAGAGTAAAGGATATTTCTTTTGTTTTTTTTTAAATACTCATCTGTTTGTGAAATTCCGTATTTTTAATGTTTATATTCGTTTCAATATCGTGTAATCTTTGAAAATAATTGAAGGCTGTGAAAGGATAATTGCCAAGAGGCAGGATAGGAGAGGAACCGTTCTCACCCCCTTTCCGCCCCTATTGAAACCCTTTCCTTAAACTTTTCTCCCAGTGGATTGCGGAACAATACTATCCCTCTAGTCCTTTGTTAAACTAACAATTCGACCGACCCATTCTACCAATGACAATTCCTTCAATTAGCCCTCTACCATTTCCAGAATTAAATTTTTGGTCTGCTTGAAGTTTTTATTTGTTTAATTTCTATAACTAATTATAGTTTTATGGATTTAAACCCATTACGAACGGAAACATATTTCGAGATAGTGTCACGTTTGGAAAGAATTTGTTTTGTTGCGTTCAATTAGGGCTTTATTACAGACCTACGCTTTTTTACTCTTCAACAGCCTTTAGCTTCGTTAAGCTGATTTTTATCGAACAGATAAATTAGAACCTTTTCGGGACAAGGTACTAACTAGGGATGGGTAAGTACTGGATTTTCCTGTATCTGATACATTAACGTAACTAGAGTTGACTCATGGGGGGGGGGGTTGACCCCCACCAGTCAACCACTCCAACATATTACTCCCTTCAAGAAAGATGCCTCGTAATATAGGTATAATTTATATTATTCTATAATCATGTAGCTTCAAATTAAATAAATAGATTATAATTTTTTATAAATGTTATTTATTTTATAAAAACTGTTTATTCATTAAAATAACCGTGTTTGCACTTTCTTTGTTGTGTTTTTGACATTATTGACTCTTACTTCTGTAATCCCACAATAATAACTTTGAAAAAGTAAAATCCTTCATATTTTTATTTCTTTTAAAATGTTACTTACAATTTTTTGTTAATTTCTTCTACGCAATGGGAGGTTACATCCCCAATAACCACCCCCCCCTCGTTACGCCTATGGATACAAGTGATACTGATACTTTTCTGTATCTGATACATTTACTTGTTACTTTTGTATCAATTGATACTTTTACTAGTCATGGATAGATATTGGATTTTCTTGTATCTGAATACAAGTGATACTGATACTTTTCTGTATCTGATACTTTTACTTGATACTTTAGTAGTTGAATACAGATATCCCGACTATTACTATTTTAATACGCTACACAGAAGCCTTTCTTGTGCATCAGTTTTTGTTATCATTTTTAAAGGGAAAAGAGTTATTCGCCGATATAGTAACCTGCACAAGGTATCAAATGATTAAAATCATGTTTTCTATTGGTTAATTATTTTCTGAAAGCTATGGAATTGAACAATAAAAAATAGATTTTAACACTACCTCAAACTTTTGGTATTCACGTTCCAAGACACGTAGAATTTGGGTTGTAATACAAAATTTGTCTGTCCGCCGCCGCACGCTATACTCTTTAAAACGCTATAGCTGTTTTGTTTTTTTCACCCAATTTCAATAATTTATTTCAATTGCCTTTACTTTATGGTATAGAGATATCCATTAATGAACCCATATTTGCAAGGACATAGGTCGAGGTTTTTTTTGCGAAAGTTGCTCGTGAGAAATCATATATTAGGAGGCGAAGATCAATTATCAACATTGAGAATGTTATTTCAACCACCCTTTACTGTTAACTAATTTCATACTTTATTTTCGTTTCTACATATGTGATAAGTGACTAATTATAGATTATATTGATAATAAGTGAAAACTTGTTCACTATTATTTTTACTTATTTATTTATTAATACCAAAGGAAGATGCGGTGAAATTGGTCATTCGCCGGTAATCAAATCAGGGGAGCTTGAATCAGTGGTTGACTATTGCTTATTATTTATTTACCAATTATTAAAAGTAGATTAATAGTATATAATAATTTTTTTTAAATCCATGAGACGATTTTGGCGGTTCTCCGTCAAGAGTACCGGATTTTATTCTGAGTTTGAAGGTACCATTCGCCTTAAACGTATCATAACTTCGAGTCTTCGTTTGTTACGGTTGTTTTTGTAGAGTTTACATTTCCGTTTATCGCTTTTTATTAACTTTTTTTTATAATGGAAGACAAAAATCGTTTATCTGGAATTTTTTTTGCATTAACAAACGTAAATATAACGTACAATTTATGTAAGACCGCGTATTCTAACAAGACAACGACTTCTAAAAAAGCATTTGGAACGCAAACATTCGACAGTATCTTTGGATAGGTTTACAAGATCTCATCAACATAAATCTTCTTCTACATCATCAAATTCTACTGAACCAGCCACCATGTCTACAACCACTTCACTTACACCAATTTCTACATCACTTGTCTCACCTTCAACCTCTACGGAATCTACGTCGAGTATTTTAAATTTTGAATTGTCAGTGCCTTCGGATCATCCTGTCACAATAAGTTCTCGTCAACAATCTTTAAGTTACTATTTGAAACGCAAACTCCGTTAGGTCAAAAAAAGTATTTGTTGCCAACGCGCAAAACAATATCCCGTACGTTAGTACCTGCGATGTACGAACAGGCCATCACCAATTTAAAAAATATTTATTCAAGTGAAGATATTTTGTCAGTGACTCTCACAACTGATGTCTGGACTTCTGCCAATGTTGAGAGTTTTATAGGAGTAACATCTCACTACATCAATGAAAATTTTGAGCTGATATATAATTTCCTTGAATGTTTTTTTTTTTTCCTGAAAACCATACTAGTGACTTGGCAATCGAGTTAGACCGAGTGTCGCATGAATGGAATATTCAATACAAAATTTGTTATGCATTACAGAAAATGCAGCCAACATAACTAAAGTTGTGAGAAATTTGCTGAAGTGGAAACATTTCGGATGCATGGCCCACACCATAAATTTAATTGTAAAGGACGCTTTGGGAAATGACCAATCCGATTTGGCGGCAATTGTTCTAAAGGTCAGAGGAATTATTTGGCCATTTTATACACAGCACAAGCTCAACAAAAAAGTTTTTAGACGTTCAAAAACAAAACGGACTTGAGCCGAAAAAATTGATTCAAGATGTGGCAACGAGGTGGAACTCTACCTATGACATGCTTTCGCGGAAACATCCATAAGAACCACTCTTGCTCTTCTTAACAAAGAGGATATGACGTTAACGCCGGAAGAGTGGGTTATGGCGTCCCAATTGATCACTGAATTGACCCATGAAAGAAATCAAACATATTAGTGGGGAAAATTATGTAACGGCATCATCGGTAATTATTTTTATTCAAGGGGTTAAGATTTATACAAAAAAATGTTGAATGAAAATCCAAATTTCCAAAGATCCATTGCGATTCTATTTCAAAATTTAATCGAAGGCCTTGGAAACCGCCTAGGAAACCTGCATGAGAGCAACACGCTAATTACAGCCTTCTTTCTGGATCCAAGGTTTAAAAATATTGCCTTTCCATCAGAAGAGATAGCCGATGCAGCAAAAAAAAAAAAAAAACGTTATAAATTTGGTGGCTAACCAAATATCCCTTGAAACAGGAGATGTCGGTTTAAATATCCCTGCTGATAGTACTCAGTTACCATCGATTAGTCAACAGCCCAAACTTTTTGTCTTTGACACATACAGAAAAATCGCTGTGAGTCACAGGCCTACTGGAACGTCAAAGTCACGGGCAATAACATAAGTCCAGCGGTATTTAGATGAGCCACTTCCGGAAGAAAACAGTGACCCGTTGAAATGGTGGATGCAAAATGCGTACAATTTTCCACATTTATCAAAGGTAGTTGGTAGAAAATTGTGTACAGTGATAACATCAGTGCCTTGTGAAAGAATCTTTTCTGAAGCGGAAGAAATTGTAAATGAAAGGAGAACACGCTCGACGCCCGAAAAAGTAAAAAAAAAGTTGTTTTTTTTTATAATATAATATCTAATTTGATAATCTAGAAAAAGAAATTTTTATTTCAAATTATTAAATTAAAAACAAATTTCACATCCAGCATATAGACTAATAATAATAATAATAATAATAAAACTAAATGAAAAATAGTTTAACGTTTGTTTATTCATTCTATTTTTTTATTTTATTTTTTCAGTACATTAGTCAACGTTAGCTGAGAAATTTATTATTTATTATTCCAACAACAAGCATTTTGTTAGGTTCACTTTTGTTTATCCTATTTTTACCAATTTATATCTGAAAAGTATTTCATATCTACATATTAAGTTTCTACAGTCATAGTGAGATAATAAAATTTTCAGGCTCAAAAGTTATAGAACAATTTATTTATTTAAATATATATATATATATATATATATATATATATATATATATATATATATATATATTGCTATGTATTGACCGTCGGCATGATGAACCGGGCGGCAATACATGAAAGAAATTAGGGATGGGTAAGGTTGTATCAATCTGACCGTATCTGATAGTTGTATCAACTACTTTTTAGTATCAGATACAAAGTATCAGATTGATGCAATCTTACTCATCCCTAGTACTAACACCGAATCTTCACTCAAAACGTAATTTTATAAAAGGGAAAGCTATAAGCTCCAGGTCTTCACCCTTATTTCCTTACTTTGGTTAAGTTTATCTTGTGTATAGTAGGCTGGTAGAATTAGATGAAGGTGCCAATGAATGATTTCATTATATTCATCAGTGGAGTAATGACTTTAAATGATCCTTTTTTTTTATGCCCACTCTTCAAATGTCAAAACCAATATAACAACTTAACATCATTGCTTTCTTTAGCGGATTTGTTTTGGTTTTATTTATTAATTTTTCTACCGGCCTGGACCACATTATTTCAAACGTTTGAATCCTTGAGCTTTAATTCTTCCTCAGTACTCAGGCATTCTGAGAGTCTCCTTTCTTTTATCAGACCACTTCTTGCTTGTTTTTGACTTTGTCCTTTCATCGAAGCCCTTGGACCATTGATGTTTTTTTCTGAAGAAAAACATGTTTATGGATGTTTTTGAGATCGTAAGCGTGGTGTTAATGTTTATTGACTTTATATACATTCCTAGCTATTATGCCACTTTCAACTTGTTGATCCTGTACATGATTGCATTTATTTCAGAGTTCTTTAGTACTACTACTCGACTTTTCCAGCTACTTCATTTTCCCTCTTCCATAATGAGGAGCTTACTCTGGTAGCTTACTTGATGTTGGTTATACACGTTTAGAAAGAGATGTGGGCTTTCAAGCTGCTTGGGTTCCCGGATGACCAATTTGTTTTTCAGCAATACCTGGGTCAGACAACATCACTATGTCATTTGCAGCAGCTGAACAGTTTATATCAAATAATTTTCTTTACAACTAGTTTTGACGCAGTTCTTAATATGTTTCTTGCTGATTTCTTTGCGCTACCCCTGCATGATTTCCCAAAGAACGCAGTTGAAGAGAAGGGGCGAGAGTTCATTTACGAGCCTAATGTTCGCAATTTCTTCTCTAGATTTCATCCAGGAGCAAGTGTCTGTTAAGGTCTATTGAATGACAGCTCTTGTTTTGTTTTTTAAGCACATTTCATTTCATTCAGGATGTGTGTCGATTTATGGAATCGTAGGTTTTTAGGAAATCTACGATTACAAAGTAACTAAAAACTTCGTATTCCTGAGTTTTAGATACGAAAGGAATGACTTAATGTTCGTTTGTAGTTATCTTCATACAATTAAGATTTAAGGTATCATAAAAAAGTACTTTTCCTCAGTGACTGAATGTAAATTAAGTTCTTAAGTTATGTAAAGTGTATAAGTAAGTTGTTATTTAAACGGTTTACAAGAATTCACAGAATTTGATTAAATTGTGATTGTATTTTCTTTGCAGATTCTTTCATGAAACACGTCCAGTAGCTTGTCTGTAAGTAATTTTTTCATTATATTTTATATTATTTAAAATATTCATTTCAAATTGTTGATAAAATTATTTTGCTATGAATAGATATATTATTATACGTAGAACTTAGATGTTTTATATTATAGAGCATAATTTAAGGTAGTAAGTTTTCAGCTTTCCAAAAAAATTACATCTCCGCCAAATTGATTATTTATTAAACTGTACATGTATTTTGTATTAAAGAAACTAATTATTTCTACAAACCTATCCTTCAAATTGTCTTCTTCTTCTTTTACTTACTCTTACACTATTGCTGGCGTCGAGGAGCATCCAATGCAATGCAGCCATGTTTCTCGGTCCCAACTAGGCTGCCTTACCAACAACCCTATGATGTTGCAGTTAGGTTAGCCATCCTGGCTGACTTTGGATATACGTTTGCTACTTCTGGGTCAATTTTTCCACTGTAGTTGATTGTACCGAAGTAGGTGAATTCTTCTACAGTTTTAAATACTTCCGTTTTAGGATCGGCTGAACGTTTTCTTGCCCTTCTCTTGATAGCACCAAGGCTTTGATTTTCTTGCTAATTATTTTCATTCCTTTGCGGATAAGTACTTCCTCCTATTCCACCAGAGCTTGCTGCAGCTTAGCTTGTCTTTCGTGTCCGCAATCAATACTGTATCATCGGCATATAATAAGCTTTGAATTGAATTAAGGTTGAGGACAACTGAAAGAGACTTACCGGTGTATATTAAGTGTTCGATTTGCAGATTCAGAACACAATCTTCCAGCTCAAACCCATCAACTTCACAACAAATTCACAAGGAGTAATCTTGATTTCCAATCCTTAATACTCGTATTGGATTATTGCATCACCAGGGGAAAATCAAGTTTTAAAGTGGAACGTGTTAGGGAATTCAGAGGTTGGGAATGTGAAATAGCCAGGCCAAGATTCTTTTCCTGTGGAAAGAGAAAACAGTAGTTTTTAATTACTTGGAAATAATAAAATCAAATGTCTGTTGTTACTTGATTCAAACAATCCATTTTGGTTGCTTTTTACGTTCTTATGTGCTCTCAAACCTCGTTGCTTGATTCTCTCTCACAAGTAGAGTCAGCAATTATTGAAAATCACATTTTCTGTAGGTCCATCTCCTGTTTGTCACTGATCTGCTCCACACAACATCTTATTGACATCTAGGGATATAGTAACAATACCTTGTTTTTGGATATCTACTGCTATATTCAAAAATAATAATTATTTTAAGTGTTTCATAAATGATATAAAAGTAATAGCCAATAAGGAGTTGAAATTGTAGTGTTCCAAACATTTTTCAAAATTAGCTGTGATCTTTTTTCTCAATTTATTTTATCTAAGTTAACAATAACTGTGGCCCATAATTAAAATATTTTCAGTTACTTACAAAACTAAAAGATACAATCATGCAAATAACTGTCATATGGAAATTTATTTTGTCTTCATATTTCATGAAAATTATTAATTTTAATTCTTATCTAATATACTCATCCGTCGTTTTCAAATTAAAAAAGCAATAATATATAATAGGATTTTTAACTTCAAAGCAAGGCCAGTAATGAATACTTATAACCTGACCCAATAACCTATCAACATATTTTCAAATATTTTTTGACTTTTTCCATATAATATTTGTAAATTTTCATATTGTGATTAAACTATTTAAATCTAAAATAAATTAATTTAATAATTATGTATTTTAAATTTTGTTGTTGTTTTTTAAAATAAAAAATAAAATATTAAAAAAAATAAAATAAAATAAAAATAATTTAATACATAAAGATTTTTAAATAGCAGTAAGGTACAAATAATATTGAGGTATCTATGCTTGGTTTTGCTAACTGTTTTGGGACAAGTCTTTTTGTTTTTGGATTGTATAACGTATTTATGATTGTTGTTTTTTTTTGCAGAATTTTTGACTTATAACTTTTTTTAAAGTTATATTTAGAATGTTGATGTATTTTAATATTGAAAATGGCATTTAATTTGCTGAAACGTCTTGTTTATGAAAGAATAAAATAAATTGACTGGAAGCTGGTTTTTTTCGAAGATAAAATTTACATAGAAAATTATTAATTAAGAAAAGTTTGAGAGTCGATTAGTGTTTAGAATGAAGTATGGTGATTTATTAATATCATTTTGTAAAATAATTTTTATTTAAAATAATATTTAAAAATGTTGTCACCAAAACTTTAAAATAAAACCTGATTTTTGATTTGAGATAATCTGTGAAATCCTTTATACAATATTTTATATCAATTGATACTTACTTTATTTAATATTTTCACAATTAACTCCTCTAGAGAGGTTGGTTGACTGAGATTGATGAGTTTAAAAATTCATAACCAAGCAAATACCGACAATATGAATATAAATGGCGGTTTAGAAGAAAAAAACTGATCACTTGTTTCCATATAACATATAAATGTCAATGTGACAATCCATGTGCAGCGCTCTGACGGCTCTTAACCTTAACTGTTTTTTTTAGACGTTTATTAAATAATACTTTTACTCGGTCCACGATAAAAACATTATTTATTTCAAGCAGATCAGGCCAGGTGTGTTTCTATATTTCTCAGCCGTATTTTTATTTTTTTTTCTCCCGTTGTCGTGTCGGATCGGATGCAATGCAGGCACGGGCTTTAGTTCATGGAATAAGCGTAAATAAGATAATTAATTTTTTATTTAATTTCTCTAATCGACTCTTGGCACGTAGAAAATCCCAATAACCATGGCATCTACGAATTTTATAGTGGTCTGATGTTACTATTGCCTTATCTGTTGTTAGGTGAAGGCTTGCGCATTTGTAATCAGGTATCATTTTCGCCCACTTTCATTCACACCATTAGTTTAAGCATTGTGTTTTGATTTGTCAGTATTTCAAAAAGGCTCGTTTATTTGGCCTTAAGTTTGAGAACAGTAGAGCAGCAAATAGTCCATTCTAAATTAAATTAAATTCCATATAAATCCTTGTATAAATAATCGATGGTGTCTATTTCTGTTCGTTTACATTTTGAACGGTTAGACGAAAGAACACCAGAATTACACATTATATTGGTTATTGGAGACGATCGTATAGTCGTGATACTCTGTATTATCTCTATACATACTCATGGTGGTATATATAATATTCATTTGTAAGATTTATTTACAATTCTACGTGTATGAAGTGTAGTAAAATTATGTGCATGCATTATTTAAAATATTACGTTTTATGTAAATACAATGTGGTTGGCCATCGTTCATTCGCATTCAATTTAAATATGGACCAAATATAGAAATATTATCACCTTTTAAACTTAGTATTGTTGGACTGGGTTAAGAATTTGAATATTACCATGCATTTATATTTACATACGAAACATGTGGGATGTGCTCATTAGCAGGAAAAGCATTGCATACATCGATTTCTCCATCTATTCCATTGAAAACTTTCATATCTGGTCAAATCTATTGATTTTATTCAAACAACTATTGAAAAATAAAATTTATTTATTGCCTGAAAATTGTATGTGCCGCAAGAAATGAGTTTCATTAAAGAAACGCATTTAATTAGTAAAGAAACGAAACTTAAAAACCATATTATTATTATTATTATTATTATTTGATATGCTAATTGATGTAGCAGATACATTATTTAATTTATTAACAGCCATGGATGAACCCTGTGTTATCAGCATACCCTCCTGGGGCCCACCTTGTAATTGGAGAAAAACTTAGAAGCTGAGCGTGATCTCCATCAAATCACCTTCCTATAGAACTGTTCTCCTCGAAACATAACTGCTCCTACCATGCACTGAAGCCAAGACCCTCCTTGTGTTAGTGGTACAGTTTTTTTTTTTTAATGGTGAGTGACAATGTTAATTTCTTTCGTTTCAAAATTTTGCTTAGTACAACAATGGAAATTATTTCAGATCTGTTTTTCCTTGAAGGGGTTTGGCATAGAAAAGTGTAGTATCCTTAAACGGCATTTGGCTTTCTTATCTCTTCTAAAACCTTCCCCCCGCCTTATATACAGTTGAACCTCGGTATATCGAAACTCAGGGGGAACGAGAAAACTTCGAATTATCGAGGATTTCGATATAGCGAGGTTCGATTTATTGAGGTGATTTCTGACTGACTTCGATATATAGAGGTAGAGGTTCATAATAAAATATGTAAATACTCAATGTAATATAGAAAAAATGTACCTATTTGATTAAAATATTGTACATATATGTACAACAATACAATTTACGCCAATTACATTGCTTAAGATAGCTATTTTTGAATATTGAAATGAAGAATTTTTACAAGTATAACTAAAAGCAGTTAGAAAAAAAAATACGCAATTAGAATAAAAACCATAATTCGTCATTATTTAACAATAAAACAATAGACTAAAAATTAGATACATATTCAATTTGTGAAAAAAAAATAAGCTGAACTTTGAAAAAATCGGAAATTGTAGTTTGTATACCTGAAAACGACACTTTATCCAATGCATCATCCAATACTTAACCTAGTACGACAGAAGACGACACCTATCGCACAATTGTTGGCAGAAACCGAAACAAACTGGAAACAAATGGAAGTGGGGGAGTTACAGGATTACTTGAGAAAAAAGGCCGTTCTGAGAATGACAATGCTTCTCAGAACGAGCCCGGACAAATCGTTTCTCTTTAAAAGAAAAATAGATAAAAATAAAAACAATAAAAAAAAAATATCATATTTTAGTTGTATATCATCTCCTATTTCATTTCCTAATAATCCTGTTGTATGATAATGAAAGAATACTATTCCAAATAAATTGTAGGCAGCATAACCTGACAGGGTCCAAATAGTTGAGGTAAGTGCCAGAGGAGCGTGTTAGAAAGTAAATTAGAAAAGTACCAAACATCGTTTTGTAGAGGTGCGGTGTAAGCTAAGGAATCTTGGAAAATTCGATGTAGAGGTAAAAATAACGTAGAAAAGATAGGCATACTCAAGGGGAATAGAAATACTTCGATTTATCAAGGAATTCGCTATATCGAGGTTCGATATATCGAGATTCGACTGTATCTTATCTTTTATAATCAAATTTTTCAGTGTATACAGTGCTCTGTGCTTTGTAACTACAAATGAATATATTTAGTTATGAATCTGTGTGTGTGTTTTCATTTATGCCAAAAATTAATTTATAATTAAAATATACTATATTTTGGCGACGAGGATGGGATGGGATCGTGCCCTTAATCATACTTACGTAGTAAATCGTTAAAGGGATGCGCTCGTGGATCGATTGAATGTACAATATGAAGCACTGTGTTCTCGGCATCGGTCCGTCAGGTTTCTTTTTTATATTTACGAGCTATTTTTAAATATAACCTATTTTTAAAACCACAGCGTAATGTAGATGTTTCATTGAAAATAAAATCGACAATTTACCTTATTCTCGATGTCTCCTCTGAAGTAATAGGTGTGTTTGTGACGTCAGTTTTTACAAGTTAGCGGCGCTAAGTGAACTAATGAGAGTGGCTTGACATTTATCATTAGCTTGAGGGGGGCGTGGGGGAGGGGGGGGGTAGCGAATGGCAAGGAGCATTTCAATGCAGGTGCTAGCCCAGAGGCAGCAAGTTCAACCGGCTTTGTCTTCAGTGTTTAAATGCTGTTTCTATGTTAATTGTTTGGAGGCTGGCCTTCGGTAGGGCTGTCCCTGGGGGTAGTCGAATTAAGCCATTCCTCCAGACTATTCCTACTATTATTCCAGTTTAATTAAATGGTTATGACTGCGGAAGGCTCCTCCGTTCAGTCATTATTAAATTAATCTATTTAGCGTTATAATTAACACTAGTCAGTGGGCTATCGAATTTTAAAAACTAAGAAAACTAATTATGAATATATTGGATATTTCTAACTATATACATTGTTCTGGTCTCTTGAGCAGTCTAGCTTATTTTCCTGAAAGAATAGTTTGGATTGTTAATAAATTGATACTGTACGTTTTGTGTAAGCATGATTCCTTCTAACTAATCTAATACACCAGTATTAAACACCCCTAATATTATCACCTCGATATACAGGGTACAGGCTCCACAATTCCGTCTTGTTTTGCCACTTGAAAATCTATTGCATTCTTTCTCGAACTAAATAAATAATTAAT